>JAUIMM010000197.1:17092500-17517500 GCA_031769625.1 Taudactylus pleione | reverse complement strand
AAAAGAGAGATAGAGAGAAAAAGAAAGAAAGAGAGAGAAAAAAATACAAGTTTAAGGTTTACTGGATTCGCTGTTCTTCAGCTCCACAATCACTATATGGAGGTGTCCTGCGTATAGAAAATAATAATACAGTATTGTACAGTACTCAGTGGGAAAGTAGAGGGTAAACATACTCAACTGGAACATTACTACAGTATATACTGTACTGTATTACAGTATTAATACAAAATGTCCTACAGTATAAAACTGTATACAGTATTTGGCTGGGGAGGGGAGTCTGGTTCCTCCTCTTGCCCTGGGGAGGGCTGAGGCCCTTCAATGTCTTCAACTAAAATACACAAGGACAGAAACAATTATTGTGTAAGGAGAAGACGTTGGAGATGTTTTAAGAGAGAATGAGAGAGGGAGAGAGAAAGAAAGGGAGAAAGAGAAAAAGAGAGAGAGAGAGAAACAGAGGGAGACAGGGAGAGAGAGAAAGAGAGAGAGAAAAAGAAAGAGAAAACAGGGAAAGAGAGCGAAAAAGAGAGAGAGAGAGAGGAAAATTAAAGAGAGAGAGAAAGATAAAGAGAAAGAAAGAGGGAGAGAGAGAGAAAGAGAGAGAAATAGAGAGAAAGAGAGAGAGAAAAACAGAGGGAGAGAGAAAGAGAGAGAGAGAGAGAAATAGAGAGAGAGATAAAGAGAGAAAAAGATAGAAAGAGAGAGAGAGAAAAACAGAGGGAGAGAGAAAGAGAGAGAGATAAAGAGAGAAAAAGAGAGAGAGAAAGAGAGAGAGAAAAACAGAGGGAGGGAGAGAGAGAGAGAGAGAGAGTACTGTAGAAAAAAATGTGGTGTAGTGTACTTACGCGGCCAGATGAGGCCACTGGGCCCAGGGATATACCCTTCAGTTGGTGATACTGTTGAAAAAAAATAATGTTACTATTACAGAAGTACAGAAAAGAGACACACTGAGAAAGAGAGAGATAAAGAGAGAGAGAAAGAGATACCGTAGGTAGAGAGAGACTGACAAGGGAAGAAAAGGAGAGATATACAGTGCTGTAGAAAACAATGTGGTGTACTGTACTTACGCGGCATGGGGCTTAAACCTGCAGCCTCCTCATCAATGACGAGTCTGTCTGTGTGTACAGTATAAGAAAAAATATATTATACAAAAAATCAAAAAGCAGTAGCATGACACTATTGTGTCCATACTGTAACTGTTTTAATCATTACCACTGTCATTTGAGGAGGAGGCTGCAGAAGGTGGTGGTGGTGGAGGTAGGACTGTGGAAAAAGAACACTGTACTGTCAGTTTCCCTCTAAACCATTTTGAAACAAATAAACTGTACAAATCTTGACCAGAGTCTCCATAACACCAAAAACAAACACATAAATGAGAGAGAGAGAGAGAGAGAGAGAGAGAGAGAGAGAGAAAGGAGAGAGAGAACAGTGTACAGTAGTGTGTACTGTACTTACTCCGACAATTCAGCCCACTGGGCCCGGCTGCTGGCGGTGGTGGTGGTGGCGGTGGTGGTGGTGATGGCGGCGGCGGTGGTGGTGGCGCTGCCGGGGCAGGGGGTGCTTCTTGCCCTGTGGGGAAAAATACATGTCGTCATTAAGGAGCATTTGAAAACAAGAGTTCAGACCTCTATTCCAAATTGGAGAGGGATTACGGTACAGTACTGTAGATGGCCTTAGGGAATTAGCTATTGATTAAAATACAAACCAATACAGTATACTGTAGTACAAAAACTACTGTAGTCTGGGAAGCTGGCATTGGGCACAACATAAAACAGTATGGTACTGTACTGTACTGTACAGTAAAGTACTGTATAACCAAGTGGTGCGACGTCACACAGAGGCTCTGTGGGTGGCACTGTCGCCACCCCACGAGCTGTACAAGATGGCACAAAAGATGGCGAGAGTGATGTGGGCCCACGGCCGGCAATGGAGACCCGGCAGTGCCTTTCCAACTTCAACGAAGCATTCGAGGCACTGCCGGGTCTCCCTGTCATGCACATGCGCATAACACTGGAGCCCGTCGCTGGCAGCGTTAAGCTGCCAGCAACCCAGCGGAGGACCTCGCTGAGGACTTTGCGGGACCTCACCGGAGGGGTAAGTACGGTATTAATAAATACAGTACCAGTGGAATTTTCGTTTGTATCACATTGATACTAAACGAAAATTCCCGCTGGTATTTCCCTTCGTTTGTAAATGGGGCACAGAGTGAGAAGTGATAAGATACCAGCCAATCAGCTCCCAAATTTCATTTTTCAAACACAGCCTGTGAGATGACAGTTGGGAGCTGATTGGAGACCCCTGAATCTGTCCGTGACGTACAGTAATAATGTCAGACTTAAAGGGGGCAGGCCCAGCACAGATAAATAGTGTGTACAGTACTGTAGGTTAACATAGATTTGGTCGACAGGCATTAGAATGGTGGATCAATCAACTTGCCTTTTGTTACTGTAGGTTTATTATACAAACAAGCCATGTCGACCAATAGTGTGTCACCCTTTAGTCCATGTACAGTACAGTACTGTAGATTTAATCAGCCTGTCAATCAAATGTCTGCCAGTCATGTCAGTATGTGGTAACAACTGTCAGTCATCGTCAGATACTGTAGTATCCAACACCCTACAGTGCAGTGTACAGTAATGTAGAGTATGTCAGAGTCGTGCATTGTACTGTATTCGTTATTGTACAGTACACTGTAATTCATGTTATTATACAGCAATACTGTACTTACTTCACCTTATACGCATCCTGATCCGTTCTAGGCGAGGCCTGTCCCTCCTCAGCAGGTCCGACCACTTGCGCTGCAGTGACCGAACGTTGAAGCGCAGGCCGTAGTGCCTGTGTATTTCCCTACTTGCACTTCTATATGCGAGCTCTTTGTTTTGGTTTGTTGCGAAGGCTTGGTCCCGCCACTTCACCAAGACAAAGAGCTCGCCGGACGAAAATCATCGCGCCCTACTAGCAACCATTTTCAATAGCCAGTGACGCACGTCATACATCGCACAGCGCATAAGGTATCTCGCACGGCGCATGGCACACGACGCACGACGACACTAATTCACTCGTTACAGTAGGCGTCTGTGGTGCACTGTAATGTAGTCATAACCGTAGTGGCAAAGTCACAGACAGAAAAGACTCTCAGACACAGTCCAAGAGACGTCGCTAGAGTGTGTAAGGCCGAGACCGCATCTGCGTTGTCGCATACTTGCGTTTTGCGTTTTAGGCGCACAGTTTGAAATACAGAGACCTGTCTCTCATTCTATACAGTCCATTCACTACCAGTTTCTGCAGTTGTGAAATCACAATTGTGTGGTGCAAAATTCAACGGCACCATCAGTTTTTAATATACACTACAGGCACATTCATAGCGGCACACTAGTTGTCCTAGCAGACGGGGGATGGTGTCCTTGGCAATGGTCACTATTCGTAGCATTTTTCAGGACACTAGGACAGAGCTGACTGCTTACACTAAATGGATTAACAAAGCATCCTTTATTATGGTAATGAGAGGCTCTTGCTTGCATTGGTGGAAGGGACCTGATGCACTGTGTATGACTCTCGGCCCACTGGACATGCACCAGAAATCCCATCGCAACCCTCCTACTGGGCATGCACCCGCCAGAGATGGAAATTCAACAGCATACCGACTGCAGTAGTACAGCCAACCAACTGCGCATGCTCAGTGATGATCTTCCATACGCCATGGCATAGCGCTACATGGCGTATGGCTTGGCGCCACAGATCCCATTGTACAGGTACCCCCTCCATTTCTAATCCATTGCAGATGGCTGACAGCCACCATAGCGCCAACCATGTAATACAGAGAGCTCTCTCTCATACAGATCCCACTACTACCATACTTAGTGTGCAAGGTTGGAAGAGCATCACCATTGACATGAGTTTGCGATGCAACGCTATTTTGCACTTCAAACGCACAGTCAGCTTTGAACACAGAGAGCTCTCTCCCAGACAGAAACCACTCTCAGACACAGTCCAAGAGACGTCGTTATAGTGTGTAAGGCCGAGACCGCATCTGCGTTGTCGCATGTTTGCGTTTTGCATTTTAGGCGCACAGTTTGAAATACAGAGCCCTCTCTTGGTGCTACAGATCCCATTGTAACCCCTCAAAGCAGACAGCCACCACAGCGCAGACATTGACGAAAGTTTTGCACTATTTAAACACACAATCAGTTTGTAATGTCTTACTTTTAAGCAGCCTTTTAAACAACAACACTGCAGTATTACAGTACAACACTACTAAAGTAGTTTCACTATAGTGTCCAGAGCAGACAGGGCCAATAAAAAAAATATACAGTATACGGTGCGGTATATTCTTTTCCAGGGATCGAACCCGGGACCATAATTCTACCAAAGTGATCACTTAACCACTAGCCCACACGACAGCTACAGTGAACCGCACAGAGCGGCCTCATCCTTGAGCACTCCTCCCGCTGCTGTTTTTAATTAAAAAAAAAAATTGTCATACTGTAATTCATCCCATCTCAGTGAAAGCTGTGCGTGCATCTCATTAATCTACAGTATCGGTTATACCGTGATAACAACTCCGGCAACTTCTCTACTGTTCAGTTACTGTACCGTATGTACAATACTGTACAGGTACAGTATGTGCAGTGATTTGCATCCTGTTATAAGGTCTTACTGTATGGTACAGTACTGTACTGTATGTACATTATGTGACATTAAAAATACAGTATTGGTTGTGCGAACATGCAAATGCTGTGAATGTGATATCCATCCAATTTACTGTAAGTTTAACAGTATGGCATTCAGTACAAGGCATTCAGTACAAATTACAACAGTGGAGCACTCTCCACCCAGCAGTTAAGCACTGTATTACATGCAATTACAACAGTGGAGCACTCGCCACCCAGCGGTTAAGCACTGTATTACATGCCGTAGCATATCCTTCGTTGAAGAATACCACGGTATGCCACAAGTCCATGGAGCGACTCAGAGGCCTGCACGCCATGTCACGAGTCCATGGCGTGACTCACGCCATGCCATGAGCAACAAAATAGCTGGGCAGATCGGTATATATATATATATATATATACATATACATACATACAGTGTATATAAAAAATGGAGCAGATCTGGCCCTTCCCACTTCAAAGTTGGAATCTGACCCATGAAAACTAGAAGGGCAGGACACAGTAAGTGGCAATATAAATAATTAATATCATTATCATGTGTAGGTGAACTCGCTGTACCCCAAATCCATCGTCCATGCCCATAATGGACAGCCATTCCACTTATTCCTCCATACCTGCTTTGATACATACTTTTATATTTAGAATGCTCCTTGAATGTAAGTTGAAGATCGATGCCCATGAATCACATAAATTAATGTTCCTTTGAACTAGGCTTGGCCTTCAGAAATTGATGGTTGGCAACCAAGAATGTTTCTGATCTGATGCCAATGGTTTTTCCATTCGATTCCATGCAGGCAATGGTGGCAATCATTGTCCACTTCATTCCATCGATAGGTTCCCGATGTTTTGTGATGTCATTGCATATACTGGGTCTGTAGCATGCGTATACTATTTCTGTCCATTTTGCATGCTCACTACTAATGGTTCATACTATCGAATAGCAATGGTTACATGTCATCGCAAAGCATGTAACTAACAATGGCGGAAGCATTCATCAAAACAATGCTGCCCTTCCAATGGCCCCGGTAGCTAATGCTATCTTCAAATTACGTTAGCCCATAGTATTTTATGAGCTACTCTAATGCAATTTTTGCCAGAGGAGGATCCTTCAGATGTCAGCCCCCACTGACACATGTGCAGTGGGCACATGAAGTTATAGTGTAAGGTATCAATCTGCTTCCAGCTCTTCACCAGGAAGGGCTCTTGTCGGAGGCTATGTCCTAACAAGAGAATATTGCTAAATTCAAGTGAAAATATTATTTTCTGCCTTGCGTGACTGGTCAGGGAGTGGAGTGTAAGGAGCAGTGATGTATGCTTTGAAAGGAATTGAGGTGCATACATAAATGTGAGGAGGGTTGCAATGTACTGGAGATAACAGAATAAGATACCCTAAAGAGAAGTGATAGGAGAGTAGATGAAGTAAGCCTGCAGGACAGAGGAGGAAGAGCAGGAGACACAGGGGCAATCCCAATCAGTGAAAGCGTCATTTCTGGAGAACATTTATGGTCAATAGACATCTTTGTAGGGATTCACCTAAGTAAATTCCTTAATTTAATACTGATGAGAAAATCAAAGCTCCATAGCCAAGTATGCAGATGGGTAATACATGCTGAAATTATTTCTTCCCAAACATTCATCAGTGATGGTAGATATTATAATGCATGTAGGGTGCATAAAGCAGAAAATGCAGGGAAGATGTTACAGATCCGATACCTGCTTGCAAATATTATAAACTGTTTTCTTGAAGATCTGCGTGCTACAAACAACCCCTAAATATGCCATAATGACCACAGCTGTGCTCATGTTGCAGTCAGGGCTGTTCCTAACCTAAGGTGAAGTGATAAGAACCTCGGCTCAGGAAGCACAACGTTAGGGGAGGTTGTGATGTGTTCACCTGGCCCCTGTGTGCCTGCAGCTTACTCCTCTGTACCTGGCGGCAGTCACCGTTTACACAATGACTGCAGAAGGGAGAGCATGGAGGTAAATGTCACATCATATGAGGAGTGCAGTGGCTGACAGTGGGAGAGTTAGGGCGGGATGTATCATGCATCACATTTTGAATGCGATACATCCCACCACTTACCACATGCATAATGCCGCATGCATGTACAATTGTGTTTAAAACCGCAAAGCTTTTTCGATAAGAGTTGTCCTTTGCGGTGTGAGGACTTCCGGGTTTATGACATAGGAGTCCTTCTGCGCATGTGTGAGCCACGGAGGACCCTGGGAGGGATCCTATTGGATTGCTAATTCCTGTTCTCTAGGTGCATACACAAATCACGTTATTAAACATATTCTGTGAGCTATCTCTGCCGCTCGTAATGGGGAAGCCGACAGTCGAAATGCCAATCACCAGCTTCCCGACTGTCTAATCCCGGTAGGGGTCTAATGACAGGCGTCAAAATCCCGACGCCTGTCATTTTACCTACGCCTGGAGCCCGACGCCCAGCATACGGAACAAAGGGGGGCGGGGAGTTAGGTTAGGGGCTCCCGGGGGGATTTAGGGTTAGACACCCCCGGGAGGGTTAGGGTTAGGCTAGGGGAAGGGGGGGTTAGGGTTAGGCACCCCCCCAGGAGACTTAGGTTTAGGCTGCGGGGAAGGGGGGGTTAGGTTTAGGCACTTACAGGGGGGGCTTTAGGGTTAGGCACTTGGGGCGGGGGAGGTTAGGGTTAGGCATCCCTAAGGAAGGGTGAGGGTTGGGGGGTGGATAAGGTTAGTTATAGTTAAAATACTTACCTGTCGGGATCTTCAGTTGCCGGTCTTCCGGCGTCGGGATTTGAACCGTCCGGTGGTATTTCATACCAATCCCGTATAACGTAGTGGAAAAATCCATTGACCAACGAGTATAGGATAACAAGCATTTTCAGCACTTGTAATTGTAAATGTTCAATACAAATGACAGTAAAGAATATGGATTGGGCACCCATTCTAATCCTATCGTTATGTTACACCGAAGTTATACCTGAGAGCACTGCGATTTATTTTTAAAAACTGAAGGAAATTTATTGGAGAAAGTACAAACTGCTCTGTCGCTTTTATCGTTATATTTTGTAGCTTTCCATTCCACAAGTTTTGCAGTGAGATAACTTTGATAAACTGCCCTCTTTGACTCTTATGCAGTCCCTGGGGTGTATTTACGAGTTTGCCAACAGACTGCACAAGATGCAGATTACACGCCAAACACCAGCTCACTTTACAGATTGTATTTGGACACATTACAGCAACGCAGATTAAATCAAGCTGTTTCTGTTTTGCTGAGTAAGTCTATTGCTACCACAAATTCCTTACAAGCAAAATATATTGAATTACCAATAATGTGAAATCAACTGGCAGTACACAATCAGAGGAGCCATTTTTAAAATTTATTTAGTACATTTATTTTTAACCGCTTTTAACATTTTTGACCTGCACATGCAAATAAATTTGGGGGTTTATTTTTTATTTTTTTACAGCCAACAGTAACAGGAGCGAGAGGTGGTTCTAGGTTGAGCATTTTATTACAGTTTGTTGCTAGGGTACAGAATATGAGATTGTTCTGAGAGCCGAGGACTTTGGCTGGGTTTAACATGACAACCCTATTTTAAAAGACTGGTAAGAAATTCTGTAAGTTCTATTTCCCAGGAGTTATAAACTGCTGCTGGATATTAAAATAAGTGCAAATACAAGATCTGAAGTCTGTTCTCAGAGCAGAATAAAATTGCTTTCAGTAAAACCAAGAGCTTTAAAATTGCCATGTAGTAGCTGTGATCCGGTTAAAATCATGTACACTGAGGTGAAACTCATTGCGCCCATAGGCCAACAAAATACGCTCTCCCCAGTTACTAAAATGCAAAAATATGCTTAATTATGGGCAATCAATGAACATTATGACATGTATATATCAACAGAGCAAAATACAAGGAACATCAGAGTAAGAACCACATTTGTTGCATCATATATATATAATATAATGGTGTGTTGGGCATATATGCTAGAAGGGACCTGCAGAAAAAGAAGGGGTCCCTTGACACTGGGCTGCAGGCTTATATGCTTTGATCAAATCGTGAGAAAATCCCCTTGGTTGTATTTGCTGCACACACATAGATTTGCAATATATTATTGTTAGCGCTGATAGCAAAAGTTTTTCTGTTTATTTATATACATATAAATCCTTTTTATATAATTTGTAATTGTAAATGTCACCAATTTGTCACGAACCCGGGCTGACTCGCAGATACAACAATCTGGATCAGCTGGTTGTGACGCTGGCGCACCGCGGTCACTTACCAAAATACACGGTTCTTCTGCCACCACGCAGACTGTTCTCTGGAGGTCTGTGATCTCCCAACAGAGTAATAATAAATCACCTTCAAATTACACACAAATATGTATATATGGGTCCTTTTAGAATGTAAGCTCTTACGAGCAGGGCCCTCTACCCTCTTGTGCTTCTCCTGACTATAGTGTCATTTACTTCTTACTCACCACTAGGGCACCTAACACTTGGTTACTTATGCTCTGTTGCTTATCTGGGTGTTATGGTCGCTAATGTAGCAATGTATATTATCCATGTCCTGGTCCTGTAGTGTAGTATTGTTCTGTAAGTCGCTTATCTACAACTTGTTTATGTACTATGTAAGACGCTGCGGAACATTTGTGGCGCCATATAAATAAATGATAATAATAATACATTTTAATAATAATAATGCAGAGGGGTCATGGAACATAAGAGTCAGTTGGAGGGGTCTGATGGCACACAAGGGGTATGTGGAGGGGTCTGTTTGAACATAAGGAATACAAATAACTGATCTATGGTTACAGATCAACAAATAGCGCTCAGAACCTATAACCGGATAGTGTGTATTAGTTGTAGGTATGTGGAATTATGATAATTACGGACTAGATATATTGTTATAAGACTTTATTGGGGTATAGGTAGAAGCTAATAAACTAAAAGGATGATAGTTCATGTGACTGAATATTGAAAGTCAAATAGCGAGATATATGCCATATAGATGGCAATGTTCAGTCTCTGAGGAAAAGAGGGGGGTTGATTAAAACAAGAAAAAACAAATTCAATCAGTACTTGATGTGGTGAAGCAATGGTGCTTCAGTGGTAATGCAGGAACCGGAGACCATAAAGTTCACATTAAGTTGTGTGATTTGATAGAGTGTTGGTGCGGCGTCCCGCACTTGTAGATAAATAAAAATAGGGCTGCTGATAGATAATCCACGGCTGGCTGTTACTAATTGGGTCTTCCCGGGGTAAGTAGTACAGACCCTAGTCCAAGTGTTTGGAGGTGGGTATCCAAACCTATGTAGTATGGACGCAGGATACGCCCGCAGCCTGCCCGTCAGTGCTAGGCAGTCCGCGAAGCGTCTCGCCGGTCCGCAATCAGGTATGCAGCAGGAGGAGGAGAGACGGCTGTGGTACTGAAACCAGGCACCGTCTCCCCTGCCTCTACTGTGGACTCACCTCCCAGGGACTCGGCAGAGTCCGCTCTTCCCCTTTGCCGGCGTGTTGTAGTCGCGTCCTTCTCTTCTCCGGTGTCTCTTGGCAAAATCAGCTGATGGACTTGTATGTGACTAAATCAGTCAGTACCAATACGCAAACACCTTTTATGTGACTAATTACAATCAATGTCAGTATCTAAATGCACAGTGGCAACAACTGATTAATCTTTAATTTTGCCACTATCATTATAAATAATTCTAGGATCAGAAACTGAGAAGCCAGCTCTACCTATAGCTATGAGATATATATTGCGTCAGAACAGTGATCTCTAATTTATATCCATCAAACATTTGACTCTATATCACCATTAGTAATGCTGTCCACTACTAGTGTGATACCCTATACTATGGGTTTATTCACAATGTAATCATACAATATAGTATAGCAGTAAAGATGGCAATAGTGAATCCTTTCTTATGTTTATTATACTTTGCAAGAACAAAGAAACACTTGGCATATATCAACAATGCATTTCAGTAGACAGTAACACACACATTAACACTCTTGTTTTACTTTATTTTTCAGGAACCTGCAGATCACTAGCGAACTCTGGACTTCGAATCTGCAAACTATAAATGGGTAAGTATGCTCTAGTGGCAATTAACAAATGACTGATTTTGCAATTCCCTTAACATCTCTAAAATATATACAAAAAACCTTACATGAGTATGATAAACGGATAAGTTTACATCAAGAATACAATTGCAAACTTGTTTTTCTATACACCTTTTTAGGAAAATGTTTTCCTCACACTACTGCACTTTACATGTCTCATACACTGCTAGTTCAGCGCTGAAATAGTTAATAGGGTGCACCCTTCGTTGCCCGGGAAATGAAGAATAGTTCTTAAACTGCTCCAGCTACAGTACTTGTCTGTATTTAATGCAATACTGTAATCCTCTGTATATTATCCTGCTGCGATGGTGTTGGTATTACAGTCAGTTCCCTCTCTGCTTAGCAACCTTAGTTCATACTCATAGTATTACAAGTGCTGGCACTGAAGTGTCCCCCTAACACTGCTGGTAACTGTTGTACCTACCCTCCAATATGCGGTATCAGGGGGTTACTCTTACTATTATGATGCAGTCTATAAACCCCACGCTGATCTCTGAAGGGACTGCTGTGCATATGTAATGGTGGACAGCTGTAGGCCTCCAGTTAATAAGCGCCAATGTCACTGAGTGTCTATTTGGGAGGTTGCAGCAGCTTTCTTACCCCTCCAGTATCAGCTCTCAACCTCTGGCTCCTTTACAAGCTCAGTCTCTCTATATTTCTGCAGCTCCGCTTGAGGCACTCCCTTGGGGGTCGTCCGACACACCCCTCTTATGCTGATTGTTCTCAGAACCTCCCCATATAACACAGCTTAGTCCCATTGGATGTTCCCCGCCTCAGAGACCTCCGCTGCTTGTCCCGGAGTATGGCCGCAGCCCTCAGGTAAGCATCAAGGCAGCGCAGCCCCTTCTCCTGTCCAGCTACCTCACCAACTGCCCACAGCAACTGCCATTTTTCTCTAGGTCAAATCCTTGAGCCTGCTACAGTACTCACTGGTCCCCTGACGTCCACCACCACTGAGGGGGCAGTGCAAATAGTCCCTGAACCTTAATGAACCCAGTTAAATCATGCCCTATATTAGACAATGGCAGGAGTCACATTAATATTTTACATTTCCATAGAGGCACATCAGCGTGGGTAGGAACACAGGGTGTTGGTGGGGTGCCACACTAGCCCTAATATTTTTGTTTATATTTTTGTTTTGGTCTGTTTTGCTTTTTTCTTCTCCTCTTAATAAATACAGCCTTCTAGGCCCACTGAAGAGAACAAACTTCAGTGAATTGCACATAGACTGCGAGTGCCATACTAACAGTTAAACACGTTCTTTTACTAATATAAATAATGCAAGGATAACCAGGTACTTGCTTATAACATACATGTGCAGTATTCAGTACTTTAAATAATACCAACACCATGAGTTAGGGAGATCCAGGCTGGCAGAGAGATGCTGCTATCACATTAAGATAGGAACCTAATAAACTGGCAGTCTACTCAATCCATGGACACTTGAGATTAATTTTTTCTAAGAAATACCTCACCTCCTGATAACCAATCAGAAAGAAGGCATACCCGGAAGTTGTACATTTAAACAAACCAAGGACCCAGACACACCATCAATCCCGCCCAGAGGAAGACCCCACGTGGGTCGAAACGCGTTGGCCACACAATCTCAAAGAAAAAAAAAGGAAGCAAGGAACCGGACACCACACAGACACTACACGCGACCAGACAGCGCCTGGCGAGCATCCCAACAAGCAGCTGATTTCGCCGAGAGACATCCCCTTCCATTCCCCTCTCAGCTCACCTCTGTTGTGTTCTATGTCATTTATGTCAGTTCGTCTGTTTGTAGGTTATGGAAATTATGTTTTATTGAAACTTTATACAATAATCTTATATTGTGTAGAATCCTCCGGTTCCTGATAACGTATTACACCCCCCCATCCTTATCTTTTTTGTACATGTTTCTCTGGTTCTTCTGCTTTCCTCATTCTTCCTGTCTTCATATTTTCTTCTCTCTTGACTCTTTATATTTCTCCTCTCTATGGGGCTGGGCACCGGCTGTCTGAGATGCAAGGATAGGAATCTGTGCACAACAAATTCTCCAACGACGAGGAGGAAGAGGAGGAGGAGGAGGAGGAATTGCAACAAACATTTCCCCCTGAGGTAATAGAATATTGCTGACAATGACTGATCGTGGGCACCACCTGAGGCAGGAGAGTACACACAATATAACCTCAGATCATTGTGAAAAAACCCCCAAAATCATTATTTGAAATGTCAATAATTTAAATGCCCGTATTTCTGTCAAATAAAAGCCCAAGCAAATGCTATCTAGCTTGTCTCTCGACTACCAACATACAGATGTGCCCAAGATCATTGTGGCTGATCATGCCACAAACGTGTGCACGCATCACGCTATGTGCCACGGTACACTAAGGCACATCCTCAATTGCGGGAGTGCACCTCCATTCAGTCCTATGGAGACACAAAGCCGCGTCTCCGATCGCAGGAGTGCGTCTCCCATTCACTCCTATGGAGACGCAAATGCGCGTTTCTGATCGCGGGAGTCCGTCTCGTGCCATGCATGGTGCGAGATGCTGCGAAACAGACAAGGATGCAGCTGAGCATATCGGTACACGTTTCTACATACCATTTATATAATATTGATGTTGGTTTTAAACAAGATAGTTACCTTCAGTTTATTTCTATGTACATTACTTTAACACAGGTACTTCACATAGAGGTCATACACCTTCCAGAAGTTAGCTACCATCTGAGGATCAGGGGTGCCGAGAGGGGGGGAGCGGGTACAGATTACCCGGGCCCGGCGTCGCCCCCCCTCCATCACAGCAGCCCAGCACACAGTGTGTGCTGAGCAGCAGCCACAGCAGTCTCCTATGCCTGTGGGGGGAGCGATCACACTGACCGTGCCCCCCCTGGCTTTGAGCGAAGCATCATTGCGCCCTCCCTCCCCAGCGCGCAATGATGCTTCGCGGCGCTGCAAATTTTTTTTGTTTTGTTTTTTTCCGGGAAGGGGCGTGGCCACGCCTCCCGCGATTAGACCACGCCCCCTGTTACCCGGGCCTACCGCGGCTCTTGGCGGGCCTGCTGAAGATGATGAGGAAGTAGCTAGTGAGCATCATTCAGAATACAAAATGATAATTTGAAAATGCAAAAATGCTATGAAAACAGATTGAAGCCCTACAGCTTTCACTACTATGTGAAGCATAAGAGAACAAATGCAAGTAATCAGCATGTGATGAAGTAGTATACTTCTCAACATTATTACAAATTATCTCCTTTATATAATGACACCTTTTAAATGGTTCATATTTATTTACTTAGTGCATTATTTTACTTGCATAGATTTATAGATGTTATGTTACACTTGAAGTGGATAGTACAAGTTTGAGGTTACCTGGTTGGGGCAGGATATTATGGTGGTTTACAATAATAGTATAAGGCTAAAAAGTATTCCACTTCAGAATGATAACTTTTAAGAAGTAGTTTATCCAGATCCATTCAATGACCGAAATACAGCAATATGGATTCAGAATGTAATCTCTCTCAGTAGCAGAAATAACACTATACTAAATAATATCTCAATACTTTTACAACAAAATTTTTTTCTGAATCAGCTTCAAAATGCTCTCATGGTACAATAACATCTTCTGGCGCAACTAGCCAAAGTGCAACATCAACAGTTTCCACAAGCAGCACATTGCCCAGGTGGAAAAGATGAGGTCCAGAGCCTCGGAGCAGGAGACGAGTCCAGAGCCTCTGAGCAGGAGGAGAGTCCAGAGCCTCTGAGCAGGAGACGAGTCCAGAGCCTCTGAGCAGGAGACGAGTCCAGAGCCTCTGAGCAGGAGGAGAGTCCAGAGCCTCTGAGCAGGAGGAGAGTCCAGAGCCTCTGAGCAGGAGATGAGTCCAGAGCCTCTGAGCAGGAAGAGAGTCCAGAGCCTCTGAGCAGGAGATGAGTCCAGAGCCTCTGAGCAGGAAGAGAGTCCAGAGCCTCTGAGCAGGAGATGAGTCCAGAGCCTCTGAGCAGGAGATGAGTCCAGAGCCTCTGAGCAGGAGGAGAGTCCAGTGCCTCTGAGCAGGAGGAGAGTCCAGAGCCTCTGAGCAGGAGGAGAGTCCAGAGCCTCTGAGCAGGAGACGAGTCCAGAGCCTCTGAGCAGGAGGAGAGTCCAGAGCCTCTGAGCAGGAGGAGAGTCCAGAGCCTCTGAGCAGGAAGAGAGTCCTATTAAAGAAAAAAAAATATACAAAAAAAATTGTGATGCACATTATTTATTACCATTTTCTGTGCATTCCTTATATTTCAAACTAAGTAAAGTATGTAATTGTTGATTAATTTATTTATTTGCCTTCTAGTCATAGGGTAGCTATGCATGTTCTTGGCTGGAAACATTTTAAACATTTAAAAATGTCATGCATTACAAAACATGGTTGTCAGTAAATTAGCACACAGAGGTTTAAACAAAAAAAAAGTTGGTTTAACAATGGGTGGTTAAAAGTGCACATATTATGAACGCAATACCAATAATAGAGGGAAAATGGTTTAAATCCACACACTCCACTAAAGGAAGTGGTTTTGGTTACAAGTCATACTGGTATGGTTAAAAATTGGCTTAGATGCCTGTGTACAAAAATGATTCCATGAATTATAATATTTTGCATGTATTACAGATGATATTAAAAAATAAAAGTTGAGCGTAAGCTTTTTACATAGAGAAAAATGCGGATATTCACCCAAATGTACAGTTATATGCAACCGCACTGTTCCTAGGAATTATTACTATTATTATTCTTTATTTATATGGCACCACAAGGGTTGTACAAAGTACATAAGCAAATGATCGCACAAGAAAATAGTTATTAACAGTACCAAACAATGCAGCACATGGTTTAAACACTTTGCTGGTCAAGTGATCGTAACACTTAAATAAGCAGCAGGGTGTACAGTAAGCAACCAAGTGTTAGGTGCAGTTGTGGGGAGTTAGGAATAAATGATAGTGTAATTAAGGGAAGGAGAAGCACATAAGAGAAGAGAGCTTACATTCTAAAGGAGAGGGCAGACAGACAGGAGTGACAAAGATTATGGAGCAATGGCTTAGGTTGACAGTTGGAAGGCTTTGATGAAGAAGTGGGTCTTAAAAAGGTTAGTACAAAGGTGGAAAGTCTGATAGGGAGAGAATTCCAGAGGTAGGGAACAGCACGGGCATAATCTTGGAGATGGGAGTGGGAGGAAGTAATTAGTTAGCAAGAGAGGCTGCATGTAGTTGTGGATTGAAGTGGGCTGACTGGTGTGTGAAGAGAGAAGAGAGCGGAGCTTTCAATGGGAGAGGATTGGGTGAGGGCTTTGTAAGTGAGTGTTAGAAGCTTGAATTGGGTTCTGCTTGTAGGATAGGGGAGGCAAAGATAAAATGCTTGGAGAAGAAGATGAGCCAAGCAGTGGCATTGAGGACAGATTGGAGTGGAGAGAGGTGGGAGTAATGGAGGCCAGATAGCAGGAGGGTAGAGCAGTCCAATCTGGAGATGACCAGTGGGCGAATGAGGCTTTTAGCAGCATCCAGGGTGAGAAAGGGTCTGATCCTGGAAACATTTTTGAGATGGAAATGGCAGGATTGCGAAAGGTACTACATGTGTGGTTTGAAGGAGAGGGAGGAGTCAATAATAACTCCAAGCCACTACATTTGTGGACTAGTGGAGAAGGTTGTGTCATCGATAGGTAATGAAATTGTGGGAAGTGAGGTTATTTGGGAGGATGGGAAGATGATCAGCTCAGTCTTAGACATATTAAGTATAAGAAAGTGCTGAGATATCCAGGAAGAGATAGCAGAGACAGTTGCAGATACGAGTGAGGAGAGATGGGGATAGGTCAGGGGTAGAAAGGTAGATTTGAGTATCATCAACAAAAAGATGATATTGGGGGCCAGAAGAGCTAATGAGCTCACCTTTAGAGGACATATAGAGGGGGAATAGGAGGGATTCAAGAACAGAACCTTGGGGGACACTTACAGTTAGTGGAAGTGGGGGGGAAGAGGAGTCATGAGAGGAGACAGAGAAGAAATACGCTTGGTTACATAGTGTCAGTCAACGCTGACTCTTACTGGTTCTAACGCTGCAGTTTCATGTGCCTTTGGGCTGCCGGCTGTCCTTGCTTGTCTGCCCAATCTGCTGGGTTCTCCTCTCGGCTGCTTATAAGTGCAGGTTTGCAGCTTTTCCTTCACTTTATGGTTGTGGTTACATTATGGAACCATTGACGTAACTTGAGGCACCAAATTCAAATTGCTAAGTCTATATAAACCTGCCTCTAGCACTCGGAAGCTGAGATGCATGATGCATCGTAATTTGCATGCAATACATCTTGCCATTCATTGCATGCATGCTGGCATTAATTATGCTGCTATGCATGAAGAAAAACTCAAAGGACAGCTCTCCTGATAAGAGCTGTCTTTTGCGAGAGAGGGACCTTTGGGTTTATGACCCAGAAGTCCACCTGGAGTCCTTTTGCGCATGGGAGGGATCTGTCAGGGGGCATAACAAAATAGAAGCCCATGGGCTTCTAAAAATGGCGTTGTCCACTGCAGCCAAGCCCTGGAATGTATCGCATTCCGGCACTTGGCGCATATGAGAAATGCAGTCAAACCCCTGAAAACTGCATTTTTGGAGGTTTGACCGCATTTCTGACATTGGTGCATCCCGATCAGTACCTATCACATAGACCAACCAGGCACAGTTACAGAGGGGTATACTGCATAATGTGTTTTATTTGTTTTATCTCTTTCCTTATTTAAAAAAAAAAAACAAATGATGGATCAGAGGTTGCTGGGCAAAGGAACAGGAGTATGTGGGTGCAGAGCCGTAACTAGACTTTTTAGTGCCCTGTGCCAGAAAGAGCATTGGCGCCCCCCTCATTTTTCAAAGGGACATAATGCACCCAAAAAAGGGTTATTGCTTCATGGGGAAGGGCCAGGGAAGAGATAGGGGCAGCCAGGAGATGCTGGGGATGAAATAAGAGGAAGCTACAAGCAAGAATGATAATAAACAGAAATTTGACAGGCCCAAACAGCTCCCCCTGACCTGTGGTGCCCTGTGCGATGGCACCGGCCGCACTACCTAGCTACGGCCCTGTGTGGGTGCAGCAGTAACTGGAATATACAGCACCTATAGAGAGCGTTACCATGATACTATTGTGTTAAAGATAAGTAACCACATTGTTGTGAAGTTATTCTAGTTATTGCTGTGTATGATCATGATGGGAATAGTTACAGTATCACCCGGCATAGATACAAGACGCTGCCCTGGGTTCTGTTGCTGCAGTAAAATTCAGACCATGGGCATCTCAGCACCGATCAATATACAAATGTCTCCCCACATGATCCGTGGCAGGGCAGGGATGTAATAATCTATAGCACCATCAGTATAAATCTCTTTGGACTTTGAGCCCACTCTCAGTAATTTACAACTTGAAATGTCTCTCCCATGAAGGGCCTATTCCCCAGATCACAAACTGCAATAAAAGGAGAGTGGTAGCTTGAGGTGCACATGGCTGAAGACCTCTAATACTGCTCACAGTACAGGCATCTGACAATAGCCATTGGGAAACCCACCAAGCCAGGGGCGTATTTAGAGAGGAGGGGGCCCGTGTTCACTCACCATCCAGGGCCCGCTCCTTTCTTTCCGGCAATTGCTGCGTACTGACAGGTTCAGTAGACTCTGGGCACTAGTCTGTGCCCAGAGCCTACAGCGCATGTGCAGGACACCTGGAAAATGGCGCGGCAGCCATTTTCCTCACGATTTCCCTATTACGCATGCGCAGAATGCCGGGAAAGTGGCTGCTGCAGCCATTTTCCAGGCATTCTGTGTAGCTCCTCGCCAGCCGACGTGGGACTTCGGAGAGGTAAGTATTAAGAAGTATGGGTGCAGGGTGTGCGGGGTGGACCTTTGTGCCCGCACACCCTGCACCCATTATAGATACACCCTGCACCAAGCCCAATATTTATCACATGCAAAGTGATTACAGTACGTTTTATGGACAACTATAGGGGAGCATCAAATCAAAATGCTACATGTAAATAACTGTACAGCAGACACAGCCCTGTATATGATGCCAGTGGCACAGCCAAACAAAAATGGGATATAGGGCCTGATTCAGTTGTGCACTCTGCCAATGTTTTCGCAGTTGAGCGATAGTTGCCAATCTGCGCATGCGTTGTACTGCGCACGCATCAATTCACAGCGACTATTTATTTGCAGTGTAATAGTGAGGGATTGTTTGGGGGAATGGCGACAAGGAATGGAGGCCTATTGCGACCGTTTCAGGGACGTGTCTCACCCTGTGACTGCGAGCCCATACTGTATGCAGGGAATATGGCTTCAGCGTCTCAATTCCCACGGCCATACTGTGAGACCATAGACTCACTCTGGACAGCAACAGTTGAATGATCTGCGACCAATGCATGCGTCTTTGTACGCCGATGCTGCAACAAATGACGCTGATGCTTGGATTTGCAAAGCCGCAGGTGGGCGTCTCAATACATCTCCCCAAAGCTGCATCATTTGCATATTTTTGCATTGTATTTGCGTACACATACCCAGCAGCGGCGGCAGCATTAGTGGTCAACACTGAATCAGGCCCATAGGGTACCCAGTAAAGATGTGAGCATTATATGTCCCCCCAGCCTTTGTCCAGCATGTGCCCGGAAATGCTGAAACTTGTAGTTCCAAGCTAGTTGCACAAGCCTTCTTTAATGACCAAGAGCCTCTATTCTTAATATAATTTTAATATCACAAATATTACGTAGTGTCCTTCCATGTTTTCCCTTACAATGGCGCTTATATCTGAATGACACCAGTTTGCTGATTGGGGACTGACATGTTGATTACAATAATATTGGATGGTTTATATATACTGCAAGTAACGATCATCTTATGATAAAGGAAATGTTGAGTTCCAATTTCTAAGATTTATAAAGAGGTAGATAAGGAGTGTAGCATACGTGTCTGCCCAGATGACTCACTGTCAGTGACTAGGCATGTGAAATAGGCATTTGTAGAAATATGTCAGGATTCAATGAACAACATTACAATGGTTTTCTGATTAAACCAAGAACTTTCTCTTATGATGGAGATAAGCCGTTCTATACAGTTGCTGGAAAGCAAAGGACCATGTGGTATATTTATTTAAGTGGTATATTTATTAAAATGTGGGTTTTTAGAAGTGGAGAGATTGCCCATAACAACCAATCAGATCTGATTTGTTGCTATGGGCAACATCTCCTCTTCTAAAATCCCACACTTTAGTAAATATACCCAAAGAATGTATATTATGTGGCTGTTTTCAGAAAGTTCAATGAAAATAATTGAATTATAAAATTGCACAAACACACACCAAAAGCAGCCAACCACACCTAAAGGAGTTTTACCACCTCCAAATTCAATAATACACATGCGGTTACCGTGCTAATAGTCAAGGGATATAGGACCTCATTCAGAGTCGGTCGAAGCGGCCGCACGGTCGTACGCCACCGATGTTCACTGAACTGCGCATGCGTAAAGTTCGCAATGCGCGTGCGCAAACTTGCTGCTACGATCAGAAATTTCTCTCTCCTTGAGCACAGCCAGGTCGGTAGTTTGAGTGACAGGATTAGGCGTTTGTGGGTGGTAACAGGGGAAGGTGCTTGAAAACGAGGGAAGTGGAGATCTGAACGCAGGCGTGCCTAATTATGCGAACGGCGTTTTATGGGAGTGCATACGGTTTATGGGAGTGCATAATTAACAAAGTAGCGTCATGGCACATGTGACATGGGAGGATTTTACACTGACATGATCGTAGAGCTTAAGTATGGTCAACCTTAAGCTCTACGACCAGTTCCTATGGTTCTCGATGGTCTCGATTAATCCTTATATGCCCGGAGATGACGTGTAATGCGTACGAGAAGGGGGCGTATTTTTTTTGTCTTCCGGCCGCTTCCTCCCCTTGGTCGGCCGGCTACCGATCCGAACTTAGGGATGCAACTTGCGAGGGAATCATTTGCATATCCGGCCCCTTTTCCCGTACGACCGTGCAGCCGCTTCGACTCTGAATGAGGTCCATAGTTCCAAATAGATATCTTACTTTTAAAATTTTAGTAAGATCTCCCAAATATCCTTTTAAAAAGTCAGTCCGACAATAATTGTTTATTCCAATAATATTCACTCCAAATGGTGTTCTCCAATAAAGACAATCAGATTCTCTCCTTATTAATCTCAAAAAGAAGAGAAATAATAATAGTGCAACATTGTTTCAAATGAGGAACATACATTTATCACAATGCACTCCCATGATCTTAAAACAATACGGGCATATACATCACATGCTGAAGTAGTCACACCAAAGGATCTTTGAATCTCATCAAGCCAATGATGAGATTCAAAGATCCTTTGGTGTGACTACTTTTTGCGCTTAACATTCCTGCCAAATAGGATTTCCAGTTTCGGGACTAGTGGAATCCAATTACCATCTGACAGGAAAGGAAACCAGCGATCAAAGTACACCCACGGAGAAAGATCAGCATGTGATGTATATGCCTGTATTGTTTTAAGATCATGTGAGTGCATTGGGTTAAATAAATGTATGTTCCTCTTTTGAAACAATATTGCACTATTATTATTTCCCTCCTTTTTGAGATAAATAAGGAGAGAATCTGATTGTCTTTATTGGAGAACACCATTTGGAGTGTATAAGGGGCATTACTGTGTGTGGCATAATATATAAGGAGCATTACTGTGTGACATAATGAATAAGGGGCATTACTGTGTGGCATAATGTATAAAGGGCATTATGTGTGTGGCATTATGTATAAGGGGCATTACTGTGTGTGGCATTTTGGGGTAAAGGGAATTACACTGAATATGGCTTCTTTATAAGTTACTTTTTAATTGTCGTCCAAGAGATACATTCTAACCAGTTATTTATGAGCAGAAACTAAGAATGTTTTTAAAGACTAATTTTTTTGTATCTGTAGAAAGAAATACATTTTTAGTTTTACTACGTTCATTTACATTGAGATATGCTGAAATCATTAACAGATATATTTAATACAATTATTAGCCATTTTTCACTTTATCTTAATATTTAATTAGGATTGAGCTATATGCTCAACCCATAGTATTTAATTACTTCAATTCACTAGAAGAACATATAATACACCAAGCATAATGGGTTTCTATGCCTCTCCTAAAATTAAGTCTTGTTAACTTTAGGAACACTTCCAGTAAATATTCAATGTTAAATATAATGACTTCACTAGTGCAATAACAGCAGTTTCACTATTTGCATAAGAACATTGATGAAATCCTAAAGAAACGTATTTAATCCAATATTATTATCTTTTTCATCACAAGTGATGTCAGTGGAAGTGCTTTCGGCTCTGATAGAGCCGAAAGCACTCCAGGGCTTGCGGCAACGAGACCCTACCACAAGGGTCTCGTCGCAAGCCCGATGGTCGCGATGGTCTTGACCATCGCGACCATCTTCCTGGCCGCTCGTTATAGCTGTGGGTGGTCATAAACAGACTCAGTAACACACAGATATACAAGTGTCGCATATCAAATTAATCAGCACAGTCTGCTGGAGTGTCTTAAGGCCGCCATACATCAGAGATGGATTGCAGCAATCGTGCACTTTGCAATCGATTGTGTATAAAAATCTGCAATGTATGGGCTTCACAGATCGCAGATTGCAACCAAAAAGTGATTGGAATTGTTTAATCAGATTGTCCAACATGTTGGATTTCACAGATCGATTGGGGCTGTAGATTGCTAGTGTATGGACATGATCAGCAGATTTGCAGACCATTACTAGTACAATGATGGGCCTTTCAAGATTGCCAGATCTGTGTTTGCTGCAATCGATCTGCAAATCACTGAAAAAGATCTGTAATGTATGGGAGCAGATTGCTCGATTGGGAAATCCTAAGATCGGGCAATAAATCTTCAAATTGTTCAATTGTGGTTTTCAGATTGCTGATGTATGGGGGCCTTTATTCACAATGCATGGCGAATCAGATGTATTTTTGGCAAAAAAAAAACATCCAATGATGATAGCAGAGTAGCACGGGACCTGGTGGCTCACTCACGCCAGGCAAGTCACTCTGTGTGGCATGTTGAGGTTAGATATATGCGGGCACATCTGTTCTGTATATATGTTTATTTTCATTAAAACAATATTACACTATCTGGCATTTTTCCTTTTAATCGGACTGCAATCTGAACTTTGCTTCACAGTAGCAGACTGAAAGAAAGACAATTTTTATATGCAGATTACAAGAAACACTATTGTAATCATAAAGAAATATACCACAGTGGCTGAGTGGTACTCCAATGAAATCGGAAATACAGTCATAAAGAAATATATACGATTATTATTGTTATTTTCCATCTTAGTTCCCACAGCCCCCCTGTTGTCTACCCTAGTTCTATCTTTTAGTCAGAACCTATAAACCCAGGAAAAAAGGATTGTAACTCATGGAGCACACACATTCAAACACAAATATATAATTTTATTGCATGATTATGGATAACAAAAAACAACAAATGAATGCAAATGTCTGGCTAAAGGCCCCCATACATCAGAGATGGATTGCAGCAATCGTGCAATTTGCAATCGATTGTGTATAAAAATCTGCAATGTATGGGCTTCACAGATCGCAGATTGCAACCAAAAAGTGATTGGAATTGTTTAATCAGATTGTCCAACATGTTGGATTTCACAGATCGATTGGGGCTGTAGATTGCTAGTGTATGGACGTGATCAGCAGATTTGCAGACCGTTTCTAGCAAAATGGTGGGCCTTTCAAGATTGCCAGATCTGTGTTTGCTGCAATCAATCTGCAAATCACTGAAAAAGATCTGTAATGTATGGGCGCAGATTGCTCGATTGGGATATCCTAAGATCGGGCAATAAATCTTCAAATTGTTCAATTGTGGTTTTCAGATTGCTGATGTATGGGGGCCTTAAGAGTCTCATCCAAATCAAAGGTAAACATTTTATCAATCTAGCTATCCCGATACATAGTATTAAATATATATTTCATAAGGGGCATAAGAAATGTAATGACAATACCAAACCACCCAACAAACAAAGGGCCTGATACAGAGATGGTCTTATACAGAGCCGCACACAGGCGGCTTTGCATTTCTGTCCATCTTAATGCAAATGCAGATGGAGGTGTCAGATACATCCTTGCTGCATTTGCAAGCACCATCGCAACCATTGCACCCAATGGTCTCGTTTGTTGCTCCTTTGGTCAGTCCACAGGAGCTGAAGCTTTCTGCACTCTGACCAGGTGCTAGTCACTTAAGTTGCCAGGAATCGTAGACCCTGGCCTTGTCCCTCCCGGGAAAATGGGAACATCATGCCGCCTTTTCCGGATACGATGACCAGCCATGCCCCCGCTTCACCACCCAAACGCCACAATATGTCAATCATGCTGCGTCTTGGGTGGGTCTGTGAGCATAATCGCAGGACCCATTCGGTATGTGTGCAGAACAGGTCCTTGCAATGACGCAGACCCCTAACCATCGGAGATGTATATTCATCGGATGAACGTACATCTCTGAATCAGGCCCAAAGACCCTACAGTTCATACTATACTAATAGTATGTGCATATAAACCATATAAGAAGATCATGAAGAACTAGCTCTCAGTAGATTGTAGAAAAGCAATATACATCTGAATATAAGTTCATACAACACAACATAAGAATAGCACATATAGCTATGGGCCTGATTCAGACCCACTCGCGAGCGGCTGTCCGCTCGCAAGTGGGTCGATGTTCTGCACTGAGCATGCGCACGACGGAGGGAGCTCCGTCGTGCGCATGCGCCAGACGCGACGAGCGAAGGACTTTCCTTCACTCGTTGTGTCTGATCAAAGGGGGCGTGCTGTCGATGTTGATTGACAGCACGCCCCCTTTGGTGGGCGTGCCAGGGGCGTGCCTCCCTGACGGGGGCGTTCCTAAGGGAACGCCTACCGTCAGAAGCCGGCCCACTGACATCACTAGTGATGTCAGTGGGAGTGATTTTGGCTCTGATAGAGCCAAAATCACTCCGGGCCTTGCGGTTGAAAACCTCAACCGCAGGCTCCGGCTCGCAGTTTCAATGGTCGCGATGGTCAAGACCATCGTGGCCATCAAACTGCACGCTCGTATAGGCTGTGGGTGGTGACCCACAGCTATACGAGCGTCCAGGAGGACGCTCCATAGTTATGGAGGATGGCCCTCATTCAGAGCGTGCGCTCTGCTCAGAGCGTACGGCTCTGAATGAGGGCCCATATTCATACTTGCCTACTTTTGAAAAAGCATTTCAGGGAGATTGTGAAAGCAGCACCTATGAGCACAGCGTTACAGTGGGCGTGTACTGCTACACCTGAGAGGCGTGTAATAAAATTGATTTACATCCAAATGTAAATGAGTCCCAAAGCTGTCAGTAAGATCCAACTTGTTGCTGAAAACACACTGATACTTTTCTGAAAATGCATGTAACCAATGTAAGGAAATTATACTAATGATCCCATTTGAATGTATATATCTTTATTTATTTATAATGTTGGTAAGGTGCAATCGGGGAGATTGCTAGATGCTTCAGGGAGATTGCTACTATTTCAGGGAGTCTCCCTGACAATCAGGGAGAGTTGGCAAGTATGTACTATATTTTACCTATGATAACAATCCCAGGTAAAATATGATAAGTTTTTGTTAAAAATAAAAATCAAGTATCTGAAATGTAGGTCACATATTACCCTGATATATGTTTTATTAGACCTAGGGGTATATTTACCAAAGTGTGGGTTTTTAGAAGTGGAGTTGTTAGCCATAGCAACCAATCAGATTCTACTTAACATTTATCTAGCACCTTCTAGAAGATATTAGCTAGAATCTGATTGATTGTTATGAGCATCATCTCCTCTATAAACCCGCACTTCAGTAAATATACCCCCTAGCCTTTTCCCAGCATTCATATTATGTTCAGATTCCTGTTTCCTAGATCACATCTACAGTATATTGTCTTTGCTTTCAGTGACCCATAAAAGGTGAGTCACACCCTAATACTGTGCCTTGAGGTAGATTTACTAAAGTTTTACTCATAGCAACCAATCAGATTATAGCTATCATTTCTCTTTTGCACAGGTTCCCAAACTCGGTCCTCAGGACCCCAAACAGTGCATGTTTTCCAGGTCTCCTCACAGAATCACAAGTGAAATAATTAGCTCCACCGGTTGATCTTTTAACATGTGTCAGTGAGTAATGCTATGCTCCTGCTAAGTGACCTGCAAAACGTGAACTGTGTGGGGTCCTGAGGACTGAGTTTGAGAACCTCTGCTCTATTGCGTTCTAGAAAATGATAGACCATCTCTGATTGGTTGCTATGGACAACACCACTAGTCTGTTTTAGAAGCTTTATTACTGTAAATTTACCCCCTGGTGATTTTTTTATTCCTGTCTCTCTAAACAGGTTTGACAAAACTTGATAATATTTTTACTGACAATTTTAAAAATATTACAGACACCTAATTTATGTAACGTATCAAACATAGAATAATTGCACCTATAGTAAAAAAAAAATGATCCTGGTACTGAAAAAATACTGAATTCTCACACCCACAACATTGGTATGGCACGTTCTATGTGACATTGAGGGAGATGTACTAAGCTCTGGAAAGTGATAAATTGGAAAGTGATAAACTACCAGCCACTCAGCTCCTGTCATGTTACAGACTGTGTTTGAAAATTGTTCAGTTAGGAGCTGATTGGTTAGTAGTTTACCACTTTCCAATGTATCACTTTCCAGAGCTTAGTACATCTGCCCCAATGATTGTGTGGGATGTATCAAAATGGTATCAAAACACCGAAAACTGTCATTTTCTGAGGTTTAATTGCATTCCCCATATGCACCATTCTTCGGAAAGCAAAATTGGCTGCAGGTTGTGCCCTAATAAAAGCCTATGGGCTTCTTACCGCATCATTCCCCGAGAGTGATCCAATAGGATCCTTCCCTGTGCCCCCTGCGGCTCACGTAGGCGCTGGCTGATGGCTGTGCAGGCGCAGAAGAACTCCTGGATCCTAAACCCAGAAGTCATCACACTGCAAAGGACACCTCTTATCGGAAAAGCTGTCCTTTGCCGTTTTAAATGCAATTATACATGCTTGCGGTGTTACTAAACGCTGCTATGCATGTGATCAGTGGATGGATGTATTGCATTCAAAATGCATTGCTTGATGCCAACTCCAAGAAAATAAATACCAATGCCAATTCTATTTGTGGCTCTGTAGGGAAAAAAAAATGCTTCCAAAATCATATTTCCCTCTGAGTCAGCATCCGACCCATTATAAATAATTTTCTAAAGATAAATAATTTAGTATTGAAGATTTCAGTTTAAGGATCTATAATAGAACATCACAAGTTGACTTATTTTCTTTGATGTTATCACTTCTGTAGGGATTGCTCTTATTTCTTTTATTTTAGTGTACTGCAAATATATATTGAAATAGAGCATAGTTCTGGGTATAGTGGCCCTGATTCAGATCCGGTCGCAAGGCTGCGTTCGCACGCAGCTTGCCGATGCTTGCATTCTGCGCATGCATCGCAGTGCGCGAACCGGCTGCTGCGATCGGGAATCAACTGCAGCCAGCACGCAGAGGCTTCATACAGGGATTGACAGGCAGTGACCATTTGATGTTGGTGATGGGGGGTGGTCAGTGAAACGCAGGCGTGCCTGGGCGTCTAGACGCCGTTTCAGGGGCGTGCATAATTAGGCCCCAGCGACGGCAAAAGCATCGTAACATCTAGTTACACACACAAACATTAGCAATGTCTGCGGAAGGGGCAGGTCAACCACAACTTGTGCATGTGGGTCTGATGGCTCCCGATGTTTTTGCTGTCTCGCAAGAATGTAAGTGAAGGGTAGTAGGCGGCATTATGTAGTGTTGGGTGTCTACTTATTGTGCTGCGGTTTCATTGCGTATGCGATCAGTAGCATTGACTGTGTTATTGACTGTGCATGACTGATTAGCCACAATAACATCACGTCTTTTGTGCATGACTTGTCACATGTCAGAGCATACTTGCCGACATTCAGCTCCCTCCTCCCAGGAGGGAGCTGAATGCCTGCATAGAGGGGGAGGCGTGGCCGGCTATGACGATGTTTTGGGGGCAGGGCCAGGGCGGGGCATCCTGGCCCCGCCCCCTCTTCAGAATGCCAAAAAAAGGCATTGTAAAGCGGGGGGCGGAGCCACGATGACGCGATTCAGCATGAATCGCGTCATCGGGCATCCCCGCTGTGGGGGTTTCTAGTAGTTGTGCGGGGGGCAGGCTGCAGCCGGGAGGCTTGCCTGCCTTTCCGGGGGGTCGGGAGCAGCACCCGATATTCGGGAGGCTCCCGACCAAATCGGGAGGGTAGGCAAGCCTGTGTCAGAGTCACCAATTACCCAATTAGACTGAAGGTGCAAGACTTGTTTACTTGCCTCTATAAAAGAGTCTGCATGTGCCCAAGCCTCTCACTGTGTGCATTTGAGCCTCACAACTGCTGTAATGCTGTACAGAACTTAGCCCAACAGAGATTACTACTAGAGATGAGCAGTTCGGATTCTGTGAAATCCGAACCACTCAGAACACCAGGGATCTGAGTCCACCCGAGCCGAGGCTTAGGTGTTCCGTCTGACTCGGATCCCACTTCAAGGCCAAACGTCATCCTCATGACGTCATATTCTCACGAGAGTTCATTTCTATATAAGGCACAGTGACCTGGACTGTTCACTGTTCACTCGCACGCTGCCCACTGCTCTGTAATGTCTCGTTGCACTATACTCTGCTGATTCTAGTGGTTGTTTCCAGAGTGTAAGGCATGCTGATGTATGCTGCGCTGTATTCATGCCCATCTGCTCCAGTGTAAAAAAAAAGTAAAACAATATTTTAAAAAAATAAATAAAAGTAAATTTTTTTTTTGTGCTGTATCCCACTGTGTACTGTATACAAGCACTGTGACTCCTTGGGCCATAGCACTCTGTGTATACTGTACACAAGCACTGTGACTTCTTGGGCCGTAGCCCTCTGTATAAACAAGCACTGGGACTCCTTGGCCTGTACCCATCTATGTATACAGGCACTGTGACTCCTTGAGCCATAGCCTTCTGTGTATACAAGCACCATGACTCCTTGGGCCATAACCCTCTGTGTATACAAGCACCTTGACTCCTTGGGACATAGCCCTCTGTGTATACAAGCACTGTGACTCATTGGGCTGTAGCACTCTGTGTATACAAGCACTGTGACTCCTTGGGCTGTACCCCTCTGTCTATACAAGCACTGTGACTCCTTGGGCCCTAGCCCACTGTGTATACGTACTGTGACTCTGCTGTCCATACCCCACTGGGTGGGTGAGAGGGCCCAAGGACAATTCCATCTTGCACTACCTTTCATTTATGCCACTGCTGTGTGGCAATGTTTCATAGATGTGCTTTAAACTGTGGTGTCTGTGCCGCTGCTCTGTCGCTTAGTAACCAGCCAGATCACTGCAGCCTTTGGCCAATAATTGGGAAAACAATATTGTGAGCTGTGAGGTGGTCTAAATTGACTGGAAATGACTGGAAATTAATACTTTGGGAACAAAAAAGCCCAAATTATGTGATTTTAGCTTTTTTTGTAAAGTTTTGTAAAAAATCCATATCCAAAACCAGTCACGGCGGTTTGGCAAATCCAAATCCAAATCCGGATGACGAATCAGAGCCAAATCCAAAACCAGCAAAAATGGTTCAGCTCACATCTTTAAATACTTCCTTATCATATTGACTGTGGTATATCTTCTATCACTTGTATCCTGTTGTCTTCAATAAATCCTACTCTGATTTGGAGTAAAAGTGTGGAATAACCTACTGGCTCACATCTGCTACGCACCTACCAACTTGTAGGCATCTGCCAATAGAGGGGAGGTCCCACCCGCTAAGAGCTCTTAGTGCTGCTAGACAGATATATGTCCCATCTTATGTACCTCCTTCCCATCTCCCCCTGCCTGCAGCCTACCCACAGGTCTTTCTATTTAATGTTGGAAATAGATTGTCAATAAAATGACTGTTATGTTGCCCATCCACTAGGCGATTATACCTAGCGATGGAGCGATAACAACGCCACGCAAATCGGGCAGTAAAAGGTTCAAAACGACCAGCGATGCGCTCGCCCGCTGGTCGTTTTTAACATCAATTAGCGCCCGAACATGACGGTCAACCTGATGACCGCCGTCAGGTTGCCATGTTCGGGGATGATTGATCTGCATACACTGAACGTCTGAACGGTCAGTGTATGCAGTTCACGCGCGGGAGACGACGGCGTCGTAATCGTGCCGTCGTCCCCCGCATCGTTAAGTGGATGGGCAGCATTAGACTGATAGACATTTATGTGACATTCCTGAACCCATCAGATATCATGGCCATACACAGTAATATATCAGCATCATCATTAACCCTGTAACAGCTAAAAATTTAATGAATAACCTGTTTATGGTTATTCCCACAAAGGATGAAAAAAAAACCCAAAACAATCTATTTTTTTAAAATGAGAATTCATTTTACAAACTCCTGACACTGCACTGCTGTCTTCTTGTTTGGCCTGTATTACCCTCACAGTACCATTTATTTCCTATAAAATAAGTACATGCTGAAACAAAGATTAGCAGATTATAAAATGTAAATGTGATTTTCTAACTTTAAAAGGTTGTTATTTACACAGAAAATGAATAATTATGACATTTAGGTTAATTTACCAAATTAAATTTACTGTGTTTTAAAATATGGTATCTCGGCTTCTGTGAAAACTGCAACCCTCTCAGTGCCATTTACAGTATGTAAATGTATCATGTTAATGCTTCCATTGTGCTTGCAGGAGAAATAAGTTTATAATGAGGCAAAGTGCACTTTTAAAGAAAAAAAAGATGCAATGTGCTAAATATATCTGGAATTGTGAACAATTTATTCAACAACAGAAAACATTTCCCGTCATTTTAAAAAGTTGCTACCATTAGCATCATGTAAAACTTACCATATAAAGTTGACAACATCCACTAAGTACTAAAATATTTATTAATACTGTTGGATGATACAGTATAATAAATTTGGAGCCATACAAACAATGTTTTGAGGAAGTTATCCATATATGGCTACACTTCCAAAAGAGGATAATTTTCAGTAGCCAATGCACTTACTCCCAAGGTGGCATATGTATATCTTATTTTACACTAGCTGGGATACCTGGCGTTGCCTGGGTTGAAGACTGGACCCTGAATAACACCTGCAGCCTTTATTTGTTTACATTGTCATCGACTATAGCCTCATTCCATTGATCCTGAAAAGGACCCTACTGTTTGCTAACTTTTGCAAACCGTGGCGTATCTACCGTGGGTGCAAAGGGTGCGGTTGCTATGGTGCCTGAGCTGCCTCTGTGCCCCGCCACTCCCCCTGCATCCAGTCATGCACACAAGGTGGGCCAGTCCAATCAGGGCCGCCGAGGGGGGCCCGGATGTCAGTGGTGTTGATTTATTGTCAGCATGCCAGCTGACTACAGCTGGTGCCCCGGCAGGCAGACATGGAGAGAGAGCACCACCAGTCGCGAGGCAATTATAGCTTGCAGACTGACAGCCAATCAGCAGTGGTGGCTCCTAATTGGCTGCCAGTCTGCGAGCTCTGATTGGCTCGCGACCGGAGTCAGATTCAAATTACACCAGTACTGTCTGTTCATGTCTGCCGCTGCCTGCCAGTGCACCAGCTGTAATTAGCTGGTAGACCTGCACCAAATCCACACCTGCTGGTTGCTGATGGCACACGGGGAGGTGAGAGGCTGCTGGAGGGACATAGGGAGGTGGTTGCTTGTGGGGCATAATGTTATAAGGGGCATTACTGTGTGGCATAATGTTATAAGGGGCATTACTGTGGCATAATGTGTAAGGGTCACTACACTTGTGTGGAATAATGTGTTATATGGGGCACTGCTACTATGTGGCATAATCTGTAAAGGGCATTACTGTGTGGTATAATGCATAAGGGACATTATTGTGTAGTGTAAGTAGCATTACTGTGTGGCATAATGTATAACGGGCACTACTACTGCATGACATATTGTGTTTAATGGGTCCTACTGTCTGACATAACCTGAATGGGCTCTGCGTGGCATAACATGAATGGGCCCTGTTTGGGGGCAAATGTATGTGTTTTTTACCTGTGGTGGGGCCTGATAAGATCTTTCTATGTGGCCTACAAAGTTCTAGTTACGCCCTTGCATGCAAACACAGAGAGTTGCTAATATATATGATCACTTTAAAAAGCACTAACTCTTCACTGGAGCAAGCCCCAGAACCTGTGTAATTTAAGAGTGTCTATATTTTTAGGGGAAACCTAGGCAAAAACCTAATCCTGGTCAAACTAGACCACCATGCCCAATTTGGTGAAGCTAGGTCCAAAACTCTGCCCATGCATAAAGGACATACAGAGAGACAGACACGCTTTCTCACTTATTATATTGATGACTTTTTCATGAAAACCATTCCTCTGTTTTCTGCTCACACAATAGATATATAATTACCCATACTAATACTAAAGATGAGTGGTTTGGATTTACAGAAAACCGAACACACCCAAAATTAGGGGTTATGAATGGAAGAGTCCCGGCACGGGTCTTCCTGTCAAGCTCAGATTTCAGAAAGAAGCAAAATGTATATAAGAGTCCCTCCCTCGTGATCAGGGGCGACGAGAGGGGGGGGGGAGTGGGTACTAATTACCCGGGCTTGCTGGTAGGGCCCGGCACCGCACCCCCTCCCTCTTACATCACAGCAGCCCAGCACACGCTGCTGTGTGCTGGGCTGCACTGGGAGACTGCTCGCGGCTGCTAAGTAGCAGCCACAGCAATCTCCTATACCTGTGTGGGGAGAGCGATCACACTGATCGCGCCCCCCCCCCCCACTGGCTATGCACCGGGCTGAATGGCTCACAGCGTCCCCCTCCCCAGCGTGCAGCTGCAAAAATGTGTTGGGTTTTTCCCAAAGGGGGCGTGGTTATGCCTCACGCGATTAGGCCATGCCCCTTCTTTCCCTGAGCTCATTGTGGCTGTTGGCACCACTGCACATGATCAGGAGCTATGTCACACAAGAGAATGTTGGGAGAGGGTGTGGCCTTTAGTTGGGCTTAAAATAATGCCATTAGGAAGACAGAAAGAGTTATAGTAGTACTGTAGGTACTACTGGCTGCAGGCATCTTTGTTACTGTGTATGTGTAAGATATAACTAACATCAATTTCAATCCAGTAAACTGCAGTGCAAACAGGCTTCTGTGCTAACTGCAATTTAGTTGAATTTGTGTATGTTTGTTAAAGTGAGCTTGCACTTTTTTTCATAAGAGTATGTCAGTATCTACACTGATATATATATATTTATTCCATAGACTAAAAACCTTACAGTTTCACCTGTCCCATTAAGGCTTCTTAGACATGATCTGAACTTTCACAAATCCTACTGAATTTGTGCCACTCAAACTTAAAAAAGCAATGAAATTCTGATGATTAAGGCTGATACCTTAATGGACGTGTTCTTTGCGCAATACAGATATGGTATGCCATCACACCCTGTGGTTAACTGCAGATTCAGCAATCTCACAGAGTGAGATTGGTGTCACTCATAAAATGGTGAAGCTGCTAATTCACAGAATTGTGTGCTCATTGGAATTTGCAACTGAGGTCTGAGCAGTTATGTGGCACACACATCCCACTCAGTGCCCACAATCTTCCCATTCGTTCACCCCAATAATCCCACTGGGTTCCAACATCCTTCTCACTCCATACATTCATCTCATTCAGAATACACATTCAGCTCCCTAATTTCTAAAACTGTCATACTCTGTCTATACATGTACACTATCTTCGCCTCCATGCTGCTATAACTTCCACAATCCCTACAGCTCTATGGTCTCCTAACTTTGCTAGTTTTTTATTCCCTCATCTACTCCAATCTGTCTTTCCCCATCTGCGCTGCCCTGTCTTTCTGCATCCATGCCACTTTGTTTCCCTCCATCTGCACCACGACCTTCCCCCCAGCCTCACCACTCTGTCTTCCCCTCATCTGTGCCACTCTTTATTCCTCCATCTAAACCTCTCTGTCCACCCCAACCATGGCATCTGTCTTCCCCCCCATTCACACCAATCTGTCTTCCTCAAATCTCTACTGATGTGTGTTCTCCCATTGTGCTAGTCTTTATTCCCTCATCCATACCAATCTGTCTTTACCCATCTGCGCTGCTCTGTCTTCCTGCGTTCCATGCCACTCTGTACCCTCATCCACATTGCTGTTAGCCCAAATCATGCCACTCTGTTTCCCCTGCATCTCCACCACTGTTTTCCACCCATCTGCATCACTTTGTCCCCACATCCGCACCACTGTTTTTCACCTATCTGCATCACTTTGTCTCCTTCCCATAAGTGCTGCTTAATCTCCCTCCCCCTCTCTATGCCTATCTGTCCCCATCCACTCCACTATCCCATCTGTGCAGCTCTATATTCTGCTCAGACCTTAGCTGCATAGACTGCATGTGTGTATTCCAATTAGCACCCAATTCTGTGAATTAGCAGCTCCACCATTTTCTGAGTGACAGCAATCTCACTCTGTGAGAGTGCCGAATCTGCAGTTAACCACAGGGTTTGATGGCATACCATATCTGTATTGCGCAAGGAACATGTCCATCAGTGCTGTATCAGGTTGGCAGTGCACCCTGTGCAGCACTGCCACCCCTCTCGCTCCCATCGCCTCCTGAGCACATACCTTTTACTCCAGGGGATAGGTGGAGGGCGGGGTCTTTCATTGGTGTTGTTGGTGCACCCTGCAGCACTACAGGAGGTCTGCTCCTGCAGATCTCCGGAGCCGGAAAGTGTGTGGCCGGTGAACTTGGAGGATTCCACCCTGTGTGGAGGCACAGGCTGCACCACCATCCCTATGGCCCTGACGTCCATTAAGGCATCCTTAATGATCAGAATTTTATTGCTTTTTTAAGTTTGAGTGGTACAAATTCAGTAGGTTTTGTGAAATTTCAGATCATGTCTAAGAAGCTTTAATGGGACAAGTGAAATCGTAAGGTTTTTTTGTCTATGGAATTTCATTGCTTTTTTATAATTTATTAACCATCAGAGTTTTGAGGAGCAAACTGGGCCACCTCCAGAGCAGAAGGTCAACAAATAGGTACACTAGCATTGGTGGAGGAGCGGACAGCACACAGGAGGTGTTTTGGGGGTGCAGAGGGAGAGACGGCTGCAGGGGCAAGCTGCAGGTGTGTGGGGTAGTGGCAGCAACGGGGGTGCAGTGCAGTGGCAGCAACAGGGCCATGCCCAGGAGCATCAGCGGTCGATAGAGGGACTCACTGGCACTGGGCATGCACCTGAGAAAATCAAATCAATAAGATACAGATGCATGGACTTATCACTGAGATCCATCCATGCATCTGTTACAAAATGAATGTGTAATATAAAACAAAAATGATGTTCCCCCTCAGCACAACCAGCACCGGGCTTTGGAGCCCCAGTGCTGGTTGTGCTCTATACAGGGGACAAACCACGTAAGGGTCCCCTGTATTAAGCACAACCAGCACTGGGCTAATCAGAGCCAGTCCTGGTTGCCAAAATACAGGGGACAAACGACGTAGCGGGTCCCCTTGAAAAAAATGGAATACTCCCATAGAGAACTCTCTAGGGGGTCAGGGTGTTTAAGGGGCTACACCTCAAAAGTTATTGGAGGTAACAAACTGAAATTTGGCATGGGCGGGTAGAACTGTTGCTTGGTGCTGCGTGACATATTTCAGGGCAAAAACATAAAAAATTAGGATTTGGGAGTAATCTGTCAGTTTTTTCTGACACTCTCAATTAGAACCACTTTTCTGCTGATCTCTATGGGGGATTTTTGTGAAGACATGAGTCAGAGTTCATGGCGAATCTTTATTAGGTAGCTATTGTTCCAGGGTAGGTGCTTTTGGGGTACGGGTAAAAAATTACAGTTTTTAAACTATTACCTCATGAATGCGCCATTATACAGATAGGAAGCTTCAACTTGTTGCGCAGGCTCAGTTGTACTCACAGCAGATGTACTCACTGTGACTTCTCCTGGGTACACAAAGATGACTGGCCAGTGCGGGCGCTAGCAGCGGTGGGACTCGGGGGAAGGAAGTGGGCGTTAGCTGCAGCCAGGATCCAAGGTGTGTAGTCGGTGTTGGCAGCGGCAGAGCGGGTGTCGGCAGACAGATTCAAGCTCGGATCAGGGATATCTGTGATACCTGCATCTGTGTCTGATAAAAATAAACACAGATGCATGGACGGATCAGTGAGATCTGTCTGCGCTGCTGTGCTTAAAAAAATTAAAGTGTTAAAATAAAAAAGTGTGCCCCCACAAGGAACAACCAGCATCAGGCTTTGCAGACCCAGTACTGGTTGTGCTAAATACAGGGGACAAACAATGTAGGGTCCCCCGTATTAAGCACAACCAGCACTGGGTTATTCAGAACCAGTCCTGGATGCCAACAAAGAAGAGGCAGCACCGGGCTTTGCAGCCCAGTACTGGTTGGCTAAATACAGGGGACAAACGACGTAGTGGTTGCACATATTCAGTGCAACCAGCACTGGGCTCTGAGCCGGTCCTGGCAATGCAAGGGAAAAATATGAGTAGGGTTCCCCTGTATTATCCTTGACCAGCACCTGACTTTTTCTAGCAGGAGGCTAATGCCATAGCCAGGGGAGCCCTATCACCGGGTCCCCCAGCCGAATCATCATCCAAGGCCAAAGATCCCTGGAGAGCTTGGGACTACACCAATAAAGGGGTTCCCCACTCCAGGGCACCCCAGGCCTAGGCTGTTAGCCCAGGGCTATCTCCGGTACCTTTGGCCGGTGGGTGCCGGGTTGATTTGTGTAAAAGTGTAGTGTAAATTAAAGAGTTCAAATACTGTCTTTTGTAGTAGAACTACAGGCCCCAGCAAGCCTCCCCTTCATGCTGGTACTTAGAGAACCACATGTACCAGCAAGCAGATCATTAAAGGCCCGCTGGTACCTATAGGGCCCTGTAAAATAAATATTTTTAAAAAAGCAGACACTGTTTGTTTTAATATTTTATTGTTCTGCACCGTCACCTGGGGGGCGGGGCCTTTAAGCTCTGCGACTTCTTTCTTGGGCAGCTCTTGACTGCTGCCCCGGACTGCAAAAAGCAAATAAAACTGTAAAACAGGCTCGAATATGATTGAAAAAACTTAAGTTAGATAATTTGTATAATTTTTTAAATATGTTCTAAAATTCTAGAATTTCCCAAAAAAGTTTGGACAAATTTTGGTAAGTTTGATAATCAAACCGCAAGCGGCCTGAGGATCTGCATTATTTCTACATTTAATCAGTTGCTTATTTGGATTAGGGATGTGCGCCGGACCATTTTTGCCATATTTGGATTTGGATTTGGTTCTAATTCGTCATCCGGCTTTGGATTTGGATTTGGATTTGCCAAACTACGGTGACTGGCTTTGGATTTGGATTTGGATTTGGATTTTTTTACAAAAATTTACAAAAAAAGCTAAAATCACATAAATTGGTCTTTTTTTTCTTCCTAGAGTATTATTAACCTCAATAACATTAATTTCCAGTCAATTTAGACCATATAACAGCTCATAATATTGTTTTCAACATTATTGGCCAAAGGTTGCAGTGAGCTGACTGGTTCCTAAGCGACAGAGCAGCGGCACAACGACACAGACACCACAGTATAAAGTACATCTATGACACATTGCCACACAGCAGTGGCAGAAATGAAAAGTAGTGCACCCACCCAGTGGGGTACGGCCAGCAGAGTCACAGTACTTGTTTACATAGTGGGCTACGGCCCAAGGAGTCACAGTGCACAATCTTATTCACATTACACCGCACGTAGGGCCTGATTCACATTACACCATAAAGTAGTGTCTCTTATTTATGTTACGACACACAGTAGTGCCCCTTTTACACAATGCCCACAGTAGTGACCCTTTTACACAATGCCCACAGTAGTGCCCCTTTTACACAATGCCCACAGTAGCGGTGTTCTTTACACAATGCCCCCAGCAGTGGTGCCCCCTATGCAGTCCCCTTAGTAGTAGGGTCCCCTATGCAGTGCCCCCAGTAGAATGCCCCCCAGTAGTATGCCCCCCATTAGCAGGCCCCCCCAGTAGTATGCCCCCCATTAGCATGCCACCCAGTAGTATGCCCCCCTTTAGCAGGCCCCCCCAGTAGTATGCCCCCCATTAGCAGCCCCCCCAGTAGTATGGCCCCCCAGTAGTATAGCCCCCCCAGTAGTATGCCCCCCCCAGTAGTAGGCTGCGCCCAGTAGCAGGCCCCCCTCAGTAGTAGGCTGCCCCAGTAGTAGCCCCCCTGTAGTATGGCCCCCCCTGTAGTTTGGCCCCCCCAGTAGTAGTAAGCCCCCCCAGTAGTATCCCCCCCCAGTAGTAGTAAGCCCCCCCCAGTAGTATGGCCCCCCCAGTAGCAAACCCCCCCAGTAGCATAGCCCCCCCAGTAGCAGGCCCCTCAGTAGTATGGACACCCAGTAGCAGACCCCCCCCAGTAGCAGACCCCCCCCAGTAGCAGGCCCCTCAATAGTATGGACCCCCAGTAGCAGACCCCCCCAGTAGTATAGCCCCCCCAGTAGCAGACCCCCCCAGTAGTATAGCCCCCCCAGTAGCAGGCCCCCCCAGTAGCAGACCCCCCCAGTAGCGCCCCCGGACCTTTGACAAGTAAAAAAATAATAAATAAAACTTACCTGATTCCCCGCTCCCGCGCCGTCCGCTCTGCTGTCACACGCTGCGGAGGGAGCCGGAAAACGGAGCTCATGTGTGAGCTCCAGCCGGCTCCCTCCGTACAGCAGCCAATGAGAGTCTGTGTGACTCTCATTGGCTGCTGTGACAAACACACAGCTGCCGCTGGCGGCTGTGTGTCTGTGTAGGCAGAGCGCTATCACTGCGCTCTGCCCTACACAATAGGAGCCCTGATGTCGGATTCTCTAGTGAGAATCCGACATCAGGCGGCCGCCGTTCGGCCCCGAACGGGGATCCGAGTCAGGCTGTGAACACCCGAACAGGGTTCGGGTGGACTCGGATCCCCAATGTTCGGAGCGGTTCGGATTCCACAGAATCCGAACCGCTCATCTCTAATTTGGATAACTTAATTCTTTATCCTTTTGTTGAACTGCTTTAAATAATACTGACTATAACAACATACTGTAATACAAAGCTAACTATATGTGTGAAATATGTTGCTTTTTATTTTATATGGTTGAAGTGTCAGCTGTGGACAGCATGACACGTGCCATTTAAGAATAAATAAGTAAATGTGTTTTAGCGCTAATTTAGTACTTATTCCCTTTCATAAAGGAGAACTAAACCGTGTCATACATGAAATTCATCCATTGGCTGAATATTGGGCCTAATTCAGCACGGATCACAAGTCTGCAATTGCACGCACCTGCTCGCTGCAAAAATATGCTAATGAATGCGAACGTAGTGCAACCACAGCTCTATACCAAGACGCCCTCCACTGTATATAGCCGCCCACTTTCCTTCACATAGATCCGTAAGTCAGCTAAAACATCGGTAACATCGAGTAACATCGGACTCATATGCATAGTTGTGGTTGAGCTGACCCTGACTCACAAACTACGAAACTTCCTATCACCATCTAGACCTCTGGCTGCATATGCCATCACAGGGGCTTAATTATTCACGTCCCTATAACGGCATTCAAACGCACAGGCCCTCCTTCGTTCCTTCGACCACACCCCCAATTGGTGCTTCCTGTCAATCATTTCATTGTACAGCTGCGTGTCTGCTGCGTTCACATACCCAATCACAGTGGCCGGCTTGCGCACGCACATTGCAATGCATACACATGCGAAGAATGCAAACATCTACCGGTTGCGTGTGTCCGCAGCCTTGCGATCCAACCTGAATCAGACCCATTGTCTCTAGCACAGGGTTGAGGCCAGAACCCACTGGCATATTTGAATGTGATAATATTTAGATGTTAGGCATGTCTACCTTGTCTGCAACATCTACACAACCGACATAACACACAACTCCCAACCATCCCACTTTTAGTGAGACAGTCCCAATTTTGGAGGACTGTCCTGCCATCCCACAATCAGGAAGCTTGTCCTGATTTGCAGGGGCCTAGGAGGTGTTTAGCACTGAAGTTTGCGGTGGAGGCGGGTGACTCAATACTATAGCATGAGGCATAAAAATTTGCATTTTTCTGTAAAAATCCCTGCAGGTTGCTTGGCCACGACACATCCCACGTTGGAGACCTTTGATGTTCAGAGCTATACACAGCATGCACATTTGTATATAGAGAACACCCACTGTGAATCACTAAAATCAGCACTTATGCAGACGTGGGTGGGCAGGTAAATAAATTATCCTGAACCAGTTATATGCTTGCCTAAGTTGTCCATGTCTCCCTTTAATTTTATCTCATGAGATATTTGGTGAGCTTCGGGAACGCCTCCATTTGGCCAGCCACCCACCCCCGACCCGCCTACCAAATGGGGTGAGCTGTCGATCAACATCGACAGTCGCGACCATCGGGCTTGCGACGAGACCCTTGTGGTAGGGTCTTGTGGCCACAAGCCCCACTGGACTTCCTGTTCTAATAGAGCAGGAAGTCCACCTACTGACATCACGAGTGATGTCAGTAGGGCCGCCCACAAACGGCAGGCATTCCTTCGGGGATGCCTCCATTTGTGTAGCCACCCCCTCACCCCGCCTACAAAACGGGGCGAGCTGTCGATCAACATCGACAGCTGCCCCTTTTGTAGTGAGTCCCGGAGCGAGAGAACCTCTCTCTCGCTCCGGGGCTCGCACATGCGCACGCCGGGGCTGGCTCCGGTGTGCACATGCGCAGAGGGGGACCATCGACCTGCTTGCGAGCGCTGTGTGCTCGCGACCGGGTCTGAATCAGGCCCTCTGTCCAATTTAATACCACCTGTGTGAACAACACCTTGTTGCATGCAGCAATTACTGTATTGACAACTAGATTACTGCTGGTTTTTATCTGCAGTGTCCTTATTTCTCATACTGTGGACATTGATTTACCGATTGCAGTACTAACCTGATATGTTTTGTTAGTTTATATTTAATTTTCTCAGAGCCCTAAAATGCATAGCCCCCCCCCCAGCCGGGACAGTCCCCACGCCCCTTGCTACAGCCTACGGCGCACGCAAATGTCCCTACTTGGTAGATCACAAGATATCTTTTGACGTTAGAGTACATAACTGTTAAGTCACTGACATAGAAAAGGATGACTGGCTCCTGTATACAGAAAGACTGGAACAGTATTTTGTGGCAAATAATGTTGCTGAGGAGAAACAAGTACCAGTCCTATTAAGTGCTATGGGGGGAAAAGCTCCACAGTTTAACAACCCCTGAGAAACCTGCAGCAAAGTCTTTTACAGATATTGTTAAGATTTTACAAGAGCATCTATCCCCAAAGCCTCCTGACAGCAGAACGTATTAGATTCTGTAAACAGAGCCAGGAGGAGAGGGAGTCAGTGGCTGCATATGTGGCAGAAGTAAAAAGACTGTCGGAGCACTGTCAGTTTGGAGATGGCCTGAATGATGCTCTGAGAGATCGTCTGGTGTGTGGGATTTCTAATGAGATTGTACAAAAACATTTACTAATAGAGACAGAGCTTACATTTAAACATGCAGTACAGGTGGCACTGTCTATAGAAGCTGCAGCTAAAGAGGTTATGGAACTGCAGATAGGAGGCAAGTCAACATCTCAAGTTCACAAAATGGTGGCGACAACAACACCTTACCACGCACATAACGTCCCGTTAGATGTATGTTACTGCTCTGGTGCAGGTACACATTCACCCAGAGACTGTAGGTTTTAAACATGAACTGTGTAGGAAATGCAACAAAAAAGGGCATATTAAATGGGTTTGCCAGTCGCAGGCATATCACCCTGAGACCACTGGTGGGAGACTAAATCACACTAAAGTACGGAATACATATGCTTTGGAAGACTACAAGGTAGACTCAGCCAGTGACAATGGTGCTTAAAACATATACTGGGGAGCAGGGGTGTATCTAGGGATGGCAAGGTAATAGACCGGCGCCCCCCTCCCCCCATAATTTCAGGAAGTACCCCCAGTAGTAGTCCCCTCTATGCAGTGCCCCCAGTAGTAGTCCCCTCTACGCAGTGCCCTCAGTAGTAGTCCCCTCTATGCAGTGCCCCCAGTAGTAGTCCCCCTTATACAGTGCCCCCAGTAGTAGTCTACCCTATGCAGTGCCCCCAGTAGTAGTCCCCCCTATACAGTGCCACCAGCAGTAATCCCCCCCTATACAGTGCCACCAGTAGTAGTCCCCTCTATGCAGTGCCCCCAGTAGTAGTCCACCCTATGCAGTGCCCCCAGTAGTAATCCCCCTTATGCATTGACCCCAGGAGTAGTTCCCCTTATACAGTGCACCCAGTAGTAGTCCCCAATAATGTGGCCCCAGTAGCGGCCCCCACAATACAGTGCCCCCAGTAGTGTCCATCCCCCCCATAACGTGCCCCCAGTAGCGGCCACCCCCTATACAGTGCCCCCTAGTAGCCATACACACAGAAGAAGAAAAAAAAGCAACTTACCTGATCCCCGCTCCTGCCAACAACCGCCGCTGTCCACTCCGGGCCCGCTATCGCTCCACACTATGGGATGGGAGAGACGTCATGACGCTGTGGGGGGGGAGCCAGAAGGCGGAGCTCATGAGTGAGCTCCAGCCGGCTCCCTCCATGGACGCAGCAGCCAATGAGAGTCTGCTATAGCCGCTGGCGGCTGTGTGTTTGTTACTGTGTAGGGCAGGCCGCTCTCACTGCAATCTGCCCTACACTTGTGGTGCCCGGGGGACTAGCGGGGCTAGTTCACGCCCCTGGTATAGTCCACCCATTGGCTGCTGGTGTCACTGCCAGATGACACCCCCCCTTTGGCCGGCGGCCTGGCGAGTGCCATCCTGGCAATGGGTAGATATGCCCCTGCTGGGGAGAAGGTCATTCCATGCGGGGTGTTGTCTGTACTCATACAATATAATGGCCAGCAGGAGACTCTGGACTTATACAGTGTACAAAAGGGCGGCCCAGCATTGTGGGGCTGGGAATGGCTGCAAAAAATTCAGTTAGACTGGTCTGCCATCAAAGCATCACAAATTCTCCACCTTTGACAGTCCTTATCCAAGCTACAGTTGTTTTCCAAACAGGCATTGGGACTCTGCAACTCATAAAAGGTAAACTAGTATTAACAGATATTCCCCGGTTTCATAAGGCCCGCCCGGTATCGAAAGGTGGAGGTGGAGTTGGACAGGCTGGAAAGTGATAAAATACTATCCAAGGTGGACTGGAGCCCTTGGGCAACTCTTGTTATCCCAATAGTAAAGAAAAATGGCACAGTATGGCTATGCAGGGAGTTTAAGGTCACCATAAATGCAGTACTGCAGATAGATCACTACCTGTTATACAAGAATTGAAGATATATTTGCAAATATGGCAGGAGGGCAAAAGTTTAGTGAGATTGATCTAGCTGATGCATACCTAAAAATGGAGATAGAGAACAATTTGAAGGTGTTTCTCACCATTAACACACATTGCGGACTTTACAGGTACAATAATTTGGAATTCCGCACATTACCTCCGCCCTGTATCACCCAGCTATGAATGGATTGGCTATACGTTTCATACAAACTTTAAAGCAAGCTTGCCACGCCATGTGCACAGACTAGGGAACATTACAGCACAAGCTTTCCAATTTCCTCTTTACAGACAGAAATGCTGTTCATGCCACAACCAACCAAAAGTCAGCTATGTTGTTCCTGGCTAGGAAGCTCAGGTCTAGAAAGGATTTGATCAAACCAGATATTCATGGACTGATTCGTGACCGGCAACTAAAGCAGCCTCAAGTAACCGGTGGCATCACAATTGAGGCTTTGTCAGTAGGGCAGACTGTGTGGGCACGTAACTACCATGGAGAGAAGTGGGTAATCACAAAGGTTAGGCAATGTAGGGGGCTATTGTCATACATAGTGGAAATTGAGCCCAGTGTACTGTGGCAAAGGCACCTGGATCAACGACGGGAGCATAACGGATTACCTGCACTTGATGGAGTAAAATCTACTACAGAAACTTTGCTGTCAGTGCCTGCACCCAGGGCTGCCATCAGAAATTGTGGGGCCCGGGACTGACTAAATAGGCAGGGCCCCCAGGCTCCCATGCCACCCTTTCCTCCCTGGGGCCCCCTGCCCCTACCATAATACCTTTTTCCCTGGATTATTAAATCTGTACCAGTGCTCCTCTGCCTGGCTCTTTTTCCCACTTCCCTTTTCCCTGGTTTATTAAATTAATGATTTACTTATCTTTTCTCTATGAAGAAGGCTCCAAGTCCTTTCTTCTGGCTTTTTGTCCGGCAGACCCTAGAGCTGCTCCTCTTGCGCTGCGGCTCCTTCGACTTCTCCCTTCCAGCAGTGCGCGTGACGTCATGACGTTACCCGCGCCAACTACTAAATAAACTTTGTTGATCATAAGAACCAGCGGACCTCAGTACGGCATGTAGGTTGTAGCGGCCAGAGCAGGCCAGCCTCCTTTTTAGTGCGGGCCATGTCGGCGGCGGGCAGTTGCAGTGGCCCACATTTTTCACTCAAGGGGGAAGTATGGGGTTGAATGCTGTGCAGCGGCAGTAGGAGCAGACGCCCCCCCCCCCGGTCTGCCAGTCTCCGGGCCCGGGACTCCAGTTCTGGCAGTCCCCCCCTGATGGCAGCCCTACTTGCACCAGTAGATACAGAGGATTGTGCAGATGACTTGTCCGGGGTAGCGCAATTGTTTCAACTTCATGATACTGTTGGATTATTATTATTATTTATTTATATTGCACCACAAGTGTTCTGCAGCGCCTTACAAAGTACATAGACAAAAAAGTAACCATTGACTTACAATACAATACAATACAATACAATACAGGATATGGATAGACATTGCTATATTAGCGACCTTAAAGCCCGCATAAGCAGCCAAGTGTTAGTTGCCCTAGTGGGGATTAGGAGATAAATTACAGTAGGGAGAAGCACAAGAGGGTAGAGGGCCCTGCTTGAAAGAGCTTACATTCTTTGAACACTGATCCAGAGGAGTCTGCAGACACCGTAAATTCTCATGCTCCAAGTTCACAGTTTCTACATGAGGACCACCGTTACCCTTCTAGGGTAAGACACGCACCACAAAGACTGTACTTGTAAACAGGGGGGGAGAAACTTATCAACATGGGGAGGGATTTGTTATATATTGGAATCTGGCTCTGCCAGATTCACATTGTTGTTTAATGCCTGGAGTACCATGTCTCACCACTGTGTTATTTCACTGCATTGCTTGACAGCTGCACTGCAAAATGTTGCTGAAAGCATGCTGACTACAGCTCCTGATCTCCTTGTATGTCTGTATGAATAAGCACATACACAGACTACAATAACGAACTCCAGAAGTCTGCCCATCACTACATTACAATAACAGTAATAGGAATATATTTCAATTGAAAGTTCTAGGTGAATAGCAAATTCCTTAAAATTGCCTCAACTGAGATTACCATGACAACCACCATCGCTGATCTGTGCATGAAGGAAACTTTTTTTTTTAAATACAAAAGCTTAAAATAATAAAAAATAAAGTGTATTAGAGCCATGCAGCGAATAAACTCTCACTTATCAGAGATTTTCTTTCATATAATCTGACCTTCTCGCCACATGATAGAAAGGGGATGTGAAGAGGAGCTTATGAAGAGGAGCAGACAGACCACTGTGGAAGAGAAGAAAAGTAGAAAAAAAGAAGATAGTACGGATGTAAAGGAAAGTAAGAAAGATGTAAAATGGGGCATAATGGCATAATGTGAGCTGGGAGCATTGTAGCATATTGGGGTTTATGTATCAAGCAGTGAAAAGTGTATAGAAGTGGATCAGTGGAGAAGTTGCCCATAGCAACCAATCATCTTTGAACAGTCATTTTTGAAATGCAATATATAATCCTGGCAGACCATAAACACAGTGGTGGTCATTTATCAATTGTTACTCTGAAAAAAGTTATGTAGCACAGTAGTAACAGAACTCTTTGTCAGGGTTAAGCCCCACAAGGTAATATACATTTTACTAGTCCAAGTTCTATATTACAAGCGACATATACCGAGTGTAGTCTGTGTAACTTATACCATACCATACATTTGCCTTATATTATAACTGAGACATAAAACCAGACTGGATGGCAATTACCTTGCCACCATTAATAATGTTCATCTAGATGCTAGGCAAAAGGTATAGCGGTTTTTAGGTGTGTGTGTACAGTCTCTTGAATCTATTCTTATTACTAGAAGTAAAGTATAGAGGAGATTAGAAAAGCACTTGCATATAACTGAGTCAAATATCTGCTTTTGATCATGTGACCGTCGGCAGTGGATGAATAATGAGAGCTTTTGGGCTCAATGCCAGTGTTAGATAGGTTTTCTGTATCTGCTGTCGGCTCCAGAAGATAAAGGCTGATGAGAGTATAGAGGGTCTGGATGTAAGGCTTAAGGAGCATATATATATATATATATATTCCAATAAGCGGCACTCTGTGGTCTTGATCAACAAATAACGACACTGCACAAGTCCTTCAGGCAATGTTTCGGGCTTTATTGCAGCCTGACGAAGGGCAATAAAGCCCAAAATGTTGCTTGAAGGACTTGTGCAGTGTCGTTATTTGTTGATCAAGACCACAGAGTGCCGCTTATTGGAATATATTTATCTGTGTGACAAGCGGGCACCGTGGCTGATGATTATTTGGAAGGAGTGTGCTGTTGCATTTGACTTAATATATATATATATTAGGGATGTGCAGGCTCGGATAGGTTCGAGTTTGCACGTGGAGTTCGGATTTTTCCCTCCAAAAAAACGGAACTCAGAAAGAGGCAAAACGTCATCTTGCATGGACGAACATCATCATTCCTGGACAAAAGTCCAGGAATGATGATGTTCGTCCGTGCAAGATGACGTTTTGCCTCTTTCTGAGTTCCGTTTTTTTGGAGGGAAAAATCCGAACTCCACGTGCAAACTCGAACCTATCCGAGCCTGCACATCCCTAATATATATATACAGTCAGGTCCATAAATATTGGGACATTGACAGAATTTTCATATTTTGTCCTCTATTCACCACCACAATGGCTTTGAAATGAAATAAACAAGATGTGATTTAACTGCAGACTTTCAGATTTAATTTGAGGGTAATTACATCCAAATCAGGTGAACGGTGTAGGAATTACAACGGTTTCTATATGTGCCTCCCACTTTTTAAGGGGCCAAAAGTAATGGGACAAACTAAACAATCCTAAATCTAACTTTCACTTTTTAATACTTTGTTGCAAATCCTTTGCAGGCAATTACAGCCTGAAGTCTGGAACGCGTAATAATTCCCTTGGTGAGACACAGTCTCACTACCTGTGGAACAAAAGTGTAGTGAAGAAAGGGAAGTGATAGATGAAAGATGCCTGATGCTCTAATACGATGGCTGTGTAATAAAGAGACCCCTGTTTGCACACAGTGGGTGCCCTGGTCCAACATGTGTTTCACCCAGCAGGCTTGTTCACGGACACTCACAATCAGGCTTATTCACGGAACACTCACAATCAGGCTTGTTCATGGACACTCACAATCAGGCTTGTTCACGGACACTCACAATCAGGCTTGTTCATGGACACTCACAATCAGGCTTGTTCACGGACACTCACAATCAGGCTTGTTCACGGACACTCACAATCAGGCTTGTACACGGACACTCACAATCAGGCTTGTTCACGGACACTAACAATCAGGCTTGTTCACGGGCACTCACAATCAGGCTTGTTCACGGGCACTCACAATCAGGCTTGTTCACGGACACTCACAATCAGGCTTGTTCACGGGCACATGATCATATACATGCCTACACTCCCGAATTGGTCGGGAGCCTCCCGAAAATTGGGTGCGGCTCCCGCCCCCCCAGAAAAGTAGGCATGTCTCCCGGCCGTTCCAGTCCCCCCTGTAATACCTACCCAAATACCCGCAGCAGGTGTGCTGATGACGCGATTCTAGCTGAATCGCGTCTTCATGACACTGCCCCCTGCTCCACAAAAAATGTCTACCATCTAGATGAACAATGTTAATGGTGGTGAGGTAATTGCCATCCAGTCTGGTTTTATGTCTCAGTTATGATATAAGGCAAATGTATGGTATGGAATAAGTTAAACAGACTATTCTCTGTATATGTCGCTTGTAATACAGAACTTGGACAAGTAAAATGTACAGTATATTACCCTGTGGGGCTTAACCCTAACAAAAGAGTTTTGTTACTACTGTGTTACATAACTTTTTTCAGTGTACCAGTCGATAAATGACCAACACTGCGGTTATGGTCTGTAATAAATTAGGGGTGTGCACCGGCCACTTTTCGTGTTTTGTGTTTTGGTTTTGGATCTGGATCTTTCTTCGTGTTTTGGATCTGGATTGGTTTTGCCAAAACCACCCTTCCGTGTTTTGGGTTCTGGGTTTTGTGTTTTGGATCTGTATTTTTTTGAAAAAAAGCATAAAAACAGCTTAAATCACAGAATTTGTGGGTTTTTCTGCTCCTATGCAATTATTAACCTCAATAACCTTCATTTCCAGTCTATTCTGAACACCTCACACCTCACAATATTGTTTTTATGGCCAAAAGATTGCACCGAGGTAGCTGGATGACTATGCTAAGCGACACGAGTGGGTGGCACAAACACGTGGCCCATCTAGGAGTGACACTGCAGTGGCAGACAGGATGGCAGTTTGAAAAACTAGGCCGAAACATTATACACTGCAAAGAAAAAAAAGAGGTGCAAGATGGAATTTTCCTTGGGCCCTCCCACCCACCCTTATGTTGTATAAATAGGACATGCACACTTTAACAAACCAATCATTTCAGCGCCAGGGTCTGCCACATGACTGTGGCTGAAATGATTGGTTCGTTTGGGCCCACACAAAACAAGCTGGCAATTAATGTGTCCCTGCACAAACTGGCTCTACGGAGGCAAGATGTCGTCCTCATCCTCCTCATCCACCGATTCCTTGGATAAAACAGGAAAAAGGGATTTAGGTGTCCCTGGACTGCTTACGGTCTTAGCCAAAGTTTCTGAACTTGACAGTAACTTTTTATGAACGCGCTGCAGGTGCCGTATAAGGGAGGATGTTCCTAGGTGTTTAACGTCCCTACCCCTACTTATTTCACCTTTACATATGGTACATATGGCAAGACAGTTGTTGTCCGGATTTGGATAGAAATATTTCCAGACCAAAGAGGTGGAATGTTTGGTCTTCTGCCCAGGCATGACCGTGATGGGCTTTTTCATCCCACGGACAACAACTGTCTCCCCCGGAGCCTGATTTAAACAAACCACATCACCATCAGAATCCTCCTCGACCAACTTCCTCCTCAGTGCCAGCTACCCCAGTATCCTCATCCTGTTGTACTTCAACAGTGACATCTTCAATTTGCATATCAGCAAGTGGACTGTGGGTGCTCCTTTCAGCACTTGCAGGAGGCGTGCAAATGGTGGAAAGAGCCACCTCTTCCCGTCCAGTGCTGAGAAGGTCAGGCATCGCAACCGCCACCACACTTGGACTCTCCTTGGGGATTTGTGATATCTTCTTAGAACGCACAGTTCTTCACTGTGCTTTTGCCAGCTTAACTCGTTTGATTTTTTTAGCGGGAGGAGGGCTTCCATCGTCATGTGAAGCTGAACCACTAGTCATGAACATAGGGAAAGACCTTAGCCGTTCCTTGCCACTCCGTGTCGTAAATGGCATATTGGCAAGTTTACATTTCTCTTCAGATGATTTAAATATTTTTTTCAAGGTCATTTTCCTGAACTTTGCCATTTGGGATTGTATGTGCCCTCTACTATGACATTGGGCATCGGCCTTGGCAGACGACGTTGATGGCATGTTATCGTCTATGTCATGACTAGTAGCAGCAGCTTCAGCACTAGGAGGAAGTGGTTCTTGATCTTTCTCTATTTTATTTTTATCGGAGAAAGTTTGGTCCTCCATTTATGTTATATCAATTTGATATATACGTGCGGCTAAGGCGCACACAAACACAGAAAATATTTTTTATTTTTGCTGGAGAGTAGTGCACTTTGTGGGTTACACCATCCTTTAAGAAATGAGCCAGCCGGCTCTTTACTTATGGGACACAGGCGCACGCTTGGCGCTGCTCCTTTGTTGATGCACGTGTGGCTACTGCGCACACAATTCACAAACACAGAAAATATTTTTTTATTTGGTTGGAGTGTACTTTGGGGGCTACAGCACCCTTTAACGGTCAAGCCAGCCGGCCCTTTACTTATGACACAGGCGCACGCTTGGCACTACTTTGTTGATGCACGTGCGGCTACTGCGCACACAATTCACAAACACAGAAAATATTTTTTATTTGGTTTGGAGTGTACTTTGGGGGTTACAGCACCCTTTAACGGTCAAGCCAGCTGGCCCTTTACTTATGACACAGGCGCACGCTTGGCACTACTTTGTTGATGCACGTGCGGCTACTGCGCACACAATTCACAAACACAGAAAATATTTTTTGATTTGGTTTGGAGTGTACTTTGGGGGTTACAGCACCCTTTAACGATCAAGCCAGCCGGCCCTTTACTTATGACACAGGCGCACACTTGGCACTACTTTGTTGATGCACGTGCGGCTACTGCGCACACAATTCACAAACACAGAAAATATTTTTTTATTTGGTTTGGAGTGTACTTTGGGGGTTACAGCACCCTTTAACGGTCAAGCCAGCCGGCCCTTTACTTATGACACAGGCGCACGCTTGGCACTACTTTGTTGATGCATGTGCGGCTACTGTGCACACAATTCACAAACACAGAAAATATTGTTTATTTGGTTTGGAGTGTACTTTGGGGGTTACAGCACCCTTTAACGGTCAAGCCAGCCAGCCCTTTACTTATGACACAGGCGCACGCTTGGCACTACTTTGTTGATGCACGTGCGGCTACTGCGCACACAATTCACAAACACAGAAAATATTTTTTTGATTTGGTTTGGAGTGTACTTTTGGGGTTACAGCACCCTTTAACGGTCAAGCCAGCCGGCCCTTTACTTATGTCACAGGCGCACGCTTGGCACTACTTTGTTGATGCACGTGCGGCTACTGAGCACACAATTCACAAACACGGAAAAAATATATTTTTTTTTAGCACTTGGGGGAGCACCCCTGACGGACAGAGCACCCCCTGGACAACACTACAGCACCCCTTTAGGACTGGGACACTGCACAAGACTTTGGAGTGGACACAGCCCCAATGGACAACTGACTGCACAACACAGTCCAGCCAGCCCCTATGGACTTTGAAGTAGTGGACACAGCCCCTATTGACAACAGCAGCACAGCACAACACAGCCAGCCCCTATGGACTTTGAAGTAGTGGACACAGCCCCTATGGACAACAGCACCACAGCGCAGCACAGCACAGCACAACACTACTCTGCACTACACTACACTACACAGCCCTGCCAGTCCTAACTCCCACCCTCCCTCTTCACTGTCCACAGCCGAGTGAGAAAATGGCGCCGACGCGGGTACCTTATATAGGATCCAAAACCCGCGAGACCCGGAAGGCGGGATGATGACGTTTTGCCTCGATTTCAGATTCGAGTCAGGCGGGAAAAGTCGAGCCTGACTCAGATCGGCCTCGGATCGGGGGGGCTCGGGGGGGTTCGGATTTCAGAAATCCGAACCCTCTCACCCCTATAATAAATATATATTGCATTACAAAAATGACTTTTTCTTTTTCATAAAAAAGACACCACATGAGAGTCTATCAATCTATGTTTGGTGTATTTGATGCATATAAAGGCCCTCATACATCAGCAATTGATTGCAGCAATTGTGCAATTTGCAATCGATTGCGTATAAAAATCTTTCCCTTTTTCAATTGATTGCAGATTGCAGAATTGCCACAATCGATTGAAAAAAGGAAAGATTTTTATACACGATCGATTGCAAATTGCACGATTGCTGCAATCAATTGCTGATGTATGGGGGCCTTAACCCAGGTGTTTCTTTTGTGTCAACATGACACTGCTCATTGAGGGGTCTATTTACTAAGCAGTGTTATGAGACAGAGTGAAAAGTGATAAGTCGGGGCGTGGCCTGGACGAGCTAGTGATAGGAGGCTGACTCCATAGCTCCTAGGCCCAAAAATCCATCACACGTATCCTGAATCATTTGCCTAGACCCTTACGCTCAACTTTTGCTGGCTACTTACCTCTCCACGTTCTGGGAGTTCCTCGGCCTGCCTATCTTCTTTGGCTGGAGAGATACAGGGGTTGACAATCTCTCCTTCAGTAACTCCTCGTCGTGGGCGCTATCTTGGATCCGGCTCTGGCGACTGATGCAGCTCCTGATTCCAGCGCTGGTTACATCTGTCACAAGTATTGAGGGGGGTGGGGGGATTTACCGTATATACTCGAGTATAAGCCGACCCGAATATAAGCCGAGGTACCTACTTTTACCCCAAAAAACTGGGAAAACTTATTGACTCGAGTATAAGCCTAGTGTGGGAAATGGCAGCAGCTGGTAGTGCCCCCAGTAGTAATTCCCCCTGGTTGTGCCCCCAGTAGTAATCCCTCCTGGTAGTGCCCCCAGTGGTAATCCCCCCTTTCAGTGCCTCTAGTAGTAATCCCCCCCTGGTAGTACCCCCAGTGGTAATCCCCCCGTTTAGTGCCCCCTGTAGTAATCCCCCACTGGTAGTGCCCCCTGTAGTAATCCTCCCCTGGTAGTTCCCCCAGTGGTAATTACCCCTTATAGTGCTCCCTGTAGTAATCCCCACCTGGTAGTGCCCCCTGTAGTAACCCCCCCTGGTAGTTCCCCCAGTGGTAATCCCCCTTTTAGTGCCCCCTGTAGTAATCCCCCCCTGTAGTAATCCCCCCCTGGTAGTGCCCCCTGTAGTAATCCCCCCTGGTAGTTCCCCCAGTGGTAATCCCCCCTTTAGTGCCCCCTGTAGTATTCACCCCCTGATAATGCCCCTTGTAGTAATCGCCCCCTGGTAGTGCCCCCTGTAGTAATCGCCCCCTGGTAGTGCCCCCTCTAGTCCACCCCCCCCTAGTAGAGAGAGACGTGATAAGAATAAAAAAAAAATAAACACTTACCTGAAACTCCCGCTCCTGGTCCCACCGCTGTCCGCCCCTCCGACCGCTTTGCATGGGAGAGACGTCGTCATGACGACGTGTCTCCCACCACCCACTGCGGGAGCCGGAAGATGGCTCCCGCAGTGGGAGCAGCAGAAGCCGCTGAGAGTCTGACAGACTCTCAGCGGCTGCTGATTACAGCAAACACACAGCTGCCGGCTCCGGCGGCTGTGTGTTTGTGCTGTGTAGCGCTGACCGAACTCCGTCCGGTCAGCGCTACACTTCACTCGAGTATAAGCCGAGGAGGTACTTTTTCAGCACATTTTTTGTGCTGAAAAACTCGGCTTATACTCGAGTATATACGGTAGGTGTTTAGACAGGTTTGATTAGTTAGTAATGGGATAGGGGATTAGGGGATCCATGTATACCTAGTTTGAGGTTAGGTCATACAGGGAGGGGGGTTTAAGGGAGGTTTGATTTGGGATTTTCTGGAGGGGTTATGTAATATTTAAGTTTGTTTACATTTATATATTGGCAGGCATGGAAGTGTTTATCTTTTTTTTTTTTTTAAGTTTACTGTATATTTTATTTTGATATGTGATATTTTTGAACACTATATACTGTCTCGATAGTATGTCTGTTTTATATAGGCTATCCCATATAGCTTCAGATCACGTGGGCCCAGATGGCGCCTATGGGTCCACATTACAGTATCCGTACGTTTGGAGATAGCTATGGTCTATATTTTTGTTGTCTACCATGATCTGTTATTTCCATTCTTATCACTTTATCTGGTTATTATTATGTGATCTAAATTTTATGCCTGCCGATACTAATATATTGCAATTTTTGTTATTTTGTTTGGGTGTGTCTACAAAACTCAATAAAAATTATTAGTTTCAAAAAATAAAAGTGATAAATCTGTGATAAGGTGCCAGCCAATCAGCTCCCAACTGTCATCTCACAGGCTGTGTTTGAAAAATGACAGTTGGGAGCTGATTGGCTGGCACCTTATCACTTTTCACTCTGTCTCCTAACACTGCTTAGTAATTAGACCCCTGAGAGTTTCTAAGGTATGCAAATTAGCTGCACAAACTGTAACATACCTGATTTTGACAGGGACCTACGTATAAGCTCTTGCCCTAATACTATCACTTCTTACTAACCCTTGTACTCATTATCTATGTATATTTTTTGGTTGCCTTGGATTTGTATAATACCACTCTATGCTGACAAGCTGTCACATTTTGAATTATATGTAATACTTAGTTTATACCATTTATCTTTCCTATATGTACTAGTTTTTTATATAGATATTTATATATATTCTTAATAAAAGTTGTTTTAACTATAAGAGTGCCCCCACAAAAGAGTCTACTTTCTCTTTCCAGAACATACAATTCACCTTGACTCTGGGGGAGCACCACCGGAATAATAGAACATGTATTTATGTCCACAAACATTGTAGGTTGTGGGCACATCTGGATGTTGGTGTTACTAGAACAGGGAGTACTACCTTGATGGTTGATGGATGATAAATAGGTACTCTCAAGGGGGTTACTTTAAGAATAGGCTGTTACTCATGGGCCAGTGCTTTGTACATGCCCCCCAGGCTAAAATTTGCCAGTCAGCCCCTTCCCATAATATGGCACACCGTGATCGCTTTCATTTACAGGTTATAAGCTTGAATTCTGCTGTCAAGGTAACGGATGTACCTGTGCACAGACCATCTCCCATTTTCTCAGATAATTATATAGTGTATGCCCAGCTTTTATCTGTCAGATATCTGTCAAATCTGTCTGGTGGGAAGGAAAATCTGGTCCGTTTTCTAGTGTTTGGGAGCAAATTTCTATTGTTATTTTCTCCCATACATTACCAGGTTTTCATGCCAACCAGCCAGATTGGACAGATATCTGACAGATAATTGTAGAGTGTATGCCCAGCATAAGTAATGCAAATTGATGACCTGATATAACATAGCTGAAGTGCTAATGATTAAAGGCCTATCAGCTGGAGAGCTTAATACACAATCAGCCAATCAGAAGTGGCCAAGCTGGTGCTACTGGTTGTCACCATCATAGTGTATGGTTGCACCAGCACTCCAGCCACCGCAAGAGATACATCTCCAGGCAGGTGTATCTGCCTTCAGGTCTGCATCAGTAATAATTATGAGAACACGCCCCCTTTCCTTCCCTTCCTCATGCCAATGTTCCATGGCCTAAGAAATTGTAAGTGTACAGTAAGAGGCACCAAAATTTGAATACAGATGTATGTGCGTTTTTTATGGTATGTAAATACAGTATGAAAATGCGTATCTGATGCAAAACAGTAGATGTACATCCAACACTACATGATCCTCACTCTGTATATGTTTCCATAGACGCATAGTATGGGCCTGAATGTGTCACAGACACACACAGCGCACAGATAATACACATCACTGCTTTGTGTAATGATTACTATTCTGCTCATCCCATTTGTGTTTTGATTTACTGACATGTATTCATCACATTGAATTTACTATTAACCCCCAATGACCTGCCTGAGATACATAGCACTATTGGAGGTGTGATGGGTATAACAAGGCAGCTGGATGCTTCCTGTGTCATATCTGATATTGCTGGACTAGTGACAGTACAGATATTTTTTCTTCTCATTTTTGAGTTGGAAATATGATATTACAATGAAGAAGGCAGGAAATAACCATCCTAAAGACCATCAAATGACTAAGGGGTTTATTTATCAAAGTTTGTTTTTAATTTCGATTTGATGTTCGATTTAGCTCACCTCAAACCGAATCAAATCGAATGTACAAATCCCTCTTTAAATCCCACATTTACTAAAATTTGATTTTAGAAGCCTTTTCTAAATCGAATTCGATTTGGGTCAATTTTGAAAAGTGATTTGATGTTTGATTTTGCATGTTCATGTACAAATCGAACACCAAATGAAGAGAACTGTTCATGCTTTCAATTAATTTTCAGTATGAGCAGTTCGTTTTCACACAGATACATGCATACATCAGTGAGATGCATGCATGTAAAAAGCTTGTTAAGTGTTAATATGTTTTAAAAAAATTACGTGGGGTCCCCCCCTAAATACACAACCAGCCCTGGACTTTTCATAGCCAGTCCTGGTTGTGTAAGTACAGGAAAAAAAATGACGGAGGGTATCCCTGTACTTAGCACAACCAGCACCAGGCTCAGATCTGGTCCTGGGTCTGGGATTGTAGGGGAAAAACCAGCACTGGACCCTTTATAGCAAGGGGGGTAATGTCACAGCCAGGGAAACCCTATCACCGGGTTCCCCAGCCAAAACATTACACCTGACTGCTAGTCAGCCCAGGCCAGAGATCCCTGGGGAGTTGGGGACCCCCCAAATAAAGGGGTCCCCCTCTCCAGGGCACGCCAGTCCTAAACTGATAGCCCGGGGCTCTTCATTCATGAGGTAACAACCATGGTGGTATGTGTGAGTGTGTATGTATGTATGTATTAAACGTATACTGTCACGGTGTGTGTGTATTGTGTTTATTTAAATAGTTCTTTACAGGTGAACTACAGGTACCAGCTGGCTCTTAAAGCCCGCATGCTGGTACTTGTGGTTCTCCAAGTACCTGCATGCGGGGGAGGCTTGCTGTGACCTGCAGTTCTACTCGTAAAGACAATATTTACACTTATCATTTTTTACACTACACTTACACTATCAACCCACCACCCACGGGTGGCGGGTATTGCCCCGGGCCTAGGCCTGGGGTGCCCTGTAGAGGGGGATCCCTTTATTGGGATCCCCGGCCTGGGCCGACTATTGGTCAGGGGTAATGTTTTGGCTGGGGAACCCGGTGATAGGGTTTCCCTGGCTGTGACATTACCCCCCGCACTAGAAAGGGTCTGGTGCTCATTGTGGAAATTATAGGGGAAAAACCAGCACTGGACCCTTTATATCGGGGGGGGGCGGGGTAATGTCACAGCCAGGGAAACCCTATCAGCGGGTTCCCCAGCCAAAACATTACTCCTGACCGCTAGTCAGCCCAGGCCAGAGATCCCTGGGGAGTTGGGAACCCCCCAAATAAAGGGGTCCCCCTCTCCAGGGCACCCCAGGCCTAAACTGATAGCCCGGGACTCTTCATTCATGAGGTAACAACCATGGTGGTATGTGTGAGTGTGTATGTATGTATGTATTAAAAGTATACTGTCACGGTGTGTGTATGTGTGTACAGGCATTTTTTTCCCCTGTAATTCCAGAACCAGGACCGGATCTGAGCCTGGTGCTGGTTGTGCTATGTATAGGGGAACCCTACTAATTTTTTTCCCTGTACTTACACAACCAGGACTGGCTATGAAAAGTTCGGGGCTGGTTGTGCTTTTAGGGGGGGATCCGACGTCATTTAAAAAAATATACATGCATGCATCTCATTGATGTATGCATGCATCTGTGTCAAATAGAACTGCTCATGCTGAAAATGGGGGTGGGATTTGGTGTTCGATTTGCACATGAACATGCCAAATCGAACATCAAATCCCTTCTTAAACTGAAACATGATCGAATTCGATTTGAAAATTGAATGCAAAATAGAATCTTAGTAAATTTGAGAAGGGATTTATGCTGTTCGATTTCAAATCGAACTCAGGAGATATAAGAGATTCATAAAAATGAATCTCAAATCGAACTTTAGTAAATTTATCCTCAGGTGACATCTACTGAACATGTGTCTTCTCTTTCCTTATAGACAGTATTGCTGCAGGACTCTGGCAAAGGATCCTGATGACCAGGGGCAACGAGGGAGGGGAGGGTACTAATTACCTGGGCCTGGGCTTGCTAGAGGGGCCCGGTGGGGGCCTGGGTCCAGCACCACTCCCCCCCTCTTACTTCCACAGCAGCCCAGCATACGCTGCTGTGTGCTGAGCAGCCACAACAGTCTCCTATGCCTGTGGGGGGAGCAATCAAGCTGATAATGCCCCCCACTGGTTATGCGCTGGGCTGAAGGTGCTCACTGTGCCCACCTTGCCAGCGTGAACGGCGCTGCAAAACTTTTCTTTTTAACCTACGGGGGCGTGTCTACGCCTCCTGCAATTAGGCCACACACCCTTTCTACCAGGGCCCACCGCGGCTCTTGGCGGGCCTGCTGATGACGTCCTGCATTGCTGCATGACCAGGGAGAGGACATTCACTTTTAATGAGGTGTTTGATCAAGCAGCTACCCAGGTGATTGTTTGTAATCCTAAATTATTAACAATGAATAATAAAAGTTAATAGCATATATAATACTGTACTTAGGGACATCTTATGAGAGGAGGGTTACTGTGAGCAGGGTCTGAACAGGTCCCCCCAAACCACTGTATGTGAGGTGTAGTCTCTGGTACTGTGCCTATTATATATGCACATATCTCTGGGAAAATGGCACCATAAGGTAGATTTCTTTTGAGGTGCCTGCATGGTAAGTATATTCAATTCATGGTAAGTATATTCAATGGAGTGCAGTGTGGGCCCCCCCAGATTCAGGTGCCCATGTGCACCACACACCCTACACCTATCAGAGCCGTAGCTAGACATTGGCGCCCCTCCCCCCCATCTGACTACCTAGAAAAAAAAATCACTAGCAAAAGCACCTTCTACTCTTTTTTTTTTTCTGGGATGCCTTCTCATGAGCAGGCCCGCCAAGAGCCACGTTGGGCCCGGGTAACAGGGGGTGTGGCCTAATTGCAGGAGGCGTGGCCTTGCCCCCTTCCCGAAAAAAAAGAAAAAAAGATCTGCAGCGCCTCAAAGTGGCGGGGCGCGATCAGTGTGATTGCTCCCCCGCACAGGCATAGGAGACTGCTGTGGCTGCTGCTCGGCAGCCACAAGCAGTCTCCCACTGCAGCTGCGTGCTGGGCTGCTGTGAGGGAGGGGGGAAGGCGCCGGACCCGGGCCCATCAGGAAGCCCGGGCCCGGGTAAGCTGTACCCGCTCCCCCCCTCTCAGTGCCCTGCTCATGAGAACTAGCCTCTGCTTCCCTCTCCCACCCCCCTGCACCTATTACTGCCTACATCCCTCTCACACCCCCCTGCACCTCACTGTCTACTTCCCACTCCCACCCCCCCTACACCTCACTGCCAACTTCTATCTAACACCCCCTGGACCTGACACTACCTTCTTCCCTCTCACCCCCTGCACCTCACACTACCTCACCCACAGTACCTCTCAGTCCATGTTTGTTGTCCGCACTGACAGGCTGCTTCTCCCCTTCCCCGTCCACCTGGCTGGCAGTGGGCTTTCCGTGAGCGGCTGAACACAAATCAGGGGCACATATTTTATCGGCGCAGGCTGAGACCAGGTGCTTCTCCTCCTCCTCTTCCTGCTGGTGGTGGGCTCTCTGCGGAGGCTTGGCTGCGGCGACTCTGCACCAAGAAGGGACACAACTTTCATCGGTGCTGGGACAGAGTATTGGGTACCAATGCCAGGGCATGAGAGCAGATGTGACGGCAGTTTAAACTTTGCACCTTGCGTGAACCAATCGTGGTGCAGACCGGCAGCCAATCAGATGCAGCCGCGCATGCACGGGCAATGGCGAGCATGTGTAGGCCAAGTAAATTGCAGCACAGTTAGACATGACGCAGATTTTGCTATGAGTGTCTATTGCCGTGCTGGAGAGCCAGATGCAACTACACAGATTGATGATAAGAACTGTTAGCAGCGCTATTCTCTGATTGGCTGATTGTGTATCCAACCCATCAGCTGATAGTAGCATCCAGGAAATGTTATATATGTAGTCACAGCAATCTGTTCACATTACTTAATCCACTAGGACTACTGTAGGACAGAATCATCTAATTTGAGTTCTGAATGAGGAAACAACAGATATTTCTATTACTATTATCCTTTATTTATATGGCGCCAAAAGGGTTCTGCAGTGCCTAACAAAGTTAGTAGACAAGAAAACAGTGACTTAAAGTACAAGACAATGCAAGATAAATACATGGGATATAAACATTGCAGCAACAGTGGTTATAACACTCAAATAAGTAGCACAGTGGCAGAAGTCTAGAGTTAGATGCTGTAAATAATAGTAAGGGAAGTAAAATCATATGGGGAAAGAGGACTGTCAGGACTGAGACTATTTCAGTACATAAAGATAGATTACTTTTTCCAAAGTTCCTTTGTGATCGTTGGAGGAGCTATCCTGCTTGCTGGCATTCTTCACATACAGGGAATAGAGAGTTAAAGTGATCATCTGTTTCCAAGGTGTTGTCAGGTTGTGGGATTCCTAGATTGCTCATTATTTCAAACCTAATTCCATTTGGGTCACATGTTCTGAACTTCCTATGGATCACAGACCTCTAGTATAAAGCCTGTTACTAACTGTGTCTCAGTGTCTGTGCAACGTTACTTTCAGGTCTTTCTTGGACTCCTGCCAGATCCCTGCTGTGCCTGTGGGTTGCTGTGGACTTTGCTATATCTCCGCTCATGTTCCAGCTAAACTTCTGATGCCAGTTATTAGCCCCACTACTAAGCTCAGAATAGCCATTTCCTAAGTATTGCTTTTTGCTCCATTGCTGTTGTTTCACCTTTTGCTGCACTATTTACTTTGCCTGTTGCCTCTCACCCCTGTGGACATCGAACCCATCTTCGTTACAGTTGTCAACTGCATCGTTACAGTTATCATCACCGCATTGCGGGGCTCAACCCCGTTCCAGATTCTAGTCACACCGCAGGGCTCAACCCTGTTCCAGAACCACACCGCTTCACAGGGCTCAACCCTGCTTCAACCTTCATTGCATCGTGGAGCTCAACCCCACTCCGGATTCTAGTTACACCGCAGGGCTCAACCCTGTTCCGGAACCACACCGCTTCACAGGGCTCAACCCTGCTTCAACCTCATCGCATCACAGGGCTCAACCCCACTCCGACCTCACCGCATCACAGGGCTCCACCCTGTTCCGACCTCACCGCATCACCGGGCTCAACCCTGCTCCGACCTCACTGCATCACAGGGCTCAACCCTGCTCCGACCTCATTGCATCACAGGGCTCAACCCTGCTTCAACCTCACAGCATCACAGGGCTCAACCCTGCTCCATCTTTCACTGCATCGCAGGGCTCAACCCTGCTCCGTCCTCACCGCATCACAGGGCTCAACCCTGGTGAAGCTCCTCTACCATCCTCAGGTGTTAGCCTCATACTGGACTCAGGGTTCCCTACCGTATTAACTTTTTGTGTTAAAGACTATATGGGGGGTTTTCTCCTATACTCATTATTGCTTATGTGAACCTCAGTGTTGTTGAAACTTTATGTGAGACATTGCTATTATATTTCTCCTGTGAATAAATTCAATTTACTTTTATTCCATGCTATTGACATTTAATGAAAAGGTCATTCCTAAAGCCACCTCAGTTTATTGTGCCTAGTAGGCCTGCCTCCTCCCAGGAGTCTCAAGTGTCGGCAGCCGTGACAAGGGCCCTGCTTGTGAGAGCTTGCATTCTAAAGGGTAGGGGCAGACAGACCAGGATGACACAGATGAGGTAAACAATGAGCATGGGACAAAGTGTTAGGACGAAAGATGGATTGCTTTGATAAAGAAGTGGCTCTTGAGAGCCCATTTGAAGTTTTGTTAAGTGATGGAGAGGCTGACAGGGAGAGGTAGAGAATTCCAGAGGTAGGGAGCCACACCTGCAAAATCTTGGAGGTGGTCATAGGAAGAAGTAATCAGTTGGCAGGAGAGGCGGCATTCATTTGCAGAGCAAAGAGGGTGGTGTCGAAGCTGGATAATTGGCTGAGACAAGACCAGCTTAAAATTAGATCATAATGACGCCATCTTGCGACTGGCCGCAAGACGCCATCTTGTAAATAAGATCGCAAAACGCCATTTTGCGAATGGCCACCCAGTGCCATTTTAGATAAACTCACACTTAAGTACATATGGCGATGTTACTATTAGCATCATGCGATTGCATCTTACACCATTTCTCATACACACATAAATACGCACAATTGCGCTGTTAACTAGTCGCACTTTAGCGAATGCATAAGATCTTGTATGAAAATGCTGTTTATTAGCCTCATGCACACGCATCTGCCCCAAGTTAACTAGCGTCTTTCTATCAAACCCCACATACTTATACATTACATATTTACATACAAGGTTCCATAAGCTTTAAAGTATAAGATTCAAGTTTGTTCATTTATTATAATTGCTGTGAAATAAAGATTATTTAGTAGCTCAGGTTTAATACATGATAAGTATGCCGTGCTTGGTATTATACTGATCTGCACCCTCCCCACAGCTTCCCGGTATCGTTGGTGTGAAGATCGCAACATGCATTCTCAACTTATGGACCGCAGAGACTTAAAGCACCGAAATGTACATTATATGACCAACTGTTAGGATGTGCATGAGGCAGGAAACCAGAGACAACCAGTTGTTAGAGGCTGGACTGTGTCTATTTGAATCAACCTGTTAAATACTCTGCAACAGATGCATCCTCCTTGGGAACCAATGGCATCAGCGACAAGCCTCTCTATTGTGTTGTCTGTTTCTGTGAGAGTATAAACGTGTGTGTTGTGACACCAGTCTGAGTCTTCTTGCTGAATGCTGATAGATGGGGGTTTCTTGCTGATGCCTACATCTGGTCCAGAAGCGTTGCGTATGTATGACTGTACTTGGGTCTGTATAATTCTTTGCGCTAAATTGTACTTAGATCATAACTGACTGTACTTTTACTTGAAATATCACTTTGTGCTTTGGAACCACAGGTTCAAGTACTGGAGTCTTTATTTACTATATGACTGAGTATGCAAAATAGCGTCATCCTTAGAGGTTTATAGGCAGGATATTAGAAGGTATAGGCAGTAGTGTATAGAGGTTCTAATTCAATATCCTTAGTTGGGGGCTCATAGTGAAGTCACGTACCTACTCACACGGCACATATGGTTATCGATATCTCACCAAAGGGTGGAGTGGCCACATGCAGGGTTTACCTGAAATCGCTACCCGTTTTCGTGTGAGTCAGGGACGCTGACTAGAATCCAGGGACAAGAGAGGAAAAAGTTTGTTTTCCTTTGTTTATAGAACCTTATGTTTAGAGGGGTGCCGCAGTATTGAGCACGTGGCTGAGTCGCAGTTGTGCACACAGTCACATGCGACTGGTCGCACAATAGCATATACGTACTTCCTGTTGTGCTGCCACATGTTTAAACAAAGCCGTTGAGGCTTACATTTTTCAACTGTTATCAATATCTTGGTTAACATGTATTTTTCTGCGCAGGAAAAAAGTGTATAACAGTGAGTATTTGTTGGTAGGGGTAACTTGTTCCCTAAAGTTAGAGGTACCGTATGACCTTTAACGGCTAAGTGCTAGCCGCTCGGTAAGCAGCTTACCGTTCTATACACAGTAGCAGGTGTACATGTTATCTTTGTTGTAGAGAGGTGCGTGGAAGTAGCCGACTTAAACTCCCATAGGTGTGGAAGTTGCCTTCTTAAATCTTATCCGGGTGTGTGGAGTAGCCTTCTTCAAATCTTCACAGGTGTGTGGGCGCTGCCGTTTAAATCGTCCACAGGTAAGTGAAAGTATCTTGACTGTCTTTCACCAGTTTAAATCTTTATTGAAAAACGTAGGAGTTGTCTCAAGATGGGAGCCATGCAAACAATAGAGATGTTAGACAATGATGTGCTGCTAATGGAAGCGCTGCTTGGATCGGCCCGTCGTATTATGCATACTAAGTACGGTACTTATGCAATAAGGTATTGTGATGTATGGTTTAAAATGACGATGAAGAGTGTTAGACCGTTTCCCAGAATTGGTAGGTTTGATAAAGATGTATTGGATAATGTCCGGGATCACATCAGTCTGATGCGCTCCCGAGAGAAAAAGGTAAAATATTACGAATGTTTAAAATTGTGGCAGCATGAGGGGGATGCGTGGTTTAAAAATGTGCAAGCGACGCAAACTAGTGTTGCGAGCACATTGCCAGAAAACACACCCCAGGCGCTAAATTGGAATGCGTGTGAGCCGCAAAATGGCGTGCACGTGCAGCAAGGTAGCATTGTGGAAAGTATTGCCAGCAGTTCACACGCACCACCTCCACCTTATGTGGATGGAGGTGCAAGTATAGTTATCAAAAATACCCATAAAAATGTAACAAGCAATTTGTACCCTCTCTTAAGCAACCATAAAGAAAATGTTCATGATGTGGGTGATGAGCCTATTGTAATGTCTGCCATTTCCCATGCTGCACAAATGATAGATGATGTACCACGACAATCACGAGTGGTGCCGCCATCTCCTTCGGTAACAGCAAGGGAAGTGCTAACACCCTCTGCACCCATAGAGGAAGTTGTTAATACCATACGTAGCAGCAACAGATTAAACCCTCAGCCAGGTAACAAGGTCAAAGGTAGCCACGCTGCCGGTCTGCATCCCATTCGGACAATAACCGTTCCGAATGGAAATGCAGATGCGAACGGTGTAGTGCCCACGAGGGAAGTGGTAATGCATTGTCCTTGGACAAGAGCAGAACTAAATTCCATCATAAATGATTTCCCCGATCCCAAAAAGGAACTAGCCAAATGTCAAAGATTTTTGAGGAATTTGGGTAGTTCTCATGAACCAACTAATAAAGATTGGCGTGTGGTGTTAAGGGCCTGTCTACAACGCAATACCGATGTGACAAAATTTATCACAGATTGTGTATTGGATGGTGACGTTCCCTTAACAGACCAAGTAAACCAAGGTAACATTTCCCGCATTGTAACTCAATTGGGTATATATTTCCCAGTAGTAGTTAACTGGAACAAAATTTTCACCATAAAGCAAAAGGAGAGTGAATCTGCAGAAGATTATTGTGACCAGGCTCTGCAGGCTATCACCCAGTACACTGGGTTAGGGGATATTAAAGATAGCACTCACCACAGGGGAACGATAGTCACCATACTCATGGACGGTCTTAACGAGAACCTAAAGACCCGGGTTCAGACCTCGCAGCCTGGCTGGAAGGGAGTCACAATAGATACACTCATAGAATCTGCCATAGAACATGATAAAAACATCTCAAAGAAGAGAGAGACCCAGAGCGAGAAACTAATGGCTGTCAGTATCCAAGCTCTGGATGGAATGATGGTAACATCACAGCCAACAGACACACTTGCATCTACACACAAATTTATACCTGAACAGTTATATGCCCTCACTAATCCCACGCAACAGCAAACACAGCTCCATTCCACTAACCCTACACAACCACAGGTCCCATACTACTCACAAACTTCATACCCCCCACAATACCCTTATCCTCCATATCCCTAACCATATCCATCACCTTTTCCCCCTGCTCAAACCTCACAACAACCCGTGTCTTCATCCGATCCACGAACATGTTTTAATTGTAACCAGCCAGGACATTTAAGTAAAAACTGCAGAGCAAAAAGGGTAGGACCCCCAAATCAGGGAAAACCTGCAAATCCCCATAAGGGATATGCACAGAGACCAGCAAATGTCCAACAGGCACCAGCTCCAATAGTAGCCGTTAATGCTTTATTGGAGAATGGAAGCCAACGCTAGGGGTCAGGTCATACCTGTAGTCTACAGATAGTCAGGTTAACGGGAAGTACTAGGGAAGAACCGGTCATGATGGTTGATGTAGCTGTTACTAAATATCCTTTTCTTGTAGACATAGGGGCGACCAGGTCAGTGATAAAATCTCCCGTTAATTTACAGGTGACCAACGAGACAGTACCAACAATGGGTGTAACAGGTAAAGTGGAACATTATCCTTTAACAAAATCCACAGGGGTTACTATCGGGCCGCTGCATACCAGGCATTCTTTCCTTCTGGCTGCTGCGGCTCCTACTAACCTGCTGGGTAGAGATTTGTTAGGTAAGATGGGATGTGTCATATATTGCACCTCTGATGGTGTATTTCTAGATATCCCAGAGAGAGTTGCGCATGAGGTGCGGGATATGTTGGACACTCCCCAAAGGATAATGTATCACTCTACCAGTTTAAATGAAAATCTATCTCAGGTAGATCAAATGTCCCAAATTTCAGATTCCCTTTGGACTAAGGATGGACAGGACACTGGATTAATGGAAAACGTAAGCCCCGTAATGGTAAATTTAAAAGGCAGTAGGCAAGCTCCAAAAATTCCCCAGTACCCACTAAAACAGGAGGTAGAATTAGGGGTTTTTCCAATAGTTGAGCGATTATTGCAACAGGGAATTTTAGTTTGTACAGCTAGTGTAGCCAACAGTCCCATCTTCCCAGTGGAGAAGAGTGGTGGGAGGGGTTATAGGCTGGTACAAGACCTTAGAGGTGTTAATAAGGTAGTAGAGAGACAATTCCCCGTAGTGCCAAATCCAGCTGTCATTCTTATGCAGATCCCTCCAAACGCAACCCACTTCACTGTCATTGACCTCTGTTCTGCTTTCTTCTCTGTGCCTCTCCACCCTGACTGTCAGCATTTATTCACATTCACATACAGAGGTGTACAATATACATAGACACGATTGCCCCAAGGTTTCATAGACAGCCCTAGTATCTTCTCCCAGGCCTTGCACGACTGTTTACAATCTTTTCAACCTGCCAATGGATCTGTTCTAATTCAATATGTGGATGATTTATTGCTATGTTCTGATTCGTTTATGTCATGTTTGAATGATACTAAACTTTTGTAGCTTCATCTCTTGCATACAGGACACAAGATTGCTAAGGACAAACTACAGCCATGTCAATCCAGAGTAAAATATTTGGGACACTGCCTAACTCAGGGGTTACGACATCTCACAAATGACAGAATACAGGCCATACAGAACATGACACTGTCGCAGAATCAACAGCAAATTCGTACCCTCTTGGGAATGTGAGGATACTGTAGAATGTGGATCCCAGGTTTTTCTAATTTGGCCTTGCCTTTACAGGACTTAGGCCTTCATTCAGAGGCGGCCGTACGGTCTACGACCGCACGACCGCCTCGATGTTTGTCTAGTGCGCATGTGCACGAGGGAGCCGGCTCCTTCGTGTGCATGCGACAGACCAGCTACGACCGACAGCGGCGGTCGTAGCGGGTCTCTTTCCATGTAGGTTCGATGTTGATTGACAGCTCGCCCCGTTTGGAAGGCGGGCCGGGGGGGAGGCAGCCCAAACGGAGGCGTTCCCATGGGAACGCCTGCCATTTGGGGGAGCCCCACTGACATCACTAGTGATGTCAGTGGAGAGCTTCCGGCTCTGACAGAGCCAGAAGCTCTCCGGGGCTTACGACAAGTGAGACCCTACCCTAGGGTCTCATCGTAAGCCCCGATGGTCGCGATGGTCAATGACCATCGCGACCATCACCCTAGCAGTCATTAGAGCTGTGGATGTTAACCCACAGCCTAACGACCGAAACAGAGGCGGGCGGTCAGGATGCAAGCGGCCGCCCAGTTTCTGAGTGACCACTTGCATCCTCCGACCGCCTCTGAATGAGGCCCTTAGTCTCTTCCTCAAAGCCCGATCATATCATACACACAGAGGAGTCAAAGCAGGCTTTCCTTAATCTTAAGTATAGTCTGACAAAAGCACCTGCATTGGGAATACCTGATTATGAAAAACCTTTTGATTTGTATTGTACGGAAGCCGATGGTTGTGCTGCAGGTGTCCTTACACAAAAACATGGTGATGCCAGTAGGCCCGTAGCATACTACAGTGCCCAATTGGACACTGTGGCAAGATCACTCCCCACCTGTTTGAGAAGTGTAGCAGCTACTGCTCTATTGGTGAGTAAAAGTGAGGACGTAGTATTGGGTCATGATATGATTGTCTACACTCCCCACGCTGTATCTGCTCTGCTGAACTCTGCTCAAACCAGACACGTGTCGAAGCTGGATTATTGACTGAGACAAGATCAGTTTAAAACTGGATCGCAGCAACGCCATCTTGCGACTGGCCGCAAGACGCCATCTTGGAAATGAGATCGCAAGACGCCATTTTGCGAATGGCCGCCTAAGCACCATTTTAGATAAACTCACACTTTAGTACATGTGGCGATATTACTATTAGCATCATGCGATTGCATCTGTGACCATCGCCATAAGTTACGGCGATTCATCAAAAGCCCATTTCATGACTTTACGTAGTTTGGGTGCTCTGGATAAAGTGTGTGTATTATTATAATTCCCCTAAAGGATATATTTCAGAAATGCCTGTACAGTATGTCAAAATTGGATTACATTAGCTAAACAGAGCAAATGGCCACGTGACAACTAGCCTGTGAAGACAAGCTTCATGGACATAACGTCTACTCTCACTCCAGGTGCCCCTGCTCGAATACAGCAAGAGGGTCATTTGTAGCACCTGACATTAGCAGGCTTCCTACAATAAAATACCTTCAAAGCCAAGAGTGTTATCTGAGGATTGGGTCTTGTAGCTGTGCTAATTTGCATCCACACAGGCCCTGAGAGAACAAAGACCAGTATTTTGGAGCCTGAAAAGGGTGGGGGCTGCTGAGGCATGAGCAAGTCATGAAACTATAATGCTCAGCTTTCCACACTGCTAGGTGTTCTCATACACACATTAATACGCACAATTGCGCTGTTAACTAGTCGCATATTAGCTTCATGCACACGCATCTTCCCCAAGTTAACTAGCGTCTTTACATCAAATCACACATTACATATTCACATACAAGGTTCCATAAGCTTTAAGGTATAAGATTCAAGTATGCACATTTACAATAATTGCTATGAAAGAAATATTATTTCGTAACTAAGGTTTTATACGTGATAAGCCATGTTTGGTATTGTACTGATGCGGACTCATTTTACAGTATTCCGGTAATATCGATGGAGAGATCGCAACATGCATTCTCAACTTATGGACCGCAGAGACAACTGTTAGGATTTGCATGGGTGGGAAACCAGAGACCACCAGTTGTTAGAGGCTGGATCGTGTCTATTTGAACCAACCTGTTAAATGCCTTGTAACATATGCCCTCTCCTTTAGGACCAATGGTATTAGCAACAAACTTCTCTATTGTGTTGTTTATTTCTGGGGGGTATAAATATGTGTGCTCTGACCCTGGGTTCCTAGTCTTCGTGCTGAATGCTGATTGATGAGGGGTTTCTTGCTGATGCCTAACATCTGAACCAGAGAGCACTGCGTATATATAATTGTACTTGGGTCTGTATCATCTCTTTGCGCTAAGATTTTAAGAGGATCATAGCATGTAACTGCTGTACTTTTACTTTGTGCTTTGGAACCACAGGTTCTAGGTCTGGAGTCTTTATATACTGTATGACTGTAAATTAGCATCATCCTTAGAGGTTTATAGGCAGGATATTAGAAGGTATAGGAAGGAGTATATAGAGGTTCAAAGGCAGTATCCTTACACATCTCCTCGGCTAGGTTTACCAAATGGGAACTAGCTCTAATTGCACCTGCAAACATCACTATTAAACATTGTAGTACGCTGAATCCAGCAACGTATTTACCATATGTACAACATGATGTACAAAGGGTGGAAGGGGACGAGTTGCTGGCGGGAGGTGAGTTCACCGGACATAATGATGCACATGATTGTATGGAATATCTAAATCAGACCTTTACTGCTAGACCTGACATACGTGACACACCTTTAGAGAATGTAGATATGACTTTTTACATGGATGGGAGTTGTCATAGACAAACAGACACAGGTGAGTTATGTACAGGTTATGCTGTTGTAAATGACACAGACATCATAGAAGCTGAACCTCTTGGTCCTCCTCACTCAGCCCAGGTGGCAGAGTTAGTAGCACTAACAAGAGCATGTGAATTGGCAGCAGGCAAGTCTGCTAACATTTACACTGACTCTAGGTATGCGTTCGGGGTGGTGCACGATTTCGGGGCTCTATGGTGTCTGAGAAATTTTATGACAGCAACAGGCACACCAGTTGCACATTCCCGACACATAAAACATCTTTTAGAAGCAATCTAACTGCCCAAAGCGGTGGCAGTAATTAAGGACCTCATTCAGAGTCGGTCGAAGTGGCCGCACGGTCGTACGGGAAAAGGGGCCGGATATGCAAATGATTCCCTCGCAAGTTGCGTCCCTAAGTTCGGATCGGTAGCTGGCTGACCAAGGGGAGGAAGCAGCTGGAATTAATAAAAAATATGCCCCCTTCTCGTACACATTGCACGTCATCTCCAGGCATATAAGGATTAATCGAGACCATCGGGAACCATCGGAACTGGTCGTAGAGCTTAAGGTTGACCATACCCTCTCTTAAGCTCTACGATCATGTCAGTGTAAAACCTCCCATGTCACATGTGCTATGACGCTACTTTGTTAATTATGCACTCCCATAAACCGTATGCACTCCCATAAAACGCCGTTTGCATAATTAGGCACGCCTGCGTTCGGATCTCCACTCCCCCGTTTTCAAGCACCTTCCCATGTTACCACCCACAAACGCCTCAATCTGTCACTCAAACTACCATCCTGGCTGTGTTCAAGGAGAGAGAAATTTCTGATCGTAGCGGCTAGTTTGCGCACACGCATTGCAAACTTTACACATGCGCAGTATAGCGAACATCGGTGGCATACGACCGTGCGGCCGCTTCGACCGAATCTGAATGAGGTCCTAAGTGTAAAGCCCATACATGTGAGGATGATCCGGTGTCACAGGGCAACAACAGAGCTGATGAAGCTGCAAAATGGGCAGCAGGGTTAAAAATGTTTTCTCCAACTGAACAAATTATGGGCCTGATTCAGAGCCGGACGCTTTGACCAGAGCGCTCGCTCTGAATCAGGGCCATCCTAGTTAAATTTGGAACGGCCTTTTGGACGCTCGCATAGCTGTGGGTTACCACCCACAGCTTATGCGAGCGTCCATGATGATGGTTGCGATGGTTAAGACCATCGTGACCATCCGGCTTGCGACGAGACCCTGCGGTAGGGTCTCACTGCCGCAAGCCCAGGAGTGATTTTGGCTCTATCAGAGCCAAAATCACTCCCACTGACTTCACTAGTGATGTCAGTGGGGCCAGCCCCAGACGGTAGGCGTTCCCATGGGAACGCCTCTGTCTGGGCAGCCACGCCCTGGCATGCCCACCAAAGGGGGCGTGCTGTCACTCACCATCGACAGCACGCCCCCTTTGTAGCGAGACCCCGACAGACGGCTTCCCCGTCGCTCGCCGGGTCTCGCGCATGCGCACGACGGAGCAGCCTCCATCGTGCACATGCACATTTGGGTAACATCGACCCACTTGTGAGCGTCCTGCGCTTGCGAGCGGGTCTGAATGAGACCCTATGTCTTTTCAAACAATTGACATGCTGAAATTAATTGAGATGCAAAATTTGTGTTCAACTCAGGAAAAGTCCATCTGGAAATCCAAAGGATGTGGGCAAGAGTCCTCCGGGCTCTGGAGGGACGGACAAGGTAAGCCAGTAGCCCCCAAAGCATATTACTCCAGCCTGGCTGAGGCAGCCCACGGTCTGACTCATCTGGGAAAACAAGGTATGTGTAAATTGGTGAGGGCATACTGGTGCTCACCAGGTTTTTCTTCCCAAGCAGAAAAGAGAGCAATTTCCTGTCTGACCTGCTTGAGGAAGAACATAGGGAAAGCGATCCCTACCGAACCATCCCACATTCCACCGACTGATGGACCTTTCCAGGTAATACAAATTGATTTCATCCAATTACCACCCTGCAGGAACCTTAAGTATGTGTTAGTGTGCACTGATGTATTTTCCAACTGGGTTGAGGCCTACCCAGCGGCCACTAATACTGCTGCATTTACTGCCAAGAAAATAGTTCAGGAATTTGTATGCAGGAACGGTATCCCTAAAATCATCGAGAGTGACAGGGGTACTCATTTCACAAGTGATGTTTTCCAAAATATGTGTAAGCTGATGGATATTAATAGCTGACTTCACACCCCCTACCAGTGCCAAGGTAGAGAGGATGAACGGGACTATTAAAAATAAGTTGAGTAAAATCATGGCAGAGACTGAACTAGGATGGCCAGAAGTGTTACCATTGGTTCTACATTATATAAGGACCACTCCTAGACCCCCTCTAAATCTGTCCCCCTTTGAAATACTGTTCGGTAGACAACCTCATTTGATTATAAGTCCACAGGAAGACTTGAAGGGTAACAAAGAGGTAACTGTAAGGTATCTTATATCAATGAGTAAGCAGTTAAAACAACAGCAGCAGAAACTGAAATTGTTGTCCAATGATATGCCTGAAACTAACTGTCATGATGTTGAACCAGGAGAATATGTTATGATCAGAAATTTCTTGCGTTCAGGTTGTTTAACTGATCGGTGGGAAGGTCCGCACCAGGTGCTGCTGACAAGTACTACATCTTTGAAGGTGGCCGATAGAGATACCTGTGTCCATTCTACTCATTGCAAAAAGTCAATCAACCGGTGGAGAAACAAGTCGGAGACAAGGCTGATAACGTGGACCTGTCAATCGCGAGCTTGTTCCTGGAGGATTGAAAAGGTTGTAGTGAGATACCTGAACTAAAAGAAATTTGCAGGTCTTTGTTGTGACAATGGACTGGCCTGCTGTGTTCATTTTCATATTCTTTTCCAGAGTTTTCACCATTTTGATTGGCTCGGGGATATCCGGTTTCTGTGATGCAATTGAAGAGATGGCAGCTGATGGCAGTGCTGATGGAGTGGAGTCAGGAGGAGTGCAATGCCAATCAGGGGAGTGTCTGACTAATCTTAGTACTGTTATTGTTAAGAGAGCTATAATTCCAGATACTCTGGGACGGTGTGGAGGTTTATCGTCTGAAGATTCCTGTATTTGTGAGCTTTGTGGGTCCCTAGTTGATGAGAACTGTATTCAATGGTGCCAGCCTAAATATAACCCGTATTGGGGTGGGTATCCTTTAGAGGATTATCATAGCATGGTAGGCAAAGTGTTAAACCAAACTGATTGCTGGGTGTGTTCACATGTGCCACAGGGACAGCATAACTTAGGGTAGGTGCCATTTCCGCTGAATATCACGGAAATTTTAGAACTACAAAAAGGGAAAACATTGATAGAAAATTCCTCTCATCCAAACCACCTCATTTCAAATGATATCAATTCCAAGCAGATAGACCACTTTTGTGTTTGAACATAACCAACCCCAATAAACGCGGGAGTTGGGAAGTGACAGGGAATAATCAGACGATGACCTTCTCACAGAGAGCTGATAATGAGTCCATAAACCATGATCTGTTACGCTCAATTAAATCTAGTGGGAAACATTTTAGGTACCGGTACACATTGAGTTCCACCAAAGAAATTATTGGTAAGGTACCAGATGGTTATTGTGCTAAAATAATACAACCACAGACTTGCATGTACCAGATGGAAGACCCTGAGATAGGATTGTTTGCAAGGGAAATGTGTTTAATGATAATGATGAATACAATTCCTTATGTTCTCCCCGATAATGTGTATTTTATATGTGGAAGAAAGGTGTATAAGTGGCTCTCCCCGAGTTCCAAAGGTTTGTGTTACCTGGGAAGAGTAGTCCCAGAAGTTATGACCCTCACACATGTTGAAATGCTCGGTATCCATAAAAACACACCATCACCATATCTTCACACACAGTATGAACACAGAGGCAAATGAAATATGATACCTGGTGACGTGCATAAAGCCACTCAGTTAATTAGTGAGACAACTGGCTTCCAAGTTTTAGTCGCATTGGATCCCACCAGGATCGTTCGGGGTACATTAAATTTTAGATATATTCAGGAACTTGCTAAATTGATAGATAATATCACCGAGATGTATGATGACACATTCAGGTATACAGGGAGAGAATTTCAAGCGTACAAGAAAGAACTGGTGCAACACAGACTAGTGTTAAATTATTTAACTGCTGTTACTGGAGGGTATTGCGTAACATTGGCTACTCAATTTGGAGTAAAGTGTTGCACCTATGTCACCAATGATACCAGCGACCCCAAAGAGGTGATAGACTGGAAGATGGACGAAATTCTGCAGTTAAAATGGGAGTTTCGTAAGAACCATAATGCTTCAGTGGCTGAAGTAGGGGAGAAGATAGAAGGATGGGTCTCATGGTTGATCCCAGTGAAATGGTTCTCAGGCCTAGGGGAATGGGTCCAGGAAGTGATCGCCAGCATAGGCAAATTCTTGATCCTTATACTGATTGTCATCATAATAATTGGCCTATGTGTCCGGTGTGTTCCTATTGTGTTGAAGTGTGGAAAATGTAAAAATAAAGTAAAACGAAAGAACGAAATTATGATGGTGGTCAGTAATGACAATATGAATACCGAGGTAAATATAGAACTGCATTACAACCCTGAACTAGGAAATACCATCATTTAATGTATTATATTTAGACCTGCATAGAATGTATTATTGAAATGTTATTTTTAAAACACCTCAGATAATGTAAAGTCTCAAATTCCCCTTCAAGACTGCCTTTATAGGACTGGTATATCCCCACACCTTTCACATGATCTTCCAAGATCCGCGGTGTGCGTATAATAGTAGTTTTATGTCCCCACTCAGAGACACATTATTGATGGATTAAGAACCACCTTGTGCCATCCCATAATAACACTAAATAATATATAAATGTAAGCCTAAATTAATTTTTAAAATCAGATTGTGATAGCATGTTGTTCGCTATCAAAGGGTGGACTGTCGAAGCTGGATAATTGCTCAAAATTAGATCGTAACAACGCCATCTTGCGACTGGCCGTAAGACGCCATCTTGTAAATCAGATCGCAAAACACCATTTTGCGAATGGCCGCCCAGCGCCATTTTAGCTAAACTCACACTTAAGTACATATGGCGATGTTACTATTAGCATCATGCGATTGCATCTTACACCATTTCTCATACACACATAAATACGCACAATTGCGCTGTTAACTAGTCGCACTTTAGCGAATGCATAAGATCTTGTATGAAAATGCTGTTTATTAGCCTCATGCACACGCATCTGCCCCAAGTTAACTAGCGTCTTTCTATCAAACCCCACATACTTATACATTACATATTTACATACAAGGTTCCATAAGCTTTAAAGTATAAGATTCAAGTTTGTTCATTTATTATAATTGCTGTGAAATAAAGGTTATTTAGTAGCTCAGGTTTAATACATGATAAGTATGCTGTGCTTGGTATTATACTGATCTGCACCCTCTCCACAGCTTCCCGGTATTGTTGGTGTGAAGATCGCAACATGCATTCTCAACTTATGGTCCGCAGAGACTTAAAGCACCAAAATGTACATTGTATGACCAACTGTTAGGATGTGCATGAGGCAGGAAACCAGAGACAACCAGTTGTTAGAGGCTGGACTGTGTCTATTTGAATCAACCTGTTAAATGCTCTGCAACAGATCCATCCTCCTTAGGAACCAATGGCATCAGCAACAAGCCTCTCTATTGTGTTGTCTGTTTCTGTGAGAGTATAAACGTGTGTGTTGTGACCCCAGTCTGGGTCTTCATGCTGAATGCTGATGGGGGTTTCTTGCTGATGCCTACATCTGGTCCAGAAGCGCTGCATATGTATGACTATACTTGGGTCTGTATAATTCTTTGCGCTAAATTGTACTTAGATCATAGCATGTAACTGACTGTACTTTTACTTGAAATATCACTTTGTGCTTTGGAACCACAGGTTCAAGGTCTGGAGTCTTTATTTACTATATGACTGCGTACACAAAATAGCGTCATCCTTAGAGGTTTATAGGCAGGATATTAGAAGGTATAGGCAGGATATTAGAAGGTATATGCAGGAGTGTATAGAGGTTCTAATTCAATATCCTTAGTAGACATGAGTGTGAAGGGAGATAAGGTCAGAGATGTAACTGGAAGAGCAATGGGGGATGGCTTTGTAAGTGAGTGTGAGAAGCTTGACTTGAGTTCTGAAATGGAGTTGGAGCCAGTGTAGGGGTTGTAGGAGAGAGGAGGCAGATGTAGCATGTTTGGAGAGGAAGAGGAGCTGAGCAGCAAAATTGAGGACAGAATGGAGAGAGGTTGGAGTCATGTAGGCCAGATAGGAGGAGGTTAGAGTAGTCCAATCTGGAGATGATCAGTGAGTGGATGAGGGTCTTAGTAGCATCCAGGATATGAGAGGGTATGATCCTAGAAATATTTTTGAGATGGAAATTGCAGGGCTGCAAGAGGTGCTGAATGTGTGGTTTGAAGGCGAGGGAAGATATCGCCAAGATAGCACACTTGGGGGCTAGTGGAGATGGTTGTGCCATCAATAGATAATGAAATTGTGGGAAGTGAGGTTATGCGGGAGGGTGGTAAGATGATCAGCTCAGTCTTAGACATTTTAAGTTTAAGAAAGCGCTGGGACATCCAGGAAGAGATAGCAGAGAGATAGTAGGATATACGTGTGAGAAGAGAGTGGGAGAGGTCAGGGGAGGAAAGGTAGATTTGAGTATCATCAGCATAGAGATGATATTGGAGGCGATAAGAGCTGATGAGCTCACCTAAAGAGAATGTATTGAGGGATAATAGGAGAGGTCCAAGAACAGAACCTTATGGGACACCTACTATTGGTGGAAGTAGAGTCATGAGAGGAGACAGAGAGTGGTTAGAGAGGTAGAGGGATAACTAGAAGAGGGCAGTATCACATAGACAAAGGGAGTGAAGGATTTGGGGGAGAAGGTGGTCCACAATGTCAAAAGCAGCAGAGAGATCAAAAAGAATGAGCAGTGAATAATGGCCCTTGGACTTGGCAGCAAGAAGGGCATTGCTGACTTTCATCAGGGCAGTTTCAGTGGAGTGGAGAGTACTGAAGCTAGACTGAAATGGGTCAAGCAGGGAGTAAGAGGAAAGAAAGGTGGTAATGCGGTTGTAAACAATACGCTCAAGGAGTTTGGAGGCAAAAAGGAGGAGAGAGATGGGTGGATAGTTAGAGAGAGTGCTAGATCAAGGGTAGGTTTTTTAAGAGTGGGAGAACAAGGGCATTATTGAATGCAGACGGGACAGTGCCTGGTGAGAGGGAGAGATTGAGGAGGTGGGCAAGATGGGAACAGGCAGAAGGAGGGAGTATTTAAAATAATTTAATTTTCTGTGCAATCACTGTACACTATATGGAACAAGTCACTTAAGCAATTGTGTAGAACTAGGGTAATGAAACTTTATAATATACTAAGAACACTATCAATCCACATCTCTACACCATATCTCTGTTATTGTGAACCATACACACTTGTTACACCTGAGGAACGCATGCAGCAAATACTAGTTTTTAGTAGTGATGTGCAGGCTCGGATAGGTTCAAATTTTCCCGCCAAGTTCAGATTTTTCCCACCAAAACTTGGGTCTCAGAAAGAGGCAAATGCCATCTTTCATGGACAAACATCAATCCTGGGCAAAAGTCCATGAAAGATGATGTTTGTCCATGAAAGTTGACGTTTTGCCTCTTTCTGAGACTCGATTTTTGGCGGGAAAAATCCAAACTTGGCAGGAAAATTCTAGCCTATCCGAGCCTGCACATCCCTAGTTTTTAGCTGGATGCAATTTTAGATGAGTCTGGACCAAATGTATGAAATAAGCTTTTTTATGTGTGTCCTCGGCCAACTATAAATGATCCCCCTACATGTGTAATTGGGCATAACTAGCAATCACCAGGCCAAACAAAATTTGAGGGGGCAACTGAGACCCCCTGCTTTTTTGAGAAAGCTAAGATGGTCCCCCGCCATGTATGTACTGCCCCCGAAAAACCCTTCTTCATGATCTACAGCATCTGGAGAACCACAAGTAACCCAAGCCTTTTCCAGAGAGTAAATATGGATTACACACTTGTTGTGCTTGTATTGCAGAGAGTGATTATTCCTTCATTATATTTGTAGGTCTACAATTAAACCATTCGGGATCTGCTAAGACCATCCTCTGGATGTTTGACCCTCAGAGAGGATTCCTACAGCAACACAAAGATAGAAGGGATTGCTGAGTTCTTCCCCAGCAGTCCTGAAGAGGTGACTATCATTAGTCTGTACTACCCTTATGCAGTGACCATGCTTCACCACGAGTCACCCCTGTCTTTATTATTATTATTATTATTATTATTATTAATATTATATTGTATTTATAAGGCACCACACGAGTTCTGCAGCACTGGACAAAGGGGATACAAATGACAATAATTTATATTAGTATACACTAATACAAATAACCCATTAATGAGTGAATTAATAAATAGAGCTTGATTACAGGTGTAGTAACCATGTTGTAGCTCTAACACATGGGCAAGTGTAACTTTATTAGTTGTTTTGTGTAACCACAAGGGTATTTTTGCATCTATATTACTCTCTTTTTCAGGCCATCGCATTACTGATGAAAGGGAATAAGCGCCTCTCTAAGGCAGCCACAGCTGGTAATGACACCGTAAAGTCACCGTAAAGCAGATGAGCCATGATGGCACGAGCCGGCTGTACATGGTAGACCTGACAGGATCAGAGCGAGCATGCCAGGTATCACTTGTATTTTATCATTTATTTGTATTTTCCCTTGCAATGCCAAAGAGGTGAATATTGTTAGAGTTTGCTATCCTTCTGCAGTGTTCATGCTTCACCACTAGTTGTCACTGTCTACTCTACAGAGAGAATATTTGTCAGTCACATCAGTCCCTGGCCTATTGCAGTTTACAGGCTCAATTCTCTAACACACATTCACATACAAGGGTCCATTTTTTGGGCCAGCAGCAAATTCACCTGCCAGTATGATTTTGGAGGAAACTACAGCACCCTGAGAAAACCCACACAATTACACAATGTATTTTCAGGAATATAGAAGGTTACTAAAACTGCACTATGCTTTGGTTTTGCACCAGTGAGCACAAATAGTCCACCAAGAACATGCCTGGGTGTGTGCCTACTATCGGCTCTAAGGAAACGGTGCCTGCAAACTAGAGAACAATCTCCAGATGTACACTGTGCAACATTTTGTTTCAGTTCTGCTCTGTGCGACAAGGAGCAGTGGTGCGTCAACACCATACATATTATGCTAGAGACACCTTCACTCCTCCCCTTTGCAATTATATTCTTCCACTTTCGCTCCACCTCAAATGCCGCCACCTTGCTTGGTAAAGTTAAACCCTGATAGAAGTGCAGGTGCAATTGAACATAGAGCCGTTACAGACATATTTGTGCCCTGTGCTGGCCCCGCCCCATGTCATGATGTTGCACACATGACATCATTAAGTCACGCAGAGGGGCAGTGATTGGCAGCTCCGATAAGCTCAGCGCTGAATGGGCATTCTCAGGATGCCCGATGGGCTGCATATACTGTGCATGGTTCCAAGCATCCTGCTTGCCAGAAAGCAAGGGCTGTGGGGCAGCACCAATGGCCCATAGCTAGTTATGGCCCTGCTTGCACAAATTGAGGTGCATGGGGAGACCAATCCTGCTCTTACACTGTGCAGTGTAAATGGCATCCATTATGTGTATAATTATCAGAGAGCTAAGTAGTCCTAGGGTAGTCCTTGTTCTCTATTCTGAGGTGGCATGAAAAGTACTGTAAGGTCTTTTCTTTGATTAAAGCTCTTGAACATTGTAGCTTGTTTTTACATCTCTTCGTAGTGAGAATAGCTCTTTTTTAGGGTGTTATAACAGTGCCTTTCATATTTATAGCTCTTTTTTATTGTGTTTGTAGTCCTCCCTAAGAGTGGTCTTTCTCCCTTTAGAGCAGTGATTCCCCATCTATTACAGGTCACCACCCCCTTGGTTACACACATTTATTTCAGTGACCCCCACCCACTGACACCTTAGTCATAACATATTATATAAAATGTTGATTAAGTTATGTTATAATTATTAACATAAACCAGTATAAATTTAATAATACTAATAGTGGAATTAAATTTTTTTGTAGCTTGGGTTGAATTACATGCAGTAAGAGAAGCCTTTTCGAACCAATATCACTAACAATAACAAAGGTGAATGGGATTCACTGTCTTAGGACACAGTTGAAGTTCATTGTGTAAATAGTTTAATTATAGTTTATGTGTTTGTAGTGCATCCTAATCTTTTCTGTTTCTATATCAGACATATGCTGGGTACACACTGGCCGATACATTGGGCGATCAATTGATCGGCCAATATATCGTGCCCCCGTCGGCCAGTGTGTACAGACGATATCTATAACAAAATTAATGAAAAGCAGCACCATTTTTTCAATAATTTTATTATAGGTACCATTTTAGATCTTCAGGGAAAAGATTATATTGAAAGGGCTGCAACCTTTTTTTTAGATGTACAGACGATATGTCTGTGAACAAAGTCGTTCACAGACATATCGCATTGGCTGTGCTGCACAGCCAAGGAACAGATATGTCTGCATACATATCTGTCATTCGTACACAGGGGTGCAGAGAGGGGTGGGTGGAGCCGCGAGCGGGTACTACTTACCCGGGTCCGGCACAGCTCCCCAATCCACAGCAGCCCAGCACATGCTGCGGTGTGCTAGGCTGCAGTGGGAGACTGTCCGAGGCTGCTAAACCAGCAGCCTGAGCAGTCTCCTATGCCAAAGGGGTGAGCTATCACGCTGATCGTGCTCCCATTGGCTGTGCGCCGGGCTGAAGGGCACACAGTGCCCCTCTCCCCAGCGCCGCAAATGTTTTTTTTTTATTCCGAAGGGGACATGGCCACGCCCTTCCACAATTAGGCCATGCCCCCGGCCGCTGGGACCCGCTGCAGCATGTAGATGATGGTCGTTCAGTGTGTATAAATGACCATCATCTGCAGATATATCACTCAATCTGCAGATATATCTGTCAGGTGTGTAGCCACCTTAAGAACAGTGAGCAAACCTTGAAAGAAAGTGTCTATATAAACCGCTCCCTTCTGGCCCTAAGGAACTGCAATATGGCGCTATGCAAGAGACCAGGCAGCCATATCAATTATCAGGAAGCAAATTGACCTGGCTGCTAAAGGTATGTTATTACTATGAGATTTCCTATACACATATGACAATACAACTGTACCTGATATCAGGGACAGCTTTAAGAGGCCCTCATGTGCAGTCTATATGCAGGCCTCCCCCTCCTGTTACAGGCACATGTGACTCTGGCACTGCGCCTTCTATACTGTGCATGTACAGGACCTCGGAAAAATGGCACCCATGTCATTGTCTCGGTGACTACATTGGTGATTAGAGCGGCATTTGCAGAGCATTAAGTATAGGTTATGGGTGCAGGGTGTGCGGTGTGAGACCACAAGACATGCGTACTGTATACCCTGCACTCATTCTAGATACACCCATGAATGTATAGCATTAGTCACATCTTACATAGTTTTTTGGGATACAAGCATTTAGGAATATGAATGTGAGTTATCAAACAGGACCATTAATAGACTTTATTATGCCCTGATACTAAAGGGGGTGTGCTCTAGTGTATGGGGGTGTAGCCACAGCCCATTGTAAATGCTGAGACCCTGTATAAAGGGGGTGTGGCCACAGCATCCACGCTGGAACCCCAGTCATCAGGAATATTGTTACTAATACATTATTCTGATATTTTATCTCAGACAATGGCTGCAATCAACCATGATATTAGTCATTTGTGCAATCATTTATTTCTCACAAACATAGTATAAAACAGTAGTAGTAGATCTTTACAATTCTCATTACAATGTGTAAGGATTCCTGAGTGATCTCCCCTATAACCAGAGCTTTATCTATTACAGGGCGCACTTAGTGGCAGGAGCAGAATGGTGATGATCACACACATCAGCCCTGTGGATGCTGCCTATGAAGACTCTTGCAGCACACTCACCTACGGGAGCAAGGCCAAGCACATCAAAACACTGGTGAGCAGCCCCAAAGGGGTAACTGCATATTTATCTATTTACTGGCAGGGCCGGCCCTAGCCCAAATTTTTTGGTAAGCGAGTATTTTTTTGGCGTCCCCCCTATGCAGTGCCTCTTTTACGGTGCCCCCGGTAGTGGTCCCCCCAGTGCAGTGCCCCTTGTGCCCCCAGTAGTAAGCCCCTTATATAGTGCCCCAGTAGTACTCCCCCCATGCAGTGCCCCCAGTAGTGGTACCTCCCTATGCAGTGCCCATTATATAGTGCCCCTAGTAATAGTACCCCCTCTTGTAGTGCCCCCAGTAGTAGCCCCCCTTGTAGTGCACCCAGTAGTATTCCCCCCTTGTAGTGCCCCCAGTAGTATTCCCCCCCTTGTAGTGCCCCCAGTAGTATTCCCCCCTTATAGTGCCCCCAGTAGTATTTCCCCCCTTGTAGTGCCCCCAGTAGTATTCCCCCCCTTGTAGTGCCCCCAGTAGTATTTCCCCCCTTGTAGTGCCCCCAGTACTATTTCCCCCCCCTTGTAGTGCCCCCAGTACTATTTCCCCCCCCCCCTTGTAGTGCCCCACATCAAAACACTCCCCCCCATGCAGTGCCCCCAGTAGTGGTACCTCCCTATGCAGTGCCCATTATATAGTGCCCCTAGTAATAGTACCCCCTCTTGTAGTGCCCCCAGTAGTAGCCCCCCTTGTAGTGCACCCAGTAGTATTCCCCCCTTGTAGTGCCCCCAGTAGTATTCCCCCCTTGTAGTGCCCCCAGTAGTATTCCCCCCCCTTATAGTGCCCCCAGTAGTATTTCCCCCCTTGTAGTGCCCCCAGTAGTATTTCCCCCCTTGTAGTGCCCCCAGTACTATTTTCCCCCCTTGTAGTGCCCCCAGTACTATTTCCCCCCCTTGTAGTGCCCCCAGTAGTATTCCCCCCCTTGTAGTGCCCCCAGTAGTATTTCCCCCCTTGTAGTGCCCCCAGTACTATTTCCCCCCCTTGTAGTGCCCCAGTACTATTTCCCCCCCCTTGTAGTGCCCCCAGTAGTATTCCCCCCCCTTGTAGTGCCCCCAGTAGTATTTCCCCCCTTGTAGTGCCCCAGTAGTATTTCCCCCCTTGTAGTGCCCCAGTAGTATTTCCCCCCCTGTAGTACCCCAGTAGTATTTCCCCCCCTTGTAGTGCCCCCAGTAGTATTTCCCCCCTTGTAGTACCCCCTGTAGTATTCCCCCTGTAGTGCTCCCAGTAGTCCCCCCCTTGTAGTGCCCCCAGTAGTATTCCCCCCCTGTAGTGCCCCCAGTAGTCCCCCCCTTGTAGTGCCCCCAGTAGTCCCCCCCTTGTAGTGCCCTCAGTAGTATTCCCCCCCTTGTAGTGCCCCCAGTAGTATTCCCCCCCCTTGTAGTGCTCCCAGTAGTATTCCCCCCCTGTAGTGCTCCCAGTAGTCCCCCCCCTTGTAGTGCCCCCAGTAGTAATCCTCCCCCCCGCAGTAGAGACATAATAAAAAAAAATAAAAAAAACACTTACCTGACACCCGCTCCTGGTCCCGCCGCCGAGATCAGCTCCTCCGTTCGCCGCTTTGCATTATGGGAGTGACGCGTCACTCCCATTACCCACTGCGGGAGCCGGAAGATGTCCGGCTCCGGCAGTGGGAGCAGCAGCTGATGAGAGTCTGTCAGACTCTCATCAGCTGCTAAAGCAAACACACAGCTGCCGGCTCTGGCGGCTGTGTGTTTGTGCTGTGTATCGCTGACCGAACTCCGTCCGGTCAGCGCTACACACGCGGTGCAGCTGTGTCACAGAGACACAGTCTGCACCGCGGCCCGCATGGTACGCAGCTGAGGCGCCCTTCACTATGCCTTACGTAGCTGCGTACCATGCGTAACGGGAGAACCGGCCCTGGTTACTGGGTATAACTATGCCGGAACAAGTGATTTATTATTCAGTAAAACAAACATTCTGCACATTCAAAATCAGTTTTATTAGAAGATTGGTTGGAATGTGCTCTATTACTTTCTCATAGAAATTCAGCTGCTAATTAACATATGCTAAAAATATATATTCTACAGGCTCAATCAGTCATAAAAGCTACATCTGGTATTACATGTCTGTGTGAGGACACTTAGGTTACCCATCCATAATCTCCTGTCTCCCTGCTTTCTCTAAGTGTGGCAGTGCCCAGTAACTAACTCTCTGCTGTTTACCCTTCCTCCTGCAGGTGGAGAGGAACCGCGTTTGTGCCCCCCACAAAATCCCTGACGTTGCAAGAGAAAACAAAGTGCAGCTGAAAGACCCTCGTCCTCCAGGTATTCTTGTATCTGAAAATGAAAAGACTGAGGGGTCTGTTTATCATAGTTGTGTGTTAACAATATGCATCCCCACCTATCACAGAAATACAAATTGTAGTTGCACCACAATTTAAAATGATGGGATAGATAAGAGGTATGAACGTATGCTGGTCTTTACAGTTGTAGATTAGGCAAAGGCAGCAACTGACCCAGGAACAATAGGAGCCAATAGGGGGTTTACATTTCCAAACTATGATACACAGACTAACTAATGCAAAACATATACCAGACAATAGTAGTAAATGTGCTCTTTATGTATTATTTTCCATACAGCCAACTCATAAGGACCATAAGGTCAAAGCCCCTAGTTCCAGTAACACTGGTCCTATGAGACGCTCTGCGTACATACTTCATGCAGATATTACATGAACAATATGTAACAATGTGATTTATGGATAGAAATGTAAAATGATGAAAATTTGTGTCATTTATAGATATGAATAAATTATTATGAAGTATTTTTTAGCTATTACTATTTAAATGTTAATCAAAATACACCATAATATGTAGCTATAGGTACATTATTAGACTGTACTAACCTCAGCTATTGTTACATTCTCATGGAGTCCTTTGGATGCAAGTGTGTCTGTTTTCTCTTTTTTGGGCTTCGCTGCACAAACTGCCCCCTGTGGTCCCTATGCCAAGAACAGGGCTGGCTCCAGGGGTCAGAGCACCCTGTGCCAGCTCTTAATAGGGGGCCCTTACATTGCGCGGCTTCGGAAATGGAGGAGTGGCCTAATTACTATAGGCCACGCCCCCCACATGATGTTAGTTGGAGGTGTGCCCTCATGGCACGCCTCCAAATAACGTCATGCTGGGGGAAGCCTCACTAGCTGGGCTTCCCCCAGCCCCTCTCCCGTCACTGAAAGAATGCCGCACGCCATCATCCATTCAGACTCCGGGGTCCGGCACCACCGCACAGCTGCGGCGGTGGGGGTCCCCAACCTCCCGATTTGACCACCTGTGGGCCACTTTAGCCCACGGGTGGAACAGCAGGACAGTACTATCCCGCTGAAATCGGGATGTTGGGGAGGGGTGTACAATAAATGCAAAAATTATTTAGAACCAAAGCACAGCGCTCTGCGCACATCTCTAGTATAAGCCTCTATTCGTATTGAACTTACATGTACAGAAAGATATATTAGAAATAAATGAATAATGTATTAAATGATTATATTTCCATAACCTTACACTAAGCTGAACATTTGTTGATTTGATATGTATGGATTATAGTAGGATGTGACGGATAAATATCTATATATCAGGAAATCTCAATAATCGGTTACATTACATTATTTTGAAAATTAATTATACAGAGAGGTGCAATATTTTATAACATAGAAGCCAGTTACCAAAGTCTAGGGTGGTCCCTGAATTTCTCGGGAGTCCCCACAGTCACCATCATGCTTCCCACCCACATCCTAGTGAATTTGGCAGGACAAAGTAGTGCACCGACAAAATTCTCTGCAAAACGCATCATCCAACCCCTCCACATAATGCTACGTACAATTTGCAGCTTTGTGCCATGGGTGGTGGGACTGTAATGATGCAATTTGCCCCACCCTCCTCAGTGGCATCTTCCCACCAGGAACTCTCTCAAATAAACAAAGGTCAGCAAGTAGCTATTTAGGTTATAGCTGGCAGTAACCACAGCAACCAATCAGACATTTCGTTTTGTTGCCTAATTAAAGCTAATTGCTGATTTGTTGCTATGGTTTGCTGCAAAGGATTGAAATGTTGGTAAATAACCGTCTAAGTCCTTACTCTTGTTTTTTGTTGGGTTGTTGTTTTGATATAATTGCTTTCTCAAGGTAGCAGACCTCTTCAAATCTCTTTATGCATTTATCCCACATCTCTAAAAAGTATAGAAGTAAATAAAATAACCTTAGACAGATAAAGTGCTTTTATTTTTTACACCGTTCAAAGACCAATTTGTTGCTTTTTGCAAACATGATGGTTTCATAGATTGAAATCATGTGCTTTTAAATACGTCTCTTTTTCTAAGGACATCTGTTTGCTACTTGTTTGAGAAGCTTCTTTTTAAAGTGTGAATCATTGTGCTGGATTTTAACTTCAAGGGCATAAGGTGCATACACACGATCAGATTTTTCCTTCAGATATGAACGATAACGATTTAAAAATCGTTCAGTCGTTCATATCTGAAGGAAAATCGTTCATATCTGACATGCCTGAACGATGGACGATCAACGATGCGCGTTCCCGTTTGTCAGATAACGATATCTGACATCTGATGGGTTTGCAGTCAGACTTGGACGATTCCATTCATTTTAATGTAGTCAAAAATCGTTCAATCGTTCAATCGTTCAATCGTTCAAATCGTTCAAATCGTTCAAAACTTTGGTAAAATCGTTCAAATCGTTCAAATCGTTCATCTGACAAATCTGACCGTGTGTACGCTACATTAGTTGCTGCTTTTCATAAAAACTGGCTGATCAAAGTAGAAATGCGACATTCTGCTAAGTATAGTGGGCAATAAACAAAAACCGAATGATAACTTGAAAAAAATACACATTTATGCGTGGTAATGCTTTATGCTAAAAAAAAAAATAATAATCCATTTTTAAGTTTTACACAATTTAAATTTCCACCTGCATTTACATTTTTTATGTCTATGTTATTAGTGTGTTAATTAGTCTGCTTGGTATTCTATAGGTGGCGAAAAGATTAAGTAATAAATAATGTCTACTTTATTTAAAAAATACAACCAGATAAAAACCCTTTTAATTATTAAAAAAAAAAACAGACAAAAAGTGACACATCTTTTTTCTACGAACACTCACTATGTTATGGCCAGTGAGGTTAAGTATCACTTTGGAATGGGGCAGCCTATTTATCAAGTATCGTGGCTATACTTATACCGCCATACCTGGCAGGATGGTGGTAACATGATTTTGGTATGATATGTCGACACATTCAGAATGTCAACATCCACAATGTCGACACTGACATAATGTCGACCTTTTCAGTATGTTGACATTGTGAATGTCGACAGTAGTGTTCTAGCCTGAAACTAACCCTAATTGCAGCCTAACCCTAATCTTAATTGCATGTGTCAACATTATTACTGTCGACATTTTGAACATGTCGGCATTGTCAAACCAGCCGACATTATGTTGTCACCAACATTTTATCTGTCGGCATTCATCGCAGGTCGACAACATTCTGAATGTCAACATGCTGACTGGAACCCCAGTAACACAGGCTTGCACCACCTTTTATAGTCTGAGGTTCAGATTGGGCCAGTCCAGGTAGGATGTGTGGACTTGGAAATCAGCCATGTCTTCTCCTGTAACACATGTGACCTGCCTCCCCTCTGTAGCACACGTCTTACACCCAGCTGTTACCAGTTTGTAGCCCAACATTGGCTGTTCTTCATTATTCAACGTAAAGCCATGTACTTACCTCTTTGGAAGTGGGGAGGCTGCTTACATGGGGAGATGACCTGGCTTGGGCAACTCCATATTTGAAGCAAAGAGATCCAATTTTTTTATTATTTTCCCCATTTAATGTAATTTTTTTTACTGCAGATTACAATAATCCCCAACATTGCTACAGCCAAAGTCACATTAACTCTCTTACAAGGTTCCAGATCAGTGGCAGAATAAACCAGGGATTTCTGGAGATGGGTGGACAACACGTGCTGGAGTGCTCCAGCCAGGTAGCACCAATTTCGTTTTAAGGTTGACAGAAGAAATCAATGTTAAGCTGACAAGCATGGATCCTCTTTGTGATATGGAGGAGTTTATTGCCTTGTGTTGGGTCATCACATGTGATTATTTTCAGTTGTACAATCTTTATACAACCATTCTTTGTACAACCATTCAGAGATGCCTGTCCCCCTGTGTGTTCTTCTCAAAGTCCATAATAGCACAGTAACCATACCAGCTATCATTGTCTTGGGGTCTATGGGAAATTTTACATAGAAAATCTTTTGCAAGACACAGAATTCACTTTATGTGGAACACCTCTCTTGTTCCATTACATGGCAGCTATTTTCTCAACGAGCGATTACGAAGACTCAATGTCTACAGGTTTTCCTTGTTGTACATTTAGGGCATCATTCGGAGATGTACGCAAACCCCATGGTTAGTGTACATCTCCAATGGTGGTGCGTCTGCAAATGCGCAGGACCTGTTCTGTGCATGTGCAGATTATATCCTGCGTCGTCGCATTAAGTGTCCCCTGAGCCGCAGGCTATTTTAGGGGCTCACTGGCCTCCATTCTGGAAGACGGCGGCATGTCGCCCTTATTTTCTGGAGTGCCATGGCTATAGTCTGCGTATTCTGACTCCGACATCCTGGCCTTGGCTGCGGAACTGCGCAGGCCAATCAGAGTACCCATTGGGTTACTCAGATGGCCGATGGTCTCGCAGATAATCCTAAAGCTGCATCTGTCATGCTGTCAGGAGGTGTCTTTTTTCCTCAGACGCCTCCTGCTGCATTAGCGTGTCAGCATCGCTGCTTCATGCAAAGATGCGGCAGCGATGCTTACAGCGTCCATCTCTGAATCAGGATATTAGCCCACTACCCGCATTTTTCTGCCATCTCTATATGCCATGGCTGTGTAGTATGTCATGTTCAGTATGCATGGGGCACATTACATACATTGTACAGTTACCCAGGGCCGTAACTAGCGTGGTGCTACCAGTGCCTTGGCACAGGGCACTGCAGCACAGGGGGCGCTGTTTGGGCCTGTCAATTTTCTTGTTAATTATTATTACTCTCAGTTGTAGCTTTCTCTACTTATATCCCCAGCTTCTCCTGGCCACCCCAGGATTACACCTATCTCTTCCCAGGCCCTTCCCCATGAGGCCATGGCCCTTTTTCAGGTGCACTATCATACTATGGGGTCTATGTACTAAGCAGTGATAAGTGACAGAGTGAAAAGTTATAAGTCTGTGATAAGGTGCCAGCCAATCAGCTCGCAACTGTCATTTTTCATACAAAGCCTGTGAGATGACAGTTGGAAGCTGATTGGCTGGCACTTATCACAGACATAACTTTTCACTCTGTCACTTATCACTGCTTAGTACATAGGGGGTCATTCAGACCCGTTCGCGAGCAAAGGACGCTCGCAAACGGGTCGATGTTCCCCCACTGCGCAAGTGCACGACGGAGGGAGCTCTGTCGTGCGCATGCGCGAGACCCGGACTGCGACAGCCAAGCTGTCGCTCCGGGTCTCGCACCAAAGGGGGCGTGCTGTCGATGTTGATTGACAGCACGCCCCCTTTGGTGGGCGTGCCGGGGGCGTGCCTGCCAGACGGAGGCGTTCCCATGTGAGTGGGACTGATTTTGGCTCTGATACAGCCAAAATCACTCCTGGGCTTGCGGCAGCGAGACCCTACTGCAGGGTCTCCGTCGCAAGCCCGATGGTCGCGATGGTCAAGACCATCGCGACCATCATCATGGACGCTCGCATATGCTGTGGGTGGTCACCCACAGCTATGCGAGCATCCAAGAGGACGCTCCATTTTCTGGGAGGAGGGCCCTGATTCAGAGCGAGCGCTCTGGTCAGAGCGTTCAGCTCTGAATCAGGCCTATAGACCCCTGTATGTCCCTATTTAAAAAATGGGGGGGCAATGCTCTCTCTGGCACAGGCCACCAAAAAGTCTAGTTACGGCTCTGGTGTTACCATACTTTATACCTCCTCTGATATCACAATGGTAAATCATTGAAGCTTTGGTCTTATAATAGTCACTGTGGACTGGACTTTATCTATGTTACTGTGCAGCAGTATTTAATGTACACATTGCTTTAGTATTCATGGGGCAGAGGAATCAAATGAAGTTACTTCCCATTACAAACCTGGCCATGTCCATTGGACTAACCTCCGCAATTGACAAGAACTCAGTGTTGAGTATCATGTGTCAGCCACTTAAATTTGTACAATTAGATCAATTTGTTGGAACATCCATTAACAGCATTAAGAGGCAGCAGTTACTTTTCAGTACATTCTGCCTTGACCCAAGTTACAAAGAAAGAAAGAAACCATACACATGCTGTCATTCTCTCTAGATTGTATAAATTCCGTTTCTATGTGACTAATTATCCCTCCTAATGGGTTGTTTTTAGTGTAAACTGTATTTGTAGCAGTTGTCAGATGCAGCCACTATATACAGCATGTTTTCAGAACTTTGGAATATTTCACAATGGTAGGAAAGCAACTTGAATGTCCTGTAATTTTTAATTGTAGTGGCATGCAGGTAGGTGGCACAGATGTGTGTAGGTCATATACGTTTACATACTATTTATGTAAATGAATGAAACCGCGTACAGCTAGTAGCATCCAGGAGCTTTGTGCAATTGCATATTCAAAGGCTTTCATATAGGTACATGCCTAAATAGGACTGATGCTACCACTATGTGAAAGAAGGCAGTTGCCTAGGGCGCCAGTGTGTAGAGGGTGCCTAAACAACCTAATGAGCGGCATAATGTCATTCATTCAGTGTCTTGGCACTTTAGCACCCCACTCTGAGCCCAAGTCTGCCTAGCAAGAAGGGGCAACAGTCGCTATTCCTCCATGTTAGTAATGGGGTAAGTGCCCCACTGCCAAAAGCAGAACATGCTGAACCGTTCCACTCCAGGTAAGAACGTATGTTGGGGGACAGATCCTTCACAACGATCATATCTTTTTTTTTAAAAACTGTCTTTGCCTTCAACATATCTCTAATTTTTTTTTATTACATTAGATTTATCAAAAATCAGATGACATATTTTGTTCCCCGAAATAAGCATTACAATTCTAAGGTCACAGGGGTGCAAGAACATAATGGTGATATTAGCATTTCATACACAGTAATGTCGCAGACTTAATGTTTAGTACAAAGGTGTCTTCTGGTCACAAGCGTAGTAGACTCTTGTTATGAATGTTATAAGACTTGGTGGTAAATGTAATACGATCCGAGTTACGCTGCGAGGTTACGGTCACCAAGTCTCGCTATTGTGTTGCGAGTTTGTTCCGAAACTCGCAGCATGGAAGGGCATATAAGGTGGCTACATAACTCGCATACGGCTACATAACTCGTATACGGCTACATACCGGTTTGCTGCTGTTGGAAGGCACGAAAAACTCGCAAATTAAAATGCAAGTTTTGCCTTTGCAATCAATGTTGGCATTGTTCTGGAGAAGTCACCCAAATGTGACCCCTATATAAGTGTCACTTCTGCATTTTTTTCTCTGATGGGTATTGGGAATGTGACAGCTGTAGGAGAGTGTAGTTGAGCAGATTTGGAGTGTTGTGAGTTGTGATATTGTCTTCTGAGTGTGTTGTCATTGTGCCCTTGATTGTTCTTATATTTATTTTGCAAAAACATTTTTGTCCTTGTCTAATATCTGTCTGTTGTGTTGTCCTATGTTCTTTGTGAGTGTGAACTGTGGGCCTGATTCAGACCCGCTCGCGAGCGCTGAGCGCTCGCAAGCCGGTCGATGTTGGCCCAGTGCGCATGCGTACGATGGAGTCGGCTCCGTCGTGCACATGCGCGAGACCCGGATAGCGACGGGCAAGCTGTCGCTCTGGGTCTCGTACCAAAGGGGGCGTGCTGTCGATGTTGAGTGACAGCACACCCCTTTGGTGGGCGGGCTGGGGGCGTGGCTGGCCAGACGGAGGCGTTCCCATGTGAACGCCTACCATCTGGAGCCGGCCCCACTGACATGACAAGTGATGTCAGTGGGAGTGCTTTCGGCTCTGGTAGAACAGCAACGAGACCCTACCACAAGGGTCTCGTCGCAAGCCCGATGGTCGCGATGGTTTTGACTATCGCGACCATCTTCCTGGCTGCTCGCTATAGCTGTGGGTGGTCACCCACAGCTATGTGAGCGGCCAGGAGACCGCTCTAAAAAAACACAGGGATGGCCCTGATTCAGAGCGAGCGCTTTGTCAGAGCGTCTGGCTCTGAATCAGGCCCTGTGTAAGTAGTGTATGCTAGTGTTATTACTGTCTTTATTTTATAAGTGTTCGGTATATGTTTGTCCTTTTTTGTGTGGTAGGTTAGGTCAGCAGTGAGGAGGAGTTTGTAGGGGGCCCCCCTGAGTTAGTGTAAGAGTGTAAGTGGTGTGTACCCCAGGCAAGACCAGCACAGGGTGCAATGTGTGATTTTCCAATGAGGAAAATTGTGCACTAGTGCACACAATTGTGCCAGTGCATGAGAGGCTGCTAGGGGCTGATGCACACTGCACATCTCTGCCCTGCAAGAAGCCTTTATAGCAAGTGCTGGGCCACCATAAGGGGGGGACTTCCGGGCCCATAGTCCCGGGCCCAGAGAGAGCGGGGCCTGGGTGGGAGCGGTGCAAAACTGCAGACGTGCACCGCAGCCAGGGAGAAACAGCGCCACCGGCACTTCAAGTTTGGGCCCGGCCTCGAGCCAATCACAGCTCGCGGACCGGGAGCCAATCAGGAGCGGCCACTCATTTGTGCCCCTAATACATATGCCACACAGTTGTGCACCAACGTTTATGTATGCCACATAGCAATGAATTATGCCAAACAATGCCCCTAGTACATATGCCATACATGTGCCCCAAATTATTTATATGCCATACAGCTGTGCCCCCAATACATTATGCAACACATCCATGGCACAATATATTTATGCCACACATCTGTGCTCCAATATATGTCAGTACCCACTGCCCCCCACATACACACTCACCCTGTCAGCACTCATTAAACCCACACACAGATACACTAACCCTGTCAGCACTCGATAAAACCACCCCCCCCACACACACTAAACCTACCTGTGAAGGACTGAAAGAGACATCCTTTTTTTTTGTGGACTTAGCTGCGCCCTCCAGTGGCCGGCGCCCCTAGGCAGCCCCCTAAAGCTGACTAATGGTAGCACCGGCCCTTGGCATGGTTTATTAGACTAAATGGCCATCTTGTGTGGTAAGAGGCCTCAGATGCTGATTTACATTAAACTTGCACATTTAGCTCGACCTCCTGGAATCAATCTATTGTTTTGCGAGTTTGTTTCTGCGAGTTCTGTGCGACTTTACTACTATTAACCTATTATATCTGGAGAGTTGTATCTTTAACATGGAAAGCATCTGGACGGCGTGTTTGTCTGGTACGAGAAGGGTTCATGAAGGTTTAGAGCAAGTTTACGTAGTTTATTACTTTGGTCTCATGAAAAACATTTTACATTTACCCCTTGTTCTGCTACTTTTTGCTAATATATTTCATTTTGAGAGTACTGAAAACAACACTTAATTGTGTCCTATTATTAGATTCCTGAATAAGATCATTTTTATAAATGTACATTACATAGCTTATCGGTGGGATGGGAGGTGTATTGCACACAGCTTGCTTGGCACACAAAGATGCGTGGGTAATATAAAGCACCCATGTACCTTTAGTTTAGTAGAACACTGCACCGTATGAACTTCTTTTTTATAAAGTAAGAAGCGGTGTATTTTTTTTCTTTAGTTTGTCGATAGCTAGAAATTTATCCAGAAAAAATAAGAAAAAAAAAACACCCAGAAAAGGTAGTGTATACTACATATTAGGGAATCAGGATGTATTACCGCCGGCTGCGGTTCTAATCCCGACAGCGGAAGCACGGCAGGGGTGAAGATGCCAACCTCTACTAAAGGTAAGTACTGCTAACCTAAGTCCCTACCCTAAATCTCCTTTAGGGGTGCCTAACCCTAACCTCCCCCCCTAGTGCCTAACCCTAACCCCCCTCTAAGTGCCTAACCCTAAACCCCCCTTTCCCCATCCTAAACCTAACCCTCCCGGGGGGTGCCTAACCCTAAATCCACCCGGGAACCCTAAAACCTAACCCTCCTCCCCTGCGGCTGTCCGTGCCCGGCTTACTTTCGTTCGGTATGCCAGGCGTCGGGGTCCCGGCGTAGGTCTAATGACAGGCGTCGGGATTTTGATGCCTGTCATTAGTTCCTTGCCGGGATTAGACAGTCGGGAAGCCGGCGGTCGGCATTTCGACCATTGGCTTCCTGACTGCATCCCCATATTAGAGATGTGTGGATACCCCCCCGTGTTTTGGTTCTAAATCATAGTCATGTTTTGGTAAAACCACTCTCAAATGTTTGAATCTGGAATTATAAAAAAAATCCAAAATTAACAAAAACAGCTAAAATCATGTCATTTGGACCTGTTTTTGTTTCTACAGTATTATTAACATCAATAAAATTTATTTCCAGTCCTTTCCAATCAATTTTGACCACCTAACATCTCACAATATTGTTTTCACTTTTCACCAATATTGGCCAAAGGTTGCAGCGAGCTGGCTGGCCTAACAGTGTGATAGAGCAGCAGCACAAACACATGGCAGTTTAAACATAGTGGCACTGCAGTGGCAGACAGGATGGTAGTTTAACAAACTATATGACCCTATAGAATGTTTTCGGAAATCAAGAACTAATAGTATAAAAGTAAAAGCCTAGTAGAAAATATATTATATAATCAAGCAGGGGCGTCTTTAGAGAGGAGGGAGCCTGTGTGCATTCCCAGTCCGGGGCCACCTCCTCTCTTCCCGGTGTCTGGCAGGTGACTAACGCGGCTGGCTAGCCACTGGAGCATTAGTAGACTCTGGGCACTAGAGTGTGCCCGGAGTCTACTGTGCATGCGTAAAATGCCGGAAAAATGGCCACGTCTGCCATTTTTCCGGCTTGTACAGCGCTGACACCCGGCATTTTGAGTACTATGGGTGCAGGGTGTGCGGTGCACACCCTGCACCCATTATAGATACGCCCCTGTAATCAAGATGTTTCACCAAAGCGGCTCTAATTAAAATTCAGTTTCCTGGAAATGGCAGAGTAGAGGGCGCAAGCGTTTGTGCAGCAGCAGCAGCTTGTGTTCTGAGGCAGCCTGAGCAGATGTAGTTCGTCTCCTGGGCATGATACTCTGGGTTCGGGAGTGTATTCTCTCTGGACACTGCATAGATGTGATCACTCTCATGAGTTAGACTTGAAAGGCACTGTTGGCTGCCAAAAAGAAAGGAAGTATTGGTGAGGAGGCATACAGGTCCTACTATAACTGGCTTGGTGGGATGTATGTTTTTGCAGCTTGCTATTTGGAGACGCGCCCTGCTGAACCCATGAGTTTGATTTGTTATCTCCACCTCTTGCACAATCTGTTTCGCTCTGGGTTTATATGGTGATCATATGATGAGAAATTTAGGTGCAAGAGCATGGGCTGGCAGTCATGGACTTCAGCGTTAAGGATTTTGAAGTATGGCTACAGGTTCCCCCGAAGCAGTGACATCACTACGGGAGTGCGGAACGCACTGGGTGTCACCTTCCAAAGGGGTGACACAAAATGTCTCTCCTCCTCAGTGACAGGGAGCCATGTGCTGTACACTAACATCACAGTGCAGCACCCAGCTCCCGGTCGCTGAGGAGGAGTCGGAAATGCAGGGAGAGTCTCTGTGGGCAGCCCTGCATCTCCGGGAGTGCTGGACATGCTCCCAGAGTAATAAAACTGGGGGGCTGGGGGGGGGGCTGCGAAGCCATGTTCCCTTCCAGCAAAGCCATGGCCTGTCTTTGCTTGCACATGCCAAAGGCACGCGCTTGCCACACAGGGTGACCCCAGTGCCACCACTGCCCCGAAACATGTCCTTCCGCAAGGTCACACACACACCCCTCTCTCACCGCAAGCAAAAGGTAAGTGCTTTACATATAATAATGGCCAATATTCCCTTGGAATGAAATGTCACAACACAGGGTTGTGAGCTGCTACAGTCACTTGAAGTACGAGCATATACCATGGTGTGCAGCCCCCAGTTAGTGACCTCAGAAATATTGGGGACTGCGATCCTGACATCCACTGGAGTGGTAAGTGACATTCCCCCCAGGCTACAAGTAGCACTGAATAGGGAGCCGCTGCAGTTGCTCACAAGGCATAGCAGTGTGCATCAATTGCCGATGGCCAGAGATCCCAGGACTACCAGTCTGCTGAACACGACATCAGTTAGGCGGCAACCTAGCAGGTTTGATCATAAGGATTAAAGGACCATTATCCATGCCTATAGATAAACCGGGAGAAGTTGAATATGGTACCATATAAGTAAAGAAGTGCATATACTGTCTAAATCCTTATTAACATGGATCCCCGACAATAGTTGCCTAATGCTACAGAAACTGTGGCTGGTCCTCTTATGATTTATTTTTGTTACATACTTGTCACTCTCCGGCACTCCAGTGACCACATCTACCACTTCCGCCTGCCATGCAGGAACTGCATCATTGGTTGCTAGGCGATCTGGACGCCGGACGACACCAAGAGTATTGTGTGCACGGAACGGTTGTCTGTGGTTCTGATTTTTTCTCTTCCTGTTTTATTACCTGACAGCGTCCTCATGGCTTTGCCGGCTATAGCCACATCACGGCTAACCTAGCCGCACCTCGGTCACCAGTCCACATCTAAAACCCCCGGCTCAAGTAGCCGCATCACGGCTAACCTAGCCACACCTCGGTCACCAGGCCGCATCTAAAACTTCCGGCTCGAGTACCCGCATCACGGGGAACCTAGCCTCACCTCGGTCACCAGGCCGCATCTGGCTCGAGTAGCTGCATCACGGCTAATCTAGCCGCACCTCAGTCACCAGGCCGCATTTAAAAACCTCCAGCTCGAGTAGCCACATCATGGCTAACCTAGCCGCACCTCAGTCACTAGGCCGCATCATATCCTCCAGCTCCATTAGCAGTGCCATGGCTAACCAAGCCGCACCTCAAATCCTCAGGCAGAATCGTATCTTCTGGCGGTAATAACTGCACCACGGCTGATCTCGATACCAGCCACATCAATTCTACCAGCTACTAAGCTGCATCAATTCCACAAGCTATTCCAGCCACGTCGCTATCACCAGTGCAACTTTAAATGCATCTATACTACCAGTGCTACATTAGCCGCATCTATACCACCAGTGCTGCACCAGCCGCATCTCAGCTACCGGCTCTTGTGGGTGTCATAATCTACTCTGGTAGTCTTGTAGATCTGTGTAAACAACTACTACTTTGAGCCTAAATCCAGGCGGCCGCCTAAGTACCGGTGAACGTTCCTAGGGCCTGATTTAGAGGCGCCCGCAAATAGCGAGCACTCGCTCTGAATCAGGGCAGCCTGTTTTTTTTTTTGGCCGGCCTCCAGGCTGCTTGCTAAGCTGTGGGTGACCACCCACAGCTTTAGTGGGCGGCCAGGTGATGGTCACGATGGTCGCGACCATCGGGCTTGTGACGAGACCCTTGTGGTAGGGTCTCGTCCACCGCAAGCCCCAGTGAACTCCCTGCTCTAATAGAGCAGGAAGTTCACTACTGACATCACGCGTGATATCAGTAGGGCCGCCCCCAAACGGCAGGCACCCCTTCGACCCGCCTACAAAACGGGGCGAGCTGTCGCTCAACATCGACAGCCTCCCCGTTTTGCTGCGAGCCCTGAGCGAGTGAAGTTTTCACTCGTTCCGGGGCTCGCGCATGCGCACTGCCCGGCCTTCGACCCGCTTGCGAGCGCTATGCGCTCGCGAGCAGGTCTGAATCAGGCCCCTAGTTCTAAGGGAACAACGGGTGGCTGTTAGTGGCAGAACACCTCGTCTGTGAGTTCTGGGGGTTTACACAGGGTATACTAGGGACATTTTTGGATGTAATATTTTGATGAACCTCATTTTATATTTTCATGCTGCTATCAGTTCAGAGGTTTTTAGAACATATTGTTGCCATTTATTAGTGACAGCTTTGTGCTGCCAATAGTTTAAAGTATATGACACATTTTTGCAGTATATTGACAGTTATTGCAATAGTTTATCTCATTAGAGTGCAATACAAGTGTTACATTTAGGGACTGCAGTCACATTGTGTAAATATAATACAATCATTTTTAAATAAAGTAAAATGTATAGTTTATGAATATGCTGGTTTTCTGGTGACTACTGTATTTCAGGATATAGCAATGCAGTCAATTGTGTTTTTTACATTGTGGTTTATGTGAGGTTGGCAACGCTTCCTTTTTCTGACTGCAGCAGATATATACTGTTATCTAAGGTGCAAATCCGGCTGGTTGCGTTTTCCAACATTTTATTAAATATTCTGATATATCCTTTTACTAGGGGTTGACACAGCTGTCCTTTGTAGTTAGGTAGCGGGATTCTGGTGGTTTCAACATATTTCAACTCTACTTAAACCCAGAAAATTTTTACCAGGTCTGATATTAATCTGGACCATTGGTTCAAGTGACCCGTCGGCTGATTGCCTCCCAGCAGACAACATGCCCACAGCCCACCAAGATGCCAGCACCCCTGCACACCATGAATATGCCCTTTCTCTGCACACCAACCTGCCCCCCAGCACATAAAGATATCCCTTTTGCACACCAATATGTCCCCTCTTCCCCCCCCCCGCATACCCACATTACTTTGTTAATAAATAGAATTTAATTATTTTTTTTCGATGGACATTCTGACTTTAGCTCATAATTTATACTTTGATTCCATTCCTGTGATAATCAGGTTATGATTTCTAAACCATATTTGGGAATCCACATTACCTCCAGTGTTCATCAGCCTAAATCAGCACCAAAGTACCAAGATTTTTTCCAAGCATGCAATATCAGTACTTGTTCATTTAAAGTAGGGGTGTGCACCGGCCACTTTTCGTGTTTTGTGTTTTGGTTTTGGATCTGGATCTTTCTTCGTGTTTTGGATCTGGATTGGTTTTGCCAAAACCACCCTTCCGTGTTTTGGGTTCTGGGTTTTGTGTTTTGGATCTGTATTTTTTTTTTAAAAAGCATAAAAACAGCTAAAATCACAGAATTTGTAGGTTTTTCTGCTCCTATGCTATTATTAACCTCAATAACCTTAATTTCCACTCATTTCCAGTCTATTCTGAACACCTCACACCTCACAATAGTGTTTTTATGTCCAAAAGGTTGCACCGAGGTAGCTGGATGACTATGCTAAGCGACACGAGTGGGCGGCACAAACACGTGACCCATCTAGGCGTGAAACTGCAGTGGCAGACAGGATGGCAGTTTGAAAAACTAGGCCCCAAACTGTACATAATGCAAAGAAAAAAAAGAGGTGCAAGATGGAATTGTCCTTGGGCCCTCCCACCCACCCTTATGTTGTATAAACAGGACATGCACACTTTAACAAACCAATCATTTCAGCGCCAGGGTCTGCCACACAACTGTGGCTGAAATGATTGGTTCGTTTGGGCCCCCACAAAACAAGCTGGCAATTAATGTGTCCCTGCACAAACTGGCTCTATGGAGGCAAGATGTCATCCTCATCCTCCTCATCCACCGATTCCTCACCCTCTTCAGTGTGTACATCCTCATCCTCACAAAGTATTAACTCGTCCCCACTTGAATCCACCACCACAGGTCCCTCTGTACCTTCTGGAGGCTGGTCTCCCTGGAAGAGCTGATAATTCATTTTGATGAACATCATCTTCTCCACATTCTGTGGAAGCAACCTCCTACGCCTTTCGCTGACAAGGTTCCCGGCTGCACTAAACACTCTTTCGGAGTACACACTGGAGGGGGGGCAACTCAGGTAAAATAGAGCCAGTTTGTACAGGGGCCTCCAAATTGCCTCTTTTTCCTGCCAGTACAGGTATGGACTGTCTGCCATGCCTACTTGGATGCTGTCACCGATGTAATCCTCCACCATTCTGTCAATGGTGACAGTATCATATGCAGTGACAGTAGACATGTCAGAAATTGTTGCCAGGTCCTTCAGTCCGGACCAGATGTCCAAACTTGGTCCTGCCTGCCCTGCATCACCGCCAGCGGGTTGCTTAGGATACCTAAGTTTTTTCCTGGCAGCCCCAGTTGCAGGAGAAAATGAAGAAGGAGCCGTTGACGTGTCACGTTCCGCTTCAGCTGACAGTGTGTTCACCAGCAGGTCTTTGCACCTCTGCAGGCTTGTGTTGGCCGGAAAGAGAGACACCACATAGGCTTTAAACCTAGGATCGAGCACGGTGGCCAAAACGTAGTGGTCTGATTTCAACAGATTGACCACCCTGGAATCCTGGCAAAGCGAATGAAGGGCTTCATCCACAAGTCCCACATGCCGAGCGGAATCGCTCCGTCTTAGCTCCTCCTTCACTTTCTCCAGCTGCTTCTGCAAAAGCCTGATGAGGGGAATGACCTGACTCAAGCTGGCAGTGTCTGAACTGACTTCACGTGTGGCAAGTTCGAAGGGCTGGAGAACCTTGCACAACACGGAAATCATTCTCCACTGCGCTTGAGTCAGGTGCATACCCCCTCCTTTGCCTATGTCATAGGTGGATGTATAGGCTTGTATGGCCTTTTGCTGCTCCTCCATCCTCTGAAGCATATAGAGGGTTGAGTTCCACCGCGTCACAACCTCTTGCTTCAGGTGATGGCGGGGCAGGTTCAAGAGTGTTTGCTGGCGCTCCAGTCTTCGGCACGCAGTCGCTGAATGGCGAAAGTGGCCAGAAATTTTTCGGGCCACCCAAAGCGTCTCCTGCACGCCCCTGTCGCTTTTCAGAAAATTCTGCACCACCAAGTTTATTGTGTGAGCAAAACATGGGACGTGCTGGAATTTGCCCAGATGTAATGCCCGCACAATATTGGTGGCGTTGTCAGATATCACAAATCCCCAGGAGAGTCTAAGTGGGGTAAGCCACTGGGCGATGATTTCCCTCAGTTTCTCTAAGAGGTTGTCGGCGGTGTGCCTCTTACTGAAACCGGTGATACACAGCGTAGCCTGCCTTGTAACGAGCTGGCATTTCTGAGATGCTGCTACTGGTGACGCTGCTGCTGTTGCTGCGTAAGGTGATACATCTACCCAGTGGGCTGTCACAGTCATATAGTCCTTAGTCTGCCCTGTTCCACTTGTCCACATGTCCGTGGTTAAGTGGACATTGTGTACAACGGCATTTTTCAGGACACTGAGGACACTTTTTCTGACGTTTCTGTACAGTCTCGGTATCGCCTGCCTAGTGAAGTGGAATCTAGACGGGATTTGGAACCGGGGACACACTACCTCCATCAATTGTCTAAATCCCACTGCACTAATGGCGGATACCGGACGCACGTCTAACACCAACATAGCAGTCAAGGCCTCAGTTATACGTTTTGCTTCAGGATGACTGCTGTCGTACTTCATCCTCCTCGCTAAGGACTGTTGGAGGGTCAATTGTTTAGTAAAAGTAGTGGTGTTCCTACTTCCTCTCTGGGATGATGAACGACTCCCAGCAGCAGCAACAGCAGCAGCGGCAGCAGTAGGCGTAGCAATGCAGGATCCTCCAGAGGAATCCCGGATAGGAGAGTCAGTCATGCCAGTGACATGGCCTGCAGGACTACTTCCGATCCTGACTAAGGAGGAAATTGACGAGGAGGGAGTTGATGGTGTGGTTTGCAGGCGCTTGGATACAACAGGACAACGGGATTTAGGTGTCCCTGGACTGCTTACGGTCTTAGCCAAAGTTTCTGAACTTGACAGTAACTTTTTATGAACGCGCTGCAGGTGCCGTATAAGGGAGGATGTTCCTAGGTGGTTGACGTCCCTACCCCTACTTATTTCACCTTTACATATGGTACATATGGCAAGACAGTTGTTGTCCGGATTTGGATAGAAATATTGCCAGACCAAAGAGGTGGAATGTTTGGTCTTCTGCCCAGGCATGACCGTGATGGGCTTTTTCATCCCACGGACAACAACTGTCTCCCCCGGAGCCTGATTTAAACAAACCACATCACCATCAGAATCCTCCTCGCCAACTTCCTCCTCAGCGCCAGCTACACCAGTATCCTCATCCTGTTGTACTTCAACAGTGACATCTTCAATTTGCATATCAGCAAGTGGACTGTGGGTGCTCCTTTCAGCACTTGCAGGGGGCGTGCAAATGGTGGAAAGAGCCACCTCTTCCCGTCCAGTGCTGGGAAGGTCAGGCATCGCAACCACCACCACACTTGGACTCTCCTTGGGGATTTGTGATATCTTCTTAGAAAGCACAGTTCTTCGCTGTGCTTTTGCCAGCTTAACTCTTTTGATTTTTTTAGTGGGAGGAGGGCTTCCATCGTCATGTGAAGCTGAACCACTAGTCATGAACATACTAGGGATCGACCTTAGCCGTTCCTTGCCACTCCGTGTCGTAAATGGCATATTGGCAAGTTTACGTTTCTCTTCAGCTGATTTAAATGTCTTTTTCAAGGTCATTTTCCTGAACTTTGCCATTTGGGATTGTATGTGCCCTCTACTATGACATTGGGCATCGGCCTTGGCAGACGACGTTGATGGCATGTTATCGTCTATGTCATGACTAGTGGCAGCAGCTTCAGCACTAGGAGGAAGTGGTTCTTGATCTTTCTCTATTTTATTTTTATCGGAGAAAGTTTGGTCCTCCATTTATGTTATATCGATTTGATATATACGTGCGGCTAAACACAGAAAATAATTTTTTTTTTGGTTTGGACTGGAGTGTACTTTGTGGGTTACAGCACCCTTTAACGGTCAAGCCAGCCGGCCCTTTACTTATGACACAGGCGCACGCTTGGCACTACTTTGTTGATGCACGTGCGGCTACTGCGCACACAATTCACAAACACAGAAAATAATTTTTTTTTGGTTTGGACTGGAGTGTACTTTCGGGGGTTACAGCACCCTTAACGGTCAAGCCAGCCGGCCCTTTACTTATGACACAGGCGCACGCTTGGCACTACTTTGTTGATGCATGTGCGGCTACTGCGCACACAATTCACAAACACAGAAAATAATTTTTTTGTGGTTTGGACTGGAGTGTACTTTCGGGGGTTACAGCACCCTTTAACGGTCAAGCCAGCCGGCCCTTTACTTATGACACAGGCGCACGCTTGGCACTACTTTGTTGATGCACGTGCGGCTACTGCGCACACAATTCACAAACACAGAAAATAATTTTTTTTTTGGTTTGGACTGGAGTGTACTTTGGGGGTTACAGCACCCTTTAACGGTCAAGCCAGCCGGCCCTTTACTTATGACACAGGCGCACGCTTGGCACTACTTTGTTGATGCACGTGCGGCTACTGCGCACACAATTCACAAACACAGAAAATAATTTTTTTTTTGGTTTGGACTGGAGTGTACTTTCGGGGGTTACAGCTCCCTTAACGGTCAAGCCAGCCGGCCCTTTACTTATGACACACGTGCACGCTTGGCACTACTTTGTTGATGCACGTGCGGCTACTGCGCACACAATTCACAAACACAGAAAATAATTTTTTTTTGGTTTGGACTGGAGTGTACTTTGGGGGTTACAGCACCCTTTAACGGTCAAGCCAGCCGGCCCTTTACTTATGACACAGGCGCACGCTTGGCACTACTTTGTTGATGCACGTGCTGCTACTGCGCACACAATTCACAAACACAGAAAATAATTTTTTTTTTGGTTTGGACTGGAGTGTACTTTCGGGGGTTACAGCACCCTTAACGGTCAAGCCAGCCGGCCCTTTACTTATGACACAGGTGCACGCTTGGCACTACTTTGTTGATGCACGTGCGGCTACTGCGCACACAATTCACAAACACAGAAAATAATTTTTTTTTTGGTTTGGACTGGAGTGTACTTTCGGGGGTTACAGCACCCTTAACGGTCAAGCCAGCCGGCCCTTTACTTATGACACAGGCGCACGCTTGGCACTACTTTGTTGATGCACGTGCAGCTACTGCGCACACAATTCACAAACACAGAAAATAATTTTTTTTTTGGTTTGGACTGGAGTGTACTTTCGGGGGTTACAGCACCCTTAACGGTCAAGCCAGCCGGCCCTTTACTTATGACACAGGCGCACGCTTGGCACTACTTTGTTGATGCACGTGCGGCTACTGCGCACACAATTCACAAACACAGAAAATAATTTTTTTTTGGTTTGGACTGGAGTGTACTTTCGGGGGTTACAGCACCCTTTAACGGTCAAGCCAGCCGGCCCTTTACTTATGACACAGGCGCACGCTTGGCACTACTTTGTTGATGCACGTGCGGCTACTGCGCACACAATTCACAAACACAGAAAATATATTATTTTTTTAGCACTTGGGGGGAGCACCCCTGATGGACAGAGCACCCCCTGGACAACACTACAGCACTCCTTTAGGACTGGGACACTGCACAGGACTTTGGAGTGGACACAGCCCCTATGGAGAACTGACTGCACAACACAGTCCAGCCAGCCCCTATGGACTTTGAAGTAGTGGACACAGCCCCTATTAACAACAGCAGCACAGCACAACACAGCCAGCCCCTATGGACTTTGAAGTAGTGGACAACAGCAGCACTACACTACACTACACTACACTACACAGCCCTAACTCCCACCCTCCCTCTTCACTGTCCACAGCCGAGTGAGAAAATGGCGCCGACGCGGGTACCTTATATAGGATCCAAAACCCGCGAGACTCGGAAGGCGGGATGATGACGTTTTGCCTCGATTTCAGATCCGAGTCAGGCGGGAAAAGTCGAGCCTGACTCGGATCGGACTCGGATCGGGGGGGCTCGGGGGGGTTCGGATTTCAGAAATCCGAACCCGCTCACCCCTAATTTAAAGGTTTGTTTTCTTCCAAAAGACACCCCAAAACAAGAACACATTTACAAGTCACAATGACGCATACTTTAGAATTTATACCATTTTGATAGTCTAGATTTAGAAACCTAACTATTGAAGGTAGATCCATAACATGTGCCATGGACCAAGGCACAGCAGCATAATATTTGCTCCATGATCCTTGCACCCCTAAATATACCACAGGTTAAATTAATCTTACTAATAAACTATAAATAATATAAAAGCACACATTCCATCTATTGTCTTTGTTAATCTTATTAAAGTTTAATATTATGCAGTAATCTACCTCTATATGATTTATACTTGTCAAGCGATGTTGTGTGACCTCAATACTAGCTTTATTTGACAGTCCTGTAATATACCACCAACTACCAAAGTGGTTTTGAGGAACACACTTAGAAGGCATGTTACTTTCAGTGACAGCCATAATAATGTTTAGGAGATAATGTAAAATCATTTTCTTTCAAGCAATTCAGCCTTAGGCTATTATACAAAAACAAGCACAGTAATTTTTGGAATACAAGAAGATCAGCAACTGAGAAGGACATGTAATGTATGCTATGTTTTTTTTTTTCTCAGAGACAATGTTTAAGTTAACTTAATAGAATATTAATTTACTGTAATGTGCCAGAAGCCTCATCCTATTATTAATATGTTGAAACAGACAGCAGGAAATGAAGGCTCCAGCATCGCTAGAATACATCTGTGTGCATCGAACAATCTCTGTGATGTGTTGACAGAATGGGGCCAGGGGATGCAAATAAAGAGATTTTTTTTCCCTTAGCTCTGGCAGTAAATATATTCATTTATATCTGAAGTTAGAGAAGTATGTTTACTATTTGTCAATCTTTCTCTTGAATTTATTTTTAAAAAAACATTCCTATAACAACCCACTTTTATATAATCAGAGTTCTCCAAAATGATTGAGCTACGTATCAAACGAAAAGAAACTGTAAAACCCAGTCACTAAAAGCAAACAGCTAAAGCACTCGAATATCAAAAACATAAAATATGAGCTAATCTATTACATTTTATATAAAATTACAATAGAAACCAGATAAGCACTCGCTAAATGCAGATAGATGGGATCACTGTTAAATCCAAAGAAATAAAAAAATACTAATCTAGAAGTGCTGAGTGTTTAATATTAAACTATGCAAAACAATCTAAACATGTAAATAATTTATCACTATATCAAAGCATATAGCATATATTACAATAACAAATAATAAAATAATAGTCATCTATGATGAGGAGTCACAATGCTCAATAGTAATATTTGCTCAGAGGCCAAAAATAAAGTTCCAGCTTTTATTAGGGAAATTCAAATGTTATACTTGAATAATAAACTATACAAAAATAAACCACGCTCTTAACCTACAGCATGGCAGGTTTTCTGCATGTTATGTCCAGTGGTGAAAGTTAGCTGAGGCAGGGTCCATAACAACAAAGTGAATCAAATTGCAAAGTGTTAGCAGGATTACATAAGACGTTCACCCTTTGGTATCCAAGCTGGGTACACACCTAGCAGATATATCTGCAGATGATGGTTGTTCATACCCACTGAACAACCATCATCTTCTATCTGCCGGCAGGTACCGGCGGCCAAGGGCCGCGCTGCGACCCCCTCCCCACGGCTGCTGCTGCAAGTATACACAGAACAATGGACAGATATATCTGCAGATGTATCTGCCATTGGCTGTGCAGCACAGCCAACGTGATATGACTGTGAATGATGTCATTCACAGTCATATCGCTGGTACACACTGGCCGACAGGCATACGATTTATTGGCCGATCAATTGATCGGCCAATATATCTGCCAGTGTACACCCAGGGCAAAGCCACAGATTGTGGCTTATCACTGCCGATACTGTAATTTGGAGGTAAAACCCCAAACTTCTAATAATGTGGGATGGATTTTTAATGCCACACATCATTGTATACTTATCAACTTGGCCCTGATTGTCAGGGAGACTCCCTGAAAGAGTAGCAATCTCCCTGACTCCCTGAAGAGTTTAGCAATCTCCCTGATTGCACCTTACCCCCATTATGTAGCTGTTATACTGTATATAAAAACAGGTATATACATTCAAATGATCATTATTATCACTTATGCATTGGTTAAGGCACAATGATGCCTATGGCTACATGCATTTTCTGAAAAGTATCAGTGTGTTTTCATCAGCAAGGAGATTTTCCTAATTGCTTTGGGGATCGTTTTACATCATTTGGATGTAAATTAATTTTATGACACGTGTCTCAGATGTAGTAGTACACCTCCACTTTAATGCCAGGCTCATAGATGTTGCTTTCACAATCTCCCTGAAATGCTTTTACAAAAGTAGGCAAGTATGCATCATTGTCCCATTAAAAATAAAAAGTACACCTGAGGTATGGGTATCAAATTAATTAGAATATATATATTTTACCCCCCTTGGTGCCCTTAGAATTTTATTACTAATAAACTAGTGCCCCTGGCAAAAATAGAAATACAAGTAGCACTCCCTAATAAATGATATAATTGAAATGTACCATTTATAATTAAATATATTATTATTATTATTATTATTATTATTATTATTATTATTATTAATAATAATAATAATAATTATAATAATAATCCAATAATAATTATGATGATAATTATAATAATAATAATAATAATAATAATAATAATAATAATTCCCTAATGTAATTCTTAAAAACATGTCCTGGCAGGTTCTTGCTTAGAAAAGCCCTGGCCATGCAATGAATTAAAATCAGATAGTCCGGCCTGTTAATACTTGGACAACCAATCAGAATCTTGTCTTCAAGATAAGACACAGGGCTTACTGTGCTCCTGACTGGATGTGTATTAGGGATAAGTGATTTTTTTTTTTTAAATAATGGGGTTAATTCTTGTTTAATTTATCAATTTGCCAGTAAAAAAATATTATAAGGGGGAAATATTTTACTTAATTTAACAGGGGGTATAATTGATTTTTTTCTCAATGGGGCACTAGTTTATTAATAGTAATATTCTAAGGGCACCAGAAAAAATTAATGGGAGAATTAATTTTGCCATTATAAAGCTATCACTTGTCACACATTAAGTTTTTGCACCTATCGCGTGATAATTTTGCTTATCACATCCGTGCATGCTCCTGTTTTTTTGCGCAATTCAATTGCAAAGTCATATTGCATAATTTGCGCGGTAATTCTTACTACTTTTACCAGTGAAAAGTGTAGGTGAAAATGGGGAAATCTGACAGTACCCCCAAAAAACACAAATTTATAAAGGATAAAAGTATAGAAGTGTATTATTGGTCCTAATAAAAGTTTTTGGGGTTCTTAAATTGTGTAAAATGACTGTTATAGGCCTTTTTATAAAACAGTCAAAAAATGTTAGAAAGCAAGTGTTTTGGGCCAAATAAAGGTTCAAATTAAATTGGGGATGCATAAAAATGCCTATAAGTATATATTTGTGTCATTTAAAGACATTTAAAAAAAACTTTAAAATACACCTCTAACAACCACCTGCAATTTTAAAAAACCTGTCCTATTCATACAGCATCCCCATATAACTGTCCCACATCAAATAACCCATTTTCCTGCACTTTGCACATTTTCACCCCAAATATGACATGTCATTAATGGCCAAATTAAGCTAATTAAAAAATATTTTTTTTCCTAATTAGTTATTAAGGAGGGTGTCCCAGTGGTTGTGAACCAAATTCCAAAATTTTTACCTTAAAATAGGGGTTTTCCACAACTTTTCACCATCTCAGGAGGTGGTGTTAACTAATTCTTGTTATATGCCAGAAGAATAGAGAATAGAAAAATGAGGCTAATAGGTATATATAGATATGTATTTAATTGCATGATAAGCTGTTTTTTTTTCAGCTGACCGGGTCCCAGTGCAGGATGGGAGATCAGCTGACTGGAGTCGTGGAGGACTTCACCGGAGTCCTGATCACCGGAGGTAAGTGTAATTAACGGAGGGGAGGGTCACGAGGGGGGTCGTTGCAATTGCAGGGGGTGGGGCGCTTAATGGCGGGGCTTAGCAGGGGACGGTTGGCGCATGCGTGGGCACTTGTCACAGTATTTTTTGCGAAAATACTGTGATAAGTGTGTGGAGGGGATTCGCAGGGACAGAGCTTTATCACAAGCTCTGTCCCTGCAAGGGATTTTTAGTAAATCCCTGTGATATTGGTAATATCACACTACAATCTGCATTCAATATGCGGATTGTAGTAAATAGAGCCCCTAGTACCCACAGTCCAGGGATACCAGAATGAGCTCAATGATATTCAGCATTGGTCTGTTATCTCTAGGTAAGGGTAGCCCTATGTTCTAGTGGAATCTACCCAATGATGAAAAACATGGGCCTATTAGAGAAGAAGAGAGGGAAGCTAGAATAAACACAGTGACAGGTCAGGTAGCTGGAAATGCAGCTACAGTAGCTCATATGTCACAACAACCTGTATTTTTCACAGCACTTTTTGTTTGTAACTGATGTTTATTACATCTAGCGAATTGTATGTTTAACGTTAGGAAAAATCAGGACGATGACTGTGACATCTCGTGTTAAAAATCATGGTTTTCTGGTCAATTCTCAGTGATTTAGGGCAAAATTTACTAAGCGGCGGTTTGATGGCGGTTTCCATTCAATTCTAAACCCTGGCGGTTTGGTGGCGGTTTCTATTCTATTCTAAACCCCGGGGGTTTGGTGGCGGTTTTGCAGCGGTTTCTAAATGACAGCCCTGTTCTATTCTATTCTAAAATGTGCTTTTACTGTGGGTTGGCGGCGGTTTTGCTATCCGCAGATTTACTAAGGCCAAAACCGCTGCAAAACTGCCATCAAAACACATTTTAGAATAGAATTGAACAGGGCTGTCATTTAGTAACCACTGCAAAACTGCCACCAAACCCCCGGGGTTTAGAATAGAATAGAAACCGCCACTAAACCCCCAGGGTTTGAATAGAATAGAAACCACCGCCGCTTAGTAAATTTTGCCCTTAGCCTCTATATTGTGGGTGCAACACACCAGAAAATCACTAGGAAACCTCTGATATTACAAAATGACATTCTCCCCTTCCCCACTAACCCATGGAAATCATTGTCCAGCTGTACAATTGTGTTTAATTTAGTAGCGTATAGAAAGTAGATTGAAGCTTTTCTGTAACACTAAAATACTGCAGTGGATTAGCACAGATAAATAGACTGCCATTTTGTAACCTTTATACGGGGTCTATTTAGTAAAAAAAATAAAGGCTGGAGAAAGCTTTTTCGTTTTTTGCTTCTCACTATTTAGAATAAAGAAAAGTAAGGATAATCATCACTGATTTCTCCACCTTTTATTTTCTCTAATAACAGTGCTTTAGTCTCCATAAGTTTTAATGTGCAAACTCTATTTAAAAAAAAAATTAGAGAAGCCGTTCGATTGAATGGCAGATAGATCACCCAGTGTGTACCCAGCTTAACAGACAAGGGGGGAAGCAATCGGGAAGCCGACTGCCTAAATACCGGCAGCCGGCTACCCGACTGTCATATCCCGGCAAGGGTGAAATGCCGGGTGTCTAGATGCAGACGCCCGCATTTCCCCGACGCCGGGAGACTGGTACCCAGCATCCCGATCGTAGTGATGCCGGGCGCCGCGAGCGGACAGCCGCGGGGGGGAGGGTTAGGTTTAGGGCTCCCGGGGGGGACTTAGGGTTAGGCACCCCCCCGGGAGGGTTAGGGTTAGGCTAGGGGGAGGGAGGGTTAGGGTTAGGCACCCCCAGGGGGGACTTAGGGTTAGGCAGCGGGGAAGGGGTGGTTAGGGTTAGGCACTTGGGGGGGGAAGTTAGGGTTAGGCACCCCTAAGGAGGGTTAGGGGGTTAGGTTTGGTTAGTAGATACTTACCTATCCACGATCGGGATTTCCAGCGCTGTCGGGCTTCCGCTGCTTCTAACTCTGCTCTTGTCGGGCTGCCGCTGACGGGAATCGAACCGCCGGCGGTATTTCATACCGACATTCCGACAAGGGGCCTGATTTATTACGAATCGCGATTGCAGCTGCGATTACCCATGCAGGTCTGCTGTGAAAATATGCTAATTAGTGCAATCGCAAAGCCGTCGCACATGCAACATAGAGACACCCACTACCACTATCGGACATCAGTAATACATTGCAGTCCTGTGTATACATCGGTAACATCGAGTAACATCGGCCCATCACGCACAATTACAGCAGGTCTGACCTTACTCAGAAATTGCTACCTCCTTGCATGCATTGAGTGCTGAAGCTGCGTATGCTGTCGCAGTGGCCAATTTATGCACGCCCATGTGGCGTTCAAATGGACAGGCACATTTGAGTTTCTCCAACCACTCCCCAGTCACAACCCCCAAACATCCTGTCACTCACTCTGCGATGGCTTTGTTCCTGTCTGCCAGTGGCAGAACTCCCGGAAACAATGGAGTCATTTACCGCCAGGCTCCAGCCCTTAAGGGGGCACCTGGCTCCATTGTCCCCCGGGCATTCCAGGCACCGCTATGGAGATGGAGCGCCGCTGATCGGCGCTCCACCTCCAGTGGCGTCAATACAGGGGGTGCGGTCGCGCCCCCTATTTGCCGGGCACCCACTGAGTGTGTTACCAGCGGGCGCCCGGCTCCTTCTTTCCCCCCGGCGGTAACCGGAGGAACGGAGCTCACTCCTGAGCTCCGTTTCCAGGTCCCGCAATGCACTATGGGAGTGACATCATGACGTCACTCCCATAGTTCCGAGGAGCGGGCGCTGGGGACTGAAGGCAGCAGCACTGGAGCAGGGTTTCAGATAAGTATTGCTATATTTTTTTTTGTATGCGTGTGCGCTCGCGGGGGGGGACACACTAAATTAGTGGGGGCTCATTACTGGGGGCTCACTACAGGGGGCATTATTGGTGGCTCACTACAGGGGGCATTATTGGGGGCTCATTACTGGGGGCTCACTACAGAGGGCATTACTGGGAGCTTAATACAGGGGGCATTACTGGAAGCACTGCAGGGAGCATTACTGGGAGCACTACAGGGGGCATTACGGGGGCTTACTACAGGGGGCATTACAGGGGCTTACTACAGGGGATATACTACAGTGGGCATTACGGGGGCTTACTACAGGGGGCATTACTGTGGGCTTACTACAGGGGGCTTACTACAGGGGGCATTATTGGGGGCTCATTACTGGGGGCTCACTACAGAGGGCATTACTGGGAGCTTAATACAGGGGGCATTACTGGGAGCACTACAGGGGGCATTACAGGGGGATTACTATAGGGGGCTTTACAGGGGCTTACTACAGGGGGCATTACTGGGGGCTTTCTATAGGGGGCTTACTACAGGGGGCATTACTGGGGGCATTACGGGGGCTTACTACAGGGGGCATTACTGGGGGCTTTCTACAGGGGGCTTACTACAGGGGGCTTTACTGGGGGCTTACTACAGCGGGCATTATTGGGGCATTACTGGAGGCTTTCTACAGGGGGCATTACTGGGGGCACTACAGGGAGTTTACTACTGGGGGCTTGCTACTGGGAGCACTACAGGGGGCTTACTACTGGGGGCACTACAGGGGCCCTTACTACTGGGGCACTGCAAAGGGGGACCTCTACAGAGGGCACTGCATCGGGGGACCACTACTGGGGGAACTGCATAGGGGGGCGGCAGCTGGGGCTGGCATAGGTGCTGGGGGGTGGTACATTTTAATTTGGGGGGGACCAACATTTATCATTGCCTCCGGGCACCTGGGATGAAGTTACGCCACTGCTGCCTGCGTAATCATAGAGCGATTGCAATGCTACCTCACGCACGTGCACTGTGACGTATGTGCATGTGCAGTACGCACCATCGACCAATCTGCGTACGCTGTTGCAGTTGCGATCCGTAATGAATCAGGTTTGCAGTGAAAACTGCAACTCACAATCCTATCTGCCTGAAATGTTTCTCCACATCTGTGGTTACATTCAGAGCCGGCCCTAGCCAAATTAGTGTCCTAGGCAAGATTTTGGGTGGTGCCCCCCCATGGGTTCCTGAAAAAGGGCGTGGTATCACTTAAGGGGCGTGGTCTAACTGTGCTGTGACACCTTCCCCCATTGTGCTGTACTCCTAGAACAGATCACAGCACCCCTCTCCAAGCACAGATCACAGCATCCCTGTCCCAGCATAGCACAGATCACAGCACCCCTCACCCAGCATAGCACAGATCACAGCACCCCTCACCCAGCATAGCACAGATCACAACACCCATCACTCCTTTCTCAGCATCCTTTACCAAGCACAGCACCCCTCTCCCAGCACAGATCACAGCACACCATCCAGCACCTCTCTCCCAGAACAGCTTCCATCACCCCAGCCCTCATCCAGAACAGCACTCCCCTCTCCCGGCACGGTGTCAGCACCCCCACCTGACCCAACACCCCTATCCCAGCACAGCACCCACCTCACCCAGCACAACACACCTCACCCAACACCCCAGCCCTCTCCCAGCACAGCTTCAGCACCCACCCTCACCCAGCACCCCTATTCCAGCAGAGCACCCCTCTCCCAGCAGTGAGCTCCACAGCACTCCGGTCGGCCATCTCCCAGTTCCAGATGTACTTTACTTGAGCGCAGCCTGCAGAGCTGCCTGAGTCGATGTACAGCAAGCTGCTCAGGGTGGCTGGCCGCGTCCTGGTGCATGCCGCCCAGGCAGGCCCAGCGACAGGGGGGTGCAAAGGGGACACTTGTACCGGATACCGAGATTCCAAGGGGCCCTGAACCCTCAGGAACTTCGGGAGCCCAGTGCATGAGTCTCCCTTGCCTCTGCCACCTGCTGTGTAAGCAGGGCACCCAGCACGACGATTGCAGGCTTCCGGCTAGATCCTCCCACGTCCCAACAGGGAGGCTGGGCTGGCGCAGCATGCGTGACGTCATGAGCCACCCGCCGGAGAAGTCTGAAGAACACAGGCAACGCAGTAGGTGAGTTTTGGCTGAGGCGGGCTGGACTAGAGAATCAAAGGGTGAGTGGTGGGAATGGAGCTGCAGATGAAGGTAGTGGCAGACACAGGAGCTGGGGAAGAGTGGGGGGGTGACAGACACAGGTGCTGGGGAAGAGGGGGGGTGTAACAGACAGGTGCTTGGGAAGAGGGGGTGACAGACACAGGGCTGAGGAAAAAGGGGGTGACAGACACGGGCTGGGGAAGAGGGGGGTGTGATAGACAAAGGGGCTGGGGAAGAGGGGGGGTGTGACAGACACAGGTGCTGGGGAAGAGGTGGGGTGACAGACAAGGGCTGAGGAAAAAGAGGGGGTGACAGACATAGGTTCTGGGGAAGAGGGGTGTGTGACAGACACATGGGCTGGGGAGGAGGGTGGGTGACAGACATAGGGGCTGAGGAAGAGGGGGAGGTGTAACAGACACAGGTGCTGGGGAAGAGGTGTGTGTGACAGACACAGGTGCTGGGGAAGATGGGGAAGGTGTGACGGACTAGGATAAACACTAGGAGAGAGGATAGGGGGCCCCAAAAACATGTGCCCCACCTCCGCAAAACACAGCTGCCCGCTCACTGTTTGCTACTGCCAGGACTGATCGGAGCTGTCAGCTGAGCTCCAATCATGGACACTGCGCATCAGCAGTAGCAGCTGCCAGAGTCTCTGCACAGCTGGCAGCAGGTGTCTTACCCGTGCTTGCCCCAAACCTCCGCCAGCCCTAGGCCGTTTTGGATGCTCCTAGGCATTTGCTTAGTTTGCCTATGCCTAGGGCCGTCTCTGGTTACATCAGAGGCGATGAATGACTTCAGCCATTCTAACAGTTGACATCTCTAATCATCAGTTGAGGGCTGAGAAGCACAGCATACTCAATAAGTGCTAAATAAAAATAAATTCTATATATATATATATATATATATAAAGAATACATGACAATATGTTATACAAACACAGGGCCTGATTCAGAGGCAGACGCTCTGACAGAGTGCTCGCTCTGAATCAGGGCCGTCCTTCTTGTTTTTCAGAGCAACCTCCTGGCCGCTCGCATAGCTGTGGGTGACCACCCTCAGCTATAGCGAGCGGCCAGGAAGATGGTCGCGATGGTCAAGGTAGGGTCTTGTTGCCGCAAACCCTAGAGTGCTTTCGGCTCTACCACTTGTGATGTCAGTGGGGCCGGCCCCAGATGGTAGGCGTTCCCATGGGAACACAACAGCAACAGCACGCCCCCTTTGGAACGAGACCCGGAGCGACGGTTTGCCCGTCGCTATCCGGGTCTCGCGCATGCGCACGACGGAGCCAGCTCCGTCATACGCACTGGGCCACCATCGACCCGCTTGTGCTCGCGAGCGGGTCTGTATCAGGCCCACTGTTCAAGCAAGTACATGTTTAACAATATGAAATAAAAGATTTATGTATCTACATATTAAAGTTTGTATCAGCAACTTTCTATACTTTGTATCAGAAACTTTCTATTCTATACATAAGGAACAGTATTTCTCACCAATAATCGACTCTTATTCCTCCGTGCTTCGCTCCTCCCCATGTACCTCTCCTCTATTCATCTATGTGCTTCTCCCACTCTTTCACCCTCCCATTTCTGCACCCTAATCTGTTCCTTTACCTTGAGGCTTATTCCAAGGTAGACCAGTAACCTCCCCGAACTTCTTTCACTCTCTCATTGCTAGAGTATCCTTTGCCTACACACAGTGGCGTAACTTCATCCCAGGTGCCCAGAGGCAAGATAAATTTTATTCCCCCCCCCAATTAAAATCCCCCCCAGCTTTCGCCACCCCCCTATGCAGTCCCTTTTATACAATGCCCCCAGTAGTGGTCCCCCTATGCAGTGCCCTCAGTAGAAGTCCCCCTATGCAGTGCCCGCCTATGTAGTACCTCCCAGTAGTGGTCCCCCTATGCAGTGCCTCCAGTAGTGTTTCCCCTATGCAGTACCTCCTGTAGTGGTCCCCCTATGCAGTGCCCCCAGTAGTAAGGCCCCTGTAGTGCTCCCAATAGTAAGGCCCCTGTAGTGCCCCCAATAGTAAGGCCCCTGTAGTGCCCCCAGTAGTAATGTCGCTGTAGTGCCCCCATATGATGCCCCCAGTAGTAAGGCCCCTGTAGTGCCACCAGTATTAAGACTCCTGTAGTGCCCTCAGTAGTAAGCCCCCTGTAGTGCCCCCAGTAAGAAGCCCCCTGTAATGCCCCCAGTATTATGCCCCCTGTAATGCCCCCATATTAAGCCCCCTGTAGTGCCCCCAGTAATGCCCCCAGTATTAAGCCCCCTGTAGTGCCCCCAGTATTAAGCCCCCCTGTAGTGCCCTCAGCAGTAAGCCCCCTGTAGTGCTCCCAGTAGGAAACCCCCTGTAGTGCCCCCAGTAGGAAGCCCTCTGTAATGCCCCCAGTATTTAGACCCATGTAATGCCCCCAGTATTAAGCTCCCTGTAGTGCCCCCAGTAATGCCCCCAGTATTAAGCCCCCTGTAGTGCCCCCAGTATTAAGCCCCCTGTAGTGCCCCCAGTATTGTGCCCCCAGTATTAAGCCCCCAGTATTGTGCCCCCCCCGCACGCGCACACACATATACATTAAAAAAAACTTACCTTCAACCCCGCTCCAATGCTGCTGCCGTCCGTCCCCGGCGCCCGCTCCTCTAAACTATGGGAGTGATGTCATGACATCACTTCCATAGTGCACTGCGGGACCCGGAGCTCAGTAGTATATCTCAGTAGCAACCGCACCCCTTGCATCCTCCGTAGTTACACCACAGGAGGTGGAGCGGCGATCACCGGTCGGATGATAATGGAGCCAGGTGCCCCCTTCAGGGCTGGCGCCCGGCGGCAAATGACTCCATTGTCTCCAGGAGTTCCGCCACTGCCTCCACACATTCTCCCCTCTGTACCTCCCGACCTTCTTCCCCTCCACAATGCCTTCACGTTCTCTCTTCCTATCACTCTAACCCCCTACCTCACTTTTAATGATAGTTTCTTACTTGTTAGAAATGATGTGTGTGCAAGTGTTGACATTGCAGAGTTATGTACTGTACGCACACACCAGCAGATGACACAATCTATTAATAGCCCAAGTGCTTAACCAGTGGTGTTGGTTTATTTATAGATAGCAGGTACAGCGGTGCTCACTGTTACATGCCCTCTGGTAATGGAGTGTAGCTTGAGCGGAGCAAGAAACTATACAGCTCACTAACCTGTGAGTGTATGCTATAAATGGATAGCAGTGCAGGGTGCTGGAACAGATTTATATTAACCAGGTCTCTCATAAAAGCAAAGTAGGAGATTTCTGTCTCCCACCATGTCACTCTTACACAGTAGAGGACAAGATGGCCCCTTCAGATGCTCTGTAGTTAGATCTGTGGCCATCTTGGGACATGGCATACAGCCTCCTTGGAAAACAGGAAGACTGGAGTCTGCGCAGTAGCGCACTTCTCTTTCAACAATACTCACTCTCCTCTAAACCCTGCTACGTCCCATCCCTCCATTCCAAATCCTTTCCCCCCCACACTTGCACTCCAGGAATTCTACCAATCTTATCCACATCTCCCCATTCCCTCTTTCCCCTTCTCCTGTGCTCTCTGGAACATAAAGTATGCAATAGACTGACCTTCATTCCACATCCCCCAACCTCCTCACCATCACCAAAACCTGGTTCTCCTCATTCAAAACCACTCTTCTTGCTGTTGCTGTCTTATCTAGAGCTAGAGACATACGAGATCGCAGCGTACATATCTTACTCTCCATTCTCCCTTCCCTTCACCCTCTGGGACATTCATCCTGAGCCAGATCCATATTATCCACAAGAAACGTAAGCCCCAGCCTAGGGCTCAGTGGTAAGGGACCAGAAAAAGAATTTGCTTAGGCTGCCAAGAGGTCTTAATTCAGTCCTTTTTTTTCTTTTCCACCTTTAAGATCCACTCCTATCATCTCTTTTAAAAGATCACAGTCATCTACCATCCACTTGGCCCTGTCTTCCACTTCCTTGATACAAACAGTAATTTTGCAACTGGTTGACTGACAGTAGAATACCAAAGAGAAGCGGATTATTGCAAAAGTAAGGAGAGGAAGAATACATGAGGTAAGAGGTCCCTGCTCATGGGAGCGTACAGTCTATCGGGGAGAAACATTCTAACTTGGGTGATACAGAAGGGAGAGAGTGTTCGAGGAGCATAGAGTAGTGGGTTAGGAGAAGAGCTGGAAAACTCTGATAAAGAAATGGGTTTTGAGAGACCATTTGAGGTTTTGGTGAGAGGTGGAGGGTCTTATAGGGAACATGTCACTGTAAACCTGATTCAGAGGTGAGCGCTTTTCCAATTCGGTCTCAAATGACAGATAGTTTATGTTCTGTGCAGTAGAGAGGTAAAGTGGAGAGAGATAAAGCACCAACCAATCAGCTTCTAACTGTCATTTTTCAAACACAGTCTGTAACATGACAGTTAGGAGCTGAATGGCTGGTAGTTTATCACTCTCCACTTTCACTCTCTCCAAAGCTTAGTACATCTCCCCCACAGTCATATTTAATAATATATAACCATATCGCACTATTCAGAGACCATACGGCTAATGCTGACATTTTATATTCTTATATCTGATTTATGGCATTATTAAAACCTTACTGGACAAATTGTTGCAATGAAAGTGATAAAACAAGCTGACACGTAATGTTATAGTTACAAAAAGGATATAAAGGAATAAATACAGAAACATTCCCTGTGGTAACTTTTCCAGGTACTGTAGCTCATATTCAGTGAAAAATAAGATGTCTACAGAACAATTCCCATTAGGATTTGGGGCATTTAAGCTGGAAGCAAAGCATCCCAATTATTCTGAGACAAGGTGTAACATTAAACGCATGAGATCTGGTATACATTATTCATATGCAGTATCATTATTTGAGTAAACTGTGATTTCATGTGTCCCCATTAATACCTAGCAGAATATAAACTCGATATATTGGCATTTGTGATTGATTTGTATATGTAGCAATTAAGTGACTTGTAGCATGCTGTGCATTTACATAGAGACAAACTAGAAAATGATGAGCCTAACCGGATTGCGCTCATTACCTCCTCACAGATTGAATTTCTACTTACACAACACAACAGTCTGCAGCTTTATGTTGAAGTGCGCTTTGCGAAAACAAATGTGACAGTTATACTCCAAATATCTATTATTATGGTCCCTGAATTAGATGAGCTGTCACAGTGCCTGTGATAAGGGTTATTCTTACCTGCTACTGTTGAATTCTCTATTCAATACAACGGAGATTATGAATGCAAGTAGTGAAGCCGCTGACCGGGGCCCGTGTTTGCCTGCTTGTCCTACAGAAAATAAATTATCATAGAAACCAACAAGATCTGAGAATGTGCCTGACCCCTAATTCTTCTGCTAGCTATCATAAAAGTTATTCTTCTTGATATCAATGGGCTTAATAATAACACCGCTGAAAAACGTTTTATGTCATCTCCATATTATTATAGTTTTAACTTTCTCACTATGGCAACTGGCTTTGGAGTGAGTTTTTTTTCCCAACGGAGTGCAGTATAAAGCATCCATATACAGGTTGTGGGATGCGGTCAGGATGCCGACGGACAGGATGCCGAACGTCAATATACCGATGCTGGAATCCCGACGCCTGTCAGAATGCCGATGCCGCCATCCCAAAGAGATGAAGATACCAACGTATGCGGGTTATGGTTAGGCCGGAGATGGGGGGTGTTAGGTTTAGGGACCTCCTGAGGTGGGTTAGGCACCACCCAGGGAGGGTTAGGTTTAGGGTGCGGGAAAGGGGGGTTAGGTTTAGGCACCACCAGGGGGAGGTTAGGGTTAGGCACCACCGGGGTGAGGGTTAGGGGGAGGGAGAGTCATGGTTAGGCTACATAGCGACCTCTGTCAGGATCCTGAACATCGTGATGCCGCTGTTGGTCTTTTGACTGCCGGCATCCCGACCGCCGGTCAATCATGTGTATTCCCAGGTTGGTATCACTGCCTGATTTGTGGAGGATTCCAAAGGCCAGAGTCTAAGGAAGCAAAATTGCAGGGATGGAAAGTCCCTTATGGTATCACTTTACCTAGTATAATTATTTCAGTATATATTTAGTATAGTTTTCATATTTCAACATAAAATAAATAATGATCATTTTAAAATGCTGGTAGAATAGGGATGTGTTCTGTTTAGTTGAAAATGATCTACCAGGACGAGCGTGGGCTATTTCCCTGACAAAGTCCCATAGTGATGAAACGCATTGGTAAAGTAGTGCATATGCAGTCGGCCAAATAAGAAAGCAAGGATTGGATGCAAATAGGAAGTAACGAACTAACGGCAGTAGGGGAGCCTGTGACTACATAGAATATACTGGCAAATACCAATCTGTTACAGAGAGCTTCAACTATTAGGATTTCATTTAAAAATATATGTATTATTATATTAGTCCAGTGTCGGGCTTAGGCATTAAGGGCCCACCAGGGAAATGCAGCAGCAAGGGCCCGCTGAAGGGGTGTGTTTAACCCAGGGCTTGACAAATTTTTCTAAAATCTAGGAGCCAGGAGTACAACAAAACCCACCTCCCCTCGTGGTCACACCATAGACCCTACTACCGGAGAGCTCTATGCAGCCGGAGATAGGAGACAGTAGACAGTCGGGACGTCCAGGAGGATCAGCGTAGACTGGGACAGACAGCAGGGATCATAGCAGACCAGGATGGAGAGGAGTTGTCAGCGCAGGCTGGGATGGACAGGAGGAGTCAGTGCACTATGGGACGGACACAGGCACAGCAGTCACCGCAGGCAAAGCTCAGCACATGCACTCCTGTGCATGATATGAACACCACAATACTATAGGTATGAAACTCCGCCAGAGCTGATGAGGATCTGCTTCCTCCCTTACTATGCCACTCACTCACTGACGCACACTCTGTGCCTCTCACACACAGTGCAAGATTAAGGTCCACATGGGCCTGGAGCTGAAATTTATGAAGGGCCTATTGTGTGCCACCGCAGGGGTGTGTGACAAGCGCTGTGTCAGTGTGACTAGTGATATGGAGGTATGATGAGTGCATGGGTGTGGTCTACACAGGGTGTGTGGCTATTTCCAGGTGGGCATATCTGGCGCCTACCATAAACCACTTTAAGGTGGAGCTATAACAAGAAAACATGTTTTTATTGTGAAATGGTAAGAACTGTATGGTCTCTCGTTCCTTGACTGCTAGAATAGTTTATTTAAGAATAGTTCAGAATAATAAAAAAAAATATCCAAAATTGTTCACTGATTTTGGCATATTTCTATACGTTTTCATTCCACATCCCTAGCCACTGCAGTAAATTAATACATTAACTGCCTTCTTAGGATAGAAAATAATGGCAATACTTGACCAGGGCAGTAAGGGTTAACTTTGACCGAATCTGTAGCAATGTAACAACCTGGCAGATTCAAGGTTGATACCTTGTTACAGACATGGTAAAAATATTGGTGATGTGGTTGTCCATTGAGATATCTTTCCCGGTAAGTGGTGAAAAAGAATAAATTTCTATCGAGCAGGAAAGTGTGTGTGAGGTGTCTCAGATGCACAACGTGTGGCTATTTGGAGACAGGGGACATTTATGTATAACACCACTCTGTCAAGAAATTCAAAATCAATTACACACATACCTGCAGTAGCAGATTTTTGATCTATTTTATTAGATGTGCTTGTGGATTCCTCTATATCAGTGTGTGTGTGCGTGTATATATATATATATATATATATATATATATATTAGGGGTGTGCACCGGCCACTTTTCGTGTTTTGTGTTTTGGTTTTGGATCTGGATCTTTCTTCGTGTTTTGGATCTGGATTGGTTTTGCCAAAACCACCCTTCCGTGTTTTGGGTTCTGGGTTTTGTGTTTTGGATCTGTATTTTTTTTTAAAAAAGCATAAGAACAGCTAAAATCACAGAATTTGTAGGTTTTTCTGCTCCTATGCTATTATTAACCTCAATATCCTTAATTTCCACTCATTTCCAGTCTATTCTGAACACCTCACACCTCACAATAGTGTTTTTATGTCCAAAAGGTTGCACCGAGGTAGCTGGATGACTATGCTAAGCGACACGAGTGGGCGGCACAAACACGTGACCCATCTAGGAGTGACACTGCAGTGGCAGACAGGATGGCAGTTAGAAAAACTAGGCCCCAAACTGTACATAATGCAAAGAAAAAAAGAGGTGCAAGATGGAATTGTCCTTGGGCCCTCCCACCCACCCTTATGTTGTATAAACAGGACATGCACACTTTAACAAACCAATCATTTCAGCGCCAGGGTCTGCCACACAACTGTGGCTGAAATGATTGGTTCGTTTGGGCCCCCACAAAACAAGCTGGCAATTAATCTGTCCCTGCACAAACTGGCTCTACGGAGGCAAGATGTCATCCTCATCCTCCTCATCCACCGATTCCTCACCCTCTTCAGTGTGTACATCCTCATCCTCACAAAGTATTAACTCGTCCCCACTTGAATCCACCACCACAGGTCCCTCTGTACCTTCTGGAGGCTGGTCTCCCTGGAAGAGCTGATAATTCATTTTGATGAACATCATCTTCTCCACATTCTGTGGAAGCAACCTCCTACGCCTTTCGCTGACAAGGTTCCCGGCTGCACTACTCTTTCGGAGTACACACTGGAGGGGGGGCAACTCAGGTAAAATAGAGCCAGTTTGTACAGGGGCCTCCAAATTTGTACAGGGGCCTCTTTTTCCTGCCAGTACAGGTATGGACTGTCTGACATGCCTACTTGGATGCTGTCACCGATGTAATCCTCCACCATTCTGTCAATGGTGACAGTATCATATGCAGTGACAGTAGACATGTCAGAAATTGTTGCCAGGTCCTTCAGTCCGGACCAGATGTCCAAACTTGGTCCTGCCTGCCCTGCATCACCGCCAGCGGGTTGCTTAGGATACCTACGTTTTTTCCTGGCAGCCCCAGTTGCGGGAGAAAATGAAGAAGGAGCCGTTGACGTGTCACGTTCCGCTTCAGCTGACAGTGTGTTCACCAGCAGGTCTTTGCACCTCTGCAGGCTTGTGTCGGCCGGAAAGAGAGACACCACATAGGCTTTAAACCTAGGATTGAGCACGGTGGCCAAAATGTAGTGGTCTGATTTCAACAGATTGACCACCCTGGAATCCAGGCAAAGCGAATGAAGGGCTTCATCCACAAGTCCCACATGCCGAGCGGAATCGCTCCATCTTAGCTCCTCCTTCACTTTCTCCAGCTGCTTCTGCAAAAGCCTGATGAGGGGAATGACCTGACTCAAGCTGGCAGTGTCTGAACTGACTTCACGTGTGGCAAGTTCGAAGGGCTGGAGAACCTTGCACAACACGGAAATCATTCTCCACTGCGCTTGAGTCAGGTGCATACCCCCTCCTTTGCCTATGTCATAGGTGGATGTATAGGCTTGTATGGCCTTTTGCTGCTCCTCCATCCTCTGAAGCATATAGAGGGTTGAGTTCCACCGCGTCACAACCTCTTGCTTCAGGTGATGGCGGGGCAGGTTCAAGAGTGTTTGCTGGCGCTCCAGTCTTCGGCACGCAGTCGCTGAATGGCGAAAGTGGCCAGAAATTTTTCAGGCCACCCAAAGCGTCTCCTGCACGCCCCTGTCGCTTTTCAGAAAATTCTGCACCACCAAGTTTATTGTGTGAGCAAAACATGGGACGTGCTGGAATTTGCCCAGATGTAATGCCCGCACAATATTGGTGGAGTTGTCATATATCACAAATCCCCAGGAGAGTCTAAGTGGGGTAAGCCACTGGGCGATGATTTCCCTCAGTTTCTCTAAGAGGTTGTCGGCGGTGTGCCTTTTACTGAAACCGGTGATACCCAGCGTAGCCTGCCTTGTAACGAGCTGGCGTTTCTGAGATGCTGCTACTGGTGACGCTGCTGCTGTTGCTGCGTAAGGTGATACATCTACCCAGTGGGCTGTCACAGTCATATAGTCCTTAGTCTGCCCTGTTCCACTTGTCCACATGTCCGTGGTTAAGTGGACATTGTGTACAACGGCATTTTTCAGGACACTGAGGACACTTTTTCTGACGTTTCTGTACAGTCTCGGTATCGCCTGCCTAGTGAAGTGGAATCTAGACGGGATTTGGAACCGGGGACACACTACCTCCATCAATTGTCTAAATCCCACTGCACTAATGGCGGATACCGGACGCACATCTAACACCAACATAGCAGACAAGGCCTCAGTTATACGTTTTGCTTCAGAATGACTGCTGTCGTACTTCATCCTCCTCGCTAAGGACTGTTGGAGGGTCAATTGTTTAGTAAAAGTAGTGGTGTTCCTACTTCCTCTCTGGGATGATGAACGACTCCCAGCAGCAGCAACAGCAGCAGCGGCAGCAGTAGGCGTAGCAATGCAGGATCCTCCGGAGGAATCCCGGATAGGAGAGTCAGTCATGCCAGTGACATGGCCTGCAGGACTACTTCCGATCCTGACTAAGGAGGAAATTGACGAGGAGGGAGTTGACGGTGTGGTTTGCAGGCGCTTGGATACAACAGGACAACGGGATTTAGGTCTCCCTGGACTGCTTACGGTCTTAGCCAAAGTTTCTGAACTTGACAGTAACTTTTTATGAACGCGCTGCAGGTGCCGTATAAGGGAGGATGTTCCTAGGTGGTTGACGTCCCTACCCCTACTTATTTCACCTTTACATATGGTACATATGGCAAGACAGTTGTTGTCCGGATTTGGATAGAAATATTGCCAGACCAAAGAGGTGGAATGTTTGGTCTTCTGCCCAGGCATGACCGTGATGGGCTTTTTCATCCCACGGACAACAACTGTCTCCCCCGGAGCCTGATTTAAACAAACCACATCACCATCAGAATCCTCCTCGCCAACTTCCTCCTCAGCGCCAGCTACACCAGTATCCTCATCCTGTTGTACTTCAACAGTGACATCTTCAATTTGCATATCAGCAAGTGGACTGTGGGTGCTCCTTTCAGCACTTGCAGGGGGGGTGCAAATGGTGGAAAGAGCCACCTCTTCCCATCCAGTGCTGGGAAGGTCAGGCATCGCAACCACCACCACACTTGGACTCTCCTTGGGGATTTGTGATATCTTCTTAGAAAGCACAGTTCTTCGCTGTGCTTTTGCCAGCTTAACTCTTTTGATTTTTTTAGTGGGAGGAGGGCTTCCATCGTCATGTGAAGCTGAACCACTAGTCATGAACATACTAGGGATCGACCTTAGCCGTTCCTTGCCACTCCGTGTCGTAAATGGCATATTGGCAAGTTTACGTTTCTCTTCAGCTGATTTAAATGTTTTTTTCAAGGTCATTTTCCTGAACTTTGTCATTTGGGATTGTATGTGCCCTCTACTATGACATTGGGCATCGGCCTTGGCAGACGACGTTGATGGCATGTTATCGTCTATGTCATGACTAGTGGCAGCAGCTTCAGCACTAGGAGGAAGTGGTTCTTGATCTTTCTCTATTTTATTTTTATCGGAGAAAGTTTGGTCCTCCATTTATGTTATATCGATTTGATATATACGTGCGGCTAAACACAGAAAATATTTTTTTATTTTTGCTGGAGAGTAGTGCACTTTGTGGTTTACACCAGCCTTTAAGAAATGAGCCAGCCGGCTCTTTACTTATGGGACACAGGCGCACGCTTGGCGCTGCTCCTTTGTTGATGCACGTGTGGCTACTGCGCACACAATTCACAAACACAGAAAATAATTTTTTTTTTGGTTTGGACTGGAGTGTACTTTCGGGGGTTACAGCACCCTTAACGGTCAAGCCAGCCGGCCCTTTACTTATGACACAGGCGCACGCTTGGCACTACTTTGTTGATGCACGTGCGGCTACTGCGCACACAATTCACAAACACAGAAAATAATTTTTTTTTTGGTTTGGACTGGAGTGTACTTTCGGGGGTTACAGCACCCTTAACGGTCAAGCCAGCCGGCCCTTTACTTATGACACAGGCGCACGCTTGGCACTACTTTGTTGATGCACGTGCGGCTACTGCGCACACAATTCACAAACACAGAAAATATTTTTTTTTTTGGTTTGGACTGGAGTGTACTTTGGGGGTTACAGCACCCTTTAACGGTCAAGCCAGCCGGCCCTTTACTTATGACACAGGCGCACGCTTGGCACTACTTTGTTGATGCACGTGCGGCTACTGCGCACACAATTCACAAACACAGAAATTCATTTTTTTTTTGGTTTGGACTGGAGTGTACTTTCGGGGGTTACAGCACCCTTAACGGTCAAGCCAGCCGGCCCTTTACTTATGACACAGGCGCACGCTTGGCTCTACTTTGTTGATGCACGTGCGGCTACTGCGCACACAATTCACAAACACAGAAAATATTTTTTTTTGTTGGTTTGGACTGGAGTGTACTTTCGGGGGTTACAGCACCCTTTAACGGTCAAGCCAGCCGGCCCTTTACTTATGACACAGGCGCACGCTTGGCATTACTTTGTTGATGCACGTGCGGCTACTGCGCACACAATTCACAAACACAGAAAATAATTTTTTTTTGGTTTGGACTGGAGTGTACTTTCGGGGGTTACAGCACCCTTTAACGGTCAAGCCAGCCGGCCCTTTACTTATGACACAGGCGCATGCTTGGCACTACTTTGTTGATGCACGTGCGGCTACTGCGCACACAATTCACAAACACAGAAAATAATTTTTTTTTTGGTTTCGACTGGAGTGTACTTTGGGGGGTTACAGCACCCTTTAACGGTCAAGCCAGCCGGCCCTTTACTTATGACACAGGCGCACGCTTGGCACTACTTTGTTGATGCACGTGCGGCTACTGCGCACACAATTCACAAACACAGAAAATAATTTTTTTTTTGGTTTGGACTGGAGTGTACTTTCTGGGGTTACAGCACCCTTTAATGGTCAAGCCAGCCGGGACCTTTACTTATGACACAGACGCACGCTTGGCACTACTTTGTTGATGCATGTGCGGCTACTGCGCACACAATTCACAAACACAGAAAATATATTATTTTTTTAGCACTTGGGGGGAGCACCCCTGATGGACAGAGCACCCCCTGGACAACACTACAGCACCCCTTTAGGACTGGGACACTGCACAGGACTTTGGAGTGGACCCAGCCCCTATGGAGAACTGACTGCACAACACAGTCCAGCCAGCCCCTATGGACTTTGAAGTAGTGGACACAGCCCCTATTAACAACAGCAGCACAGCACAACACAGCCAGCCCCTATGGACTTTGAAGTAGTGGACAACAGCAGCACTACACTACACTACACAGCCCTAACTCCCACCCTCCCTCTTCACTGTCCACAGCCGAGTGAGAAAATGGCGCCGACGCGGGTACCTTATATAGGATCCAAAACCCGCGAGACTCGGAAGGTGGGATGATGACGTTTTGCCTCGATTTCAGATCCGAGTCAGGCGGGAAAAGTCGAGCCTGACTCGGATCGGACTCGGATCGTAGCATTACAGTGACCACCATATATTAGAGAGGGCAATACAGGGACTACCACATAATGCTGAGGGCATTCCATATAACACAGAGAACATCACAGTGACCACCAGATAATGCAAAGAATATCATAGTGACCACCATATAATACAGAGAGCATTACAGTGACCTCCATATAATACAGACCATGTCACAGTCTCCACCATATAATACGGTGAGCATTAAAGTGGCCACCATATAATACAGAGAGTGTTGCAGTGAGTGCCATATAATACAGAACATCAGTGCCCACCATATAATATATTAAGCATCCAAGTGGCCGCCATACACTATAAAGATAATTGCAATGAGTGCCATATAATACAGAGAACTCCAACGACCACCAGAAAAATACAGAGGACATCACGGCCACACACTATGGCCCCTGAAATGGGATAAATCAGATAGCAAGCAGCTGGCAGATCTATATTGATAATACAGCACAGACTCGAGCCCGCCTATTTCCTCCATCCTTCACTCCCACCTCCCTCCATACCGTGTGCACCGCTGCTAATGTGTCAACACGCACACGCTGAGCTTGCTTCGGCGTTGTAGTGAAGCAGTGCCGAGGCAGGAGGCCAACACAGCTGCAGTATTTGGCCTGCGACATCACTGAAGGGTGATGATTATTGATCATCACCCTTCATTGATCCAGCTGCAGCAGCACCCTCTCTCTCTCTATGGGTATTTACATATATATATATACATATATATATATATATATTTATATATATAAAATTCAATGATCCGGCACTCTGTAATATCATGGTTACTTACCTGGTTGCCCTCACAATGTCCAGATACACAAACTACGTCAGGTGCGGCACTCCACGCAAAAAGAAATAATCAGACTCAGCTTGAAGGTGTCAACGTTTCAATGCTAATTCACAGCATTTGTTCTAATGGAAATGCTGTGAATTAGCATTGAAACATTGACATGTTCAAGCCGACTCTGAGGTATTTCTTTTTGCGTGGAGTGCCGCACCTGACATAGTTTACATATACTGTATATATATATATATATATATATATATATATATATATATATATATACACATTATATATATATATATTATATATATACACACATAAATACATGTACTATATGTATATAGTACATATGTCTGTGCATATATAGTGTTCACTCTAGCCTGCCGCCAGAGAGGGCACTTCCGTGTGCGCCGAAAAGGGGGCGTGTCTATAAGACGCGTCACCTTTTCGTCACTCTTGTGGCGTGCCCGGCACTTACGGACATGCCGGGCAGCCCCCCCAAGCGCTGCTGACAGGTAGAATCTGCCCAGCGTCTATTCACCGGCGGTGACCGGGTCACTGCACATTTCCCCACCCGCGGGACACTGCAACCCGCGGGTGAAGACGGCACCCGCAGGCTGTCTTAGCAGTGCACTGCACGGTGAGGGCAGAGTTTTGCAGAAGGAGGGCAGGGCGCTTTTTGTCCTCCGGATAGAGGGCAGGGTGCAGCGCCCCGCTAAAACAGCCTAGCGGGAACACTATATATATGTACTACATACATACATATACTACATATATAAACAATTAATATATATACATACAGTGTAATATATATATATATATACATACATACATACATACAGTGTGTGAGTGTATATATATATATATATATATATATATATTATATATTATATATATATATTAGGGATGAGCGGGTTCAGATTACTGAAATCCGAGCCCCCCCGATCCAAGTCGTATCCGAGTTAGACTCGACTTTTCCCGCCTGACTCGGATCTGAAATCTGTGGACAGTGTGGACAGTGAAGTGGGAGGGTGGGAGCTAGGGCTGGCTGGGCTGTGTTGTGCTGCTGTTGTCCATAGGGGCTGTGACCACTCAGTCCATAGGGGCTGGCTGGGCTGTGTTGTGCTGCTGTCATAGGGGCTGGCTGGGCTGTGTTGTGCAGTCAGTTGTCTATAGGTGCTGTGTCCACTCCAAAGTCTACAGGAGCTGGCTGGACTGTGTTGTGCAGTGTCCCATAAAGGCTGTAGTCCTAGAGGGGTGCTGTAGTGTTGTCCTGGGGGTGATCTGTGCATCAGGGGTGCTACCCCAAAGTGCACTCCAAAAAATAATTTTTTTTTTCTGTGTTTGTGAATTGTGTGCGCAGTAGCTGGATGTGCATCAACAAAGTAACGCCAAGCGTGCACCTGTGTCATAAGTAAAGGGCCGGCTGGCTTGACCGTTAAAGGGTGGTGTAACCCCCAAAGTGCACTGCAAACAAAATAAAAAATAATTTTCTGTGTTTGTGAATTGTGTGCACTGTGGCTGCACGTGCATCAACAAACGAGCAGCGCCAAGCGTGCGCATGTGTCCCATAAGTAAAGGGCCATTAAAGGGTGCTGTAACCCCCAAAGTGCGCTCCACAAAAAATAAAAAATACTTTTTTTTTCTGTCTTTGTGAATTGTGTGGACTGTAGCCGCGCCTGCATCCTCAAAGCAGCAGCGACAAGCGTGTGTCTGTCTGTTAAAGGGTGGTGTAACCCCCAAAGTGTGTGCCACAAAAAATAAAATAATCTTTTTTTCTGTGTTTGTGTGTGAAATGTATGCAAAGTAGCCACACCTGCATCCGAAAAGCAGCAGCGACAAATCGTGCGTCTGTCTGTTAAAGGGTGTTGTAACCCCCAAAGTTCGCTTGAACAAAAATAAAATAATCTTTTTTACTGTGTTTGTGTGTGAAATGTATGCGCAGTAGCCGCACCTGCATCCTCAAAGCAGCAGCGACAAGCGTGCGTCTGTCCGTTAAAGGGTGGTGTAACCACCAAAGTGCGCTCCAACAAAAATAAAATAATCTTTTTTACAGTGTTTGTGTGTGAAATGTATGCGCAGTAGCCGCACCTGCATCCTCAAAGCAGCAGCGACAAGCGTGCGTCTGTCTGTTAAAGGGTGGTGTAACCCCCAAAGTGCGCTCCACAAAAAATAAAAAAATCCTTTTTTTTTCTGTCTTTGTTAATTGTGTGGGCTGTAGCCGCACCTGCATACACAAAGCAGCAGCGCCAAGCGTGCGTCTGTCTGTTAAAGGGTGGTGTAACACCCAAAGTGCTCTCCATCAAAAATAAAACATTTTCTTCTGTGTTTGTTTGTGAATTGTGTGCACTGTACGTGCATCAACAAAGGAGCAGCACAAAGCGTGCGCCCATGTCCCATAAGTCTGTTAAAGGGTGGTGTAACCCCCAAAGTGCACTCCACAAAAAATAAACAATTCTTTTTTGTCTGTGTTTATGTGCGAAATGTATGCATAGTAGCCGCACGTGCATCAACACAGCAGCAGTGCCAAGCGTGCGCCTGTGTCATCAGTCAAGGGCCAGTTTGGACATCTGGTCAGGACTGAAGGACGTGCCAACAATTTCTGACATGTCTACTGTCACTGCATATGATACTGTCACCACTGACAGAATGGTGGAGGAATTATTTTCTGTGTTTGTGAATTGTGTGCACTCTGGCTGCACGTGCATCAACAAAGAAGCAGCGCCAAGCATGCGCCTGTGTCATAAGTAAAGGGCCGGCTGGCTTGTCCGTTAAAGGGTGTTGTAACCCGCAAAATGCACTCCAAAAAATATATATATATTTTTTTTATTGTGTTTGTGAATTGTGTGTGCAGTAGCCGCAAGTGCATCAACAAAGTAGCATCAAGCGTGCGCCTGTGTCATAAGTAAAGGGCCGGCTGGCTTGACTGTTAAAGGGTGGTGTAACCTCCAAAGTGCACTCCAACAAAAACAAACATTTTCTTCTGTGTTTGTGAATTGTCTGCACTGTACGTGCATCCTCAAAGCGGCAGCGCCAAGCGTGCGTCTGTCTGTTAAAGGGTGGTGTAACCCCCAAAGTGCGCTCCACAAAAAATAAAAAATTCTTCTTTTTTTTCTGTCTTTGTGAATTGTGTGCACTGTAGCTGCACGTGCATCAACACTGTAGCAGCGCCAAGCGTGCGCCTGTGTCATAATTCAAGGGCCGGTTTGGACATCTGGTGCGGACTGAAGGACGTGCCAACAATTTCTGACATGTCTACTGTCACTGCATATGATACTGTCACCATTGACAGAATGGTGGTGGATTACATTGGTGACAGCATCCAAGTAGGGATGTCTGACAGAGCCAGAAGCTCTCCGGGGCTTACGACAAGTGAGACCCTACCCTAGGTTCTCGTCGTAAGCCCCGATGGTCGCGATGCATCGCGACCATCACCCGAGCGGTCGTTAGAGCTGTGGGTGTAAACCCACAGCCTAACGACCGAAACAGAGGCGGGCGGTCAGGATGCAAGCGGCCGCCCAGTTTCTGAGCGACCGCTTGCATCCTCCGACCGCCTCTGAATGAGGCCCTCTGTGCCTCTCACACTTACACAAACTCTGTGTCTTTCTCACACACACTGTGCCTCTCTCTCTCTCACACACACTGTGCCACTCAATCACACTGTGCCCAGGGCCGGCGCTAGGCTGTGCTGCGCCCAGCGCCATCCTGTGTTGCTGCCCCTTCCCTCCCTCCCAGCTGAGCTTAAATATAGCCCATAGCGCTGGGAGGGAGGTGGGCGTTTCCTGAGCCCTCCGGAAACAGTAGCGCTCCAGGCGATGGGCCAGCTTGCCCATGTCTGGAGCCGCTACTGACTGTGCCTCACACACACACTGTGCCTCTCAAACACACTGTGCCTCTCACACACACACACACACACAGGGGCGTATCTATAATGGGTGCAGGGTGTGCGGGGCCCCGCACCACACACCCTGCACCCATAATATAGTCACCTCTCCTTAGTCCCACATTGGCGCGGGGGTCCAGCGCTGTAAAAAACGTCTGGAAAATGGCCACAGCGGCCATTTACCCATCGTTTGCGCATGCGCAGTACAGGGAAAATGGCCACCGTTCCCATTTTCCCGGTGACCTGTGCATGCGCTATAGACTCTGGGCACACTCTAGTGCCCAGAGTCTATAACTCCGGCGCTGGCCGCAGTGGCGGTTCTAGGGGTGGGCTAACAGGGCTGTCACCCGGGGCGCCGGCCCCTAGAGGGTGCCACCGAGTCCCCACAAGGTAAAAAAAAAAAACCAGCGCCGGTCCCCCCCGCGTTGCCGGGCGCCCGCTGATATTTGTTATCAGCGGGCACCTGGCTCCCTCCCTGCAAAGGCAGCCGAAGCTCACTCAAGAGCTCCAGCTCTAGCAGAGAGCACTATGGGAGGGATGTCATGACGTCTCCCCCATAGATCCGTGATGGAGCCGTGGTCGGACCGGACGGCAGCGAACGCAGGAGCGGGGCCTAAGGTAAGTATTGTGTTTGTATTTTTTATTTTTCAGAAGGGAGGCATGGGGGCATTACTACTAGGGGCATGTCTATAAGGGGGCATTATTACTGGGGGCATGTCTATAAGGGGGCATTACTACTGGGGGCATGTCTATAAGGGGCATTACTACTGGGGACATGTCTATAAAGGGGCATTACTACTGGGGGCATGTCTATAGGGGGGCATTACTACTGGGAGCATGTCTATAAGGGGCATTACTACTGGGGGCATGTCTATAAGGGGCATTACTACAGGGGGCATTACTACTGGGGGCATGTCTATAAAGGGCATTACTACTGGGGGCATGTCTATAGTGTCTATAGGGGGCATTACTACTGGGAGCATGTCTATACAGGGGCATTACTACTGGGGGCATGTCTATAAGGGGGCATTACTACTGGGGGCATGTCTATAAGGGGCATTACTACTGGGGGCATGTCTATAGGGGGACATTACAACTGGGAGCATGTCTATAAGGGGGCATTACTACTGGGAGCATGTCTATAAGGGGGCATTTCTACTGGGGACATGTCTGTAAGGGGGCATTACTACTGGGGGCATGTCTATAAGGGGACATTACTACTGGGGCATGTATATAAGGGGGCATTACTACTGGGGACATGTCTATAAGGGGGCATTCCTACTGGGAGCACTACTATAGGGGGCACTAATGGGGGCATTCCAACTTTGGGCACTACTATAGTGGGCATTCCAACTTTGGGCACTACTATAGGGGACATTATTACTGGGGCACTACTATAGGGGGCACTACTACTGTGGGTATTGTATTAGGGGCACTACTCAGTACTGTGGGCCTTGTGTATAAGGGGCACTAATTTGGGCATTGTGTAAAAGGGGCACCACTGTGTGTCATAACATGAATAAGGGACTAATGTGTGGCGTAATTTGAATTGGGGATACTGTATTATAAAGGGAATTACTGCATGTGGCATAATGTGCTATACAGGGCATTACTGCATGTAGCCTAATGTGTTATAAAAGCCATTACTGCATGTGGCATAATGTGTTATACAGGGATTTACTGCATATGGCATAATGTGTTATAAAGGCCATTACTGCGTGTGGCATAATGTGTTATACAGAGCATTACTGCATGTGGCATAATGTGTTATACAGGGCATTACTGCGTGTGGCATAATGTGTTATAAAGGTCATTACTGTGTGTGGCATGTGCTATACAGGGCATTACTGTGTGTGGCATAAAGTGTTATACAGGGTATTACTGCGTGTGGCATAATGTGTTATACAGGGCATTACTGCGTGTGGCATAATGTGTTATAAAGGCCATTACTGTGTGTGGCATAATGTGTTGTACAGGGCATTACTGCGTGTTGCATAATTTGTTTATAAAGGGCATTACTGCATGTGGCATAATGAATTTATAAAGGGCACTACTGTGTAAGGCGCATTACTGCACATGGCAATTATTCGCCACAAGGGGAGAGCTTGGGGGAAGCCCAGCACCTTCATAAGTGCTGGGCACGCCCCACAGTTTGATGAATTGGGGGTGTTCCGCAAGGACACGCTCCCTTTCTGGAAGCGCGTGTGCTTTCAGCGCGTGCAGAGGAACGTCATTTACAAAAAGTTGTGGTTTTTTTTTTTTTTTTGGGGGGGGGGCGCAACTGTGAACTTTCGCCCTGAGCTCCACAATGTCTAGAACCGGCCCTGGCTGGCCGCACACAGCTCATAGCGCTTCCGGCTGCCAAACGGAGAGGAGACTGCACACGGGCCCCCTCCTCACTAGAAACACCCCTGCACACACACATACACACACTGTGTATCACGTTGACACTAACCATTTCCCTGTATTCTGCCAGCAGTTTCCTCTCTGTCATGCAGGCCAAGGCAGTCCTTTACGCAGGGATGTAACTAGAACTTTCTGGGCCATAGGAACATTTTGAAGGAGTCTCCACCCAATGCTTCTATAGGGAAACCTCTTTCCAAAGCAGTTCATTTTATGCCCCATAGTAGTGCCCTAGTTAAAATTATGCTCTATATAGTGTCCTCAGTTCACATTACACCACATTGTAGAGCTCGCAGTTCATCATTGGCAGACTCATGCTTATTGCACTTCTCGTTGGCACCATAGCCTGTTAGATGGCTATTACCCACCCAATTGTCCAATTATGGGTGTGCCGGGTGAACCACATACACACACACGTCAAGAGATTGCACTCACTGGGCTTCTTCCAAAAACCTTCTTTATTACTCACAGGTTCAGATACAGATAATTGTCAACATTTCAGCCCTCACCAGGCCTTTGTCAAGACAAACCAAGCAGATCTCCAGACCTGAGGCACTCTCAAGTCAACTGTAATCCTCAATACCAAGTAACCAGCTATCTTGACTGTCATGTGCTGTGCACAACAGGAAGTGATTGCAGACTCATTTGTACACTCACAAAATAACATAGTCATATATAATTATTAGGGATGTGCGCCGACCCCCGTGTTTTGATTTTGATTTTGAGGTTCTCCTCGTGTTTTGGATCTGGATTTGGTTTAGCAAAAACTGCCCCTTGCATCTTTTGGTTTTGGATTTGTATTTTTTCTTTACAAAATCATAAAAACAGCTAAAATCACATAATTCGAGCCTGTTTTTGTTCCTACAGTATTGTTAACCTCAAGAACAGTTATTTTCAGTCATTTCCAATCAATTTTGACCACCTCACAGCTGGCTGACTAAACTAAGCAACAGCAGTGGGCGGCATCAACATGTGGCAGTTCTGCTTCCAACATGGAACAGAGTGGCACTGCAGTGGTAGACAGGATGGCAGTTTAATAAACTATACGACCCCTAGGAAGTTTAAAAACCAAGAATGTTTTAATTAATCAAGAACTAGATCAGAGACCTGGGAGAATTGGAATACGTTTATGGGCCAAGACAGGGAAATGATGGAAGGATTGATTCGTTTTTAATTTCTCTTTTATTTTAATGTTTTGATACTTAAGCAAATTTATGAGGGAAGATCAATCTAGGATCAAGTTCTTCAGTTCCTAAAAGACATCTTTGATCTGGAGGAGGTTTTTAAATTTTTATACATATAATAGATATGAGGTGGCCTTGCTTGTGGAGGTGCTGCTAGAACATACTGTAAACAGACGTTTACTTTGTACTCAGGGAGGTTGTTGGGGATAGTGGGACCAAGACTTGCTGTTTACATCAGAGGAAAGCAGCCTGTAGTTCTCCGGCTGAACTAGAACTCCCAGCATCTGTGATGTTTGCTGGGCCTACTGGGAGTTATTTGTCAACAACAGGTGGCATGCTTCAGGTTACCTAAGCCTGCTTTACGCACTGTATGTACCATGTAAATATGTATGTATGTGACCAATATACACAACTAATTTTTGCATTAAACGTATTTGCACTTCATCTTTTTTATAATTTTTATGTGGATTGATAATATTAATTTTATTTAACTTTTTTTTTTACACTGGGGCAGAGCACCCCTTAACGAGGCAGCAGACCCTTGATGAACAACACAGACAGCACCCCTTCTTTATGGACAACAAAGCACCCCTGTGGACATACCGCCTGCAGTGCAGAGTCACAAATACGTTGACGATAAACTGCGGTCTAGCCGGCAGTGTCACCAAACAATAATAGCGCAGCTAAGTTGCTAACGCACACACACAAAATAAAACATAAAAAAAAAACCCACATCTTTTTTTACACTGCGGAAGAGCACCCCTGATTGACAGAGCCCTGGACAACACAGCACCCCTTTATGGACTGCAGCTCTAGACCCTTGATGGACAGAACAACACAGCAGCAGCCCTTATCTATAACACAGCAGCAGCCCCTTGATTGACAGGACAAGTGACACAGCAGCTGCAGCCCCCCCTGAAGCCCCCCTTTATATACTGCAGCCCCAGCCCCTTTATGGACAACACAGCAGCAGCCTTCAGCCCCAGACCCTGACAGGACAAGTTGGACAACACACTGACACAGACAGTGACAGCAACACGTCTGTTCAATTCACCATCCACACCCGGAGTGAAAATGGCGCTGATCACCGGGACCTTTATAGAATCCAAAACCCACGAGAATCCGACAGCAGGAGGATGACGTTTTGCCTCTTTTTTGGGTCTGAGTCAGGCCGGAAAACCCAAGCCGGTCTTGGATCCGACTCGGAATTGCAATGTTCGGGTGGGTCCGGTTCTCTGAGAACCGAACCCGCTCATCTGTAATAATTATTATCAGCTCACATTACAAATATTATTTACACACATATGCTCACAAATCTTACACTTCCCTGATTATAATACTGCCAATAACATTCATCTTGTATCCCACAGCTACCCTGGAGCTTCTGGCTTGTGCCTGAGACACAAAATACACAAATTTACTGTTTTGTGTCTCACTGTGAAATGCAACTTCTACATGTTATGCACAACTGGGTCTAAGACACATAAAAAATGCATTTCTCGTTTTGCTATTCACTATCGACCACAACTTCTACACGTTACTCATATCTGTGTCTAGACACATTGCCTATTTCCGTCACAAACTTCAATATTCTTTAAAGCTTTAAATCACCAAGTAGCATATTTATCACAATCCACAGTCTTAATGTGGATGTGATATTATTTTACCCAAATTCATAATGGGAAAATTAATATGTTCATGCAAATTTACTCAAATCCTCTTGCCAGGAGATGGGCTCCAATAAGAGCCCCTCCCTGCATAAAAGATGTAAGCAGTGTGATAGAGTAACGCTATCACAGTGCTTCCTGGCCCGGGTCCCCGGCAGCTACTGTGTATACATGTCACGCTGGCGCATGCGTCACCGGAGGCCGACGGAGCGGAAAAATGTGTGAATTAGTAGCCCAGAGGCTACTATAGAGTAGGGATGTGCAGGCTCGGATAGGTTCGAGTTTGCACGTGGAGTTCGGATTTTTCCCTCCAAAAAAACGGAACTCAGAACGAGGCAAAACGTCATCTTACATGGACGAACATCATCATTCCTGGACAAAAGACCAGGAATGATGATGTTCGTCCATGTAAGATGACGTTTTGCCTCGTTCTGAGTTCCGTTTTTTTGGAGGGAAAAATCCGAACTCCACGTGCAAACTCGAACCTATCCGAGCCTGCACATCCCTACTATAGAGTAGCGCCATCTGGAGTTGGCATTAACCTATCGGGGCCAAGCACTGAGCTTGGTAATTCCGGCAGCACACCAAACCCCATAGAAGACTCTGGAGGATACTAAATATTTTTGGCTGCCCCCCAAAAACGTCTGCACTCAAATATCTGGTATATGTGATGTTATGCTACTACATTGTTGGTATTACTCCCAAGCTAACTGTAAATCTAACTTCACCAAATAATCTTACAAACACTAATGTGGCCATAGCATAATATACAATACATATTTGGAACTAGAAATCCCAGCATGCCTTCTGGCATGGCATGCAGTGCTTAGTAGCTGCACAACATTAAGGAGCTAAATGCAGTTACAAATGTAAAAATGCCAGTCCTACTTATCTTGCTTACAGCTTGTCAGCCTGTAGGGTGTCTTGTTTGCGGTTTACGGTAATGTGCAGTGCTGTGCCTACCTCCGCCCAAGGTACGGGAGCTGCCTGGAGACAAATGTGACAGTTTGCCCTCTGACAGGAGGATGCAGAAACCCAACACCAGACCAGAGAAGAGGACCGGAGACCGACGGCGCAGGTAATTGTTGGGCGTGGCTGGTCCCGGGGGAGGGGCCAACAAAAATCAGAAAGTGACTGTATAACTAGCAATCCCGGGGGCCGGAGGAATCAGAGACAGTCACAATCACACTCTGTGCCCAAACTGTTCCTGTCATGTACTGACAGCGGACCTGCTAAGCCCCGCCCCTCACCGAAAGGGGCGTTGCCTCGAAGCATGGAGCCCACCGGGGGTTTACCCGGAACCCCGCCAGCCCATTCCGCGCCTATATTAGTCCTTTTTAGAGTGCTTGTAATACATTTTATTACACTGTCCTGCACCCTCATTGTATTTTCCTACACCCTAGAAAGTTTCCCATTGAAGAGGGGTTTATAAAGAGTAGCAAAGAATTTTTAGAAAAATGAATATCTATATATGATGAGCCAGGATGTGAGGTACAGTTTGATGAATAGGAGGACACAGGAGAGAGAAAAGTTTCATGAAGGGACAAAAACCAAAATCTACTGCTGCATGACCCTTAACTTACAGCAGGCCATAACGCTGGTGCAGGACATGCCATAGATACTCGTCACTGCATGCCAGGATATAGAGGTGTTGGTCAGATGGAAGCTATTCAGTCCACTTAGGAGCAAGGCAGTACCTCCGTGACATCTCTAGCTCGCAGTGGATAAGTAATCTGCATTATTTGCTTCAGCCCACAATGGCTTCCCTTTACAGTGTTCCACTTAACATTGCTGTTAAGACTTGAACTTGGAAGGGGTACAGCTCAGAACTTAACATAAACTATTCACACCACCAACTTTATTTACCCTAACCCAGTGCCAGATTATGGTCCGGATGGGCCTGGAGCTGAAATGTATAAAGGGTCTATTGTGTGCTGCCGCAGTGGGTGTGACAAGCATGGGGAGTGGTGTGACTACTGATGTAGGGGTGTGGTCTGCATAGAGGGGGTGTGGTCTGTGCCGTGGCATGTGCATACCTCCAAACCGTCCCAATTTTGGAGGGATAGCCCTGCCATTCAACCTGCAAGCGCTCGGCATCTATTCACTGGAGATAGGGACTGGGGCGCCGGTCATGCCCCCAGCGTGATGAAAATGGCGGGTGAGGCTCACGGTTACGGAATCTCACGTGAAGGCCATGCCCCTTGCTGCAAGGCCATGTCGCCTTTTTTTTTAGATATCATTTGTCAAGTACATGCTATAAAATGGTAGTTAATGTAAAAGATGTTTGGTTTCTAAGGATAATGTTTCCTGCTCTGTCCTTAAGCTATCTTAGATAAATGCCTTCCCTCCACCCCTCCCTCGCTATTGCAGATGCAGAACTATGTATTACTAGGTGTATGGAGTTGTGATTACACCTGCAAAACTCACTGCAAATACAGAACTATACACAGCAATGATTTATAGTTACTATGCTGTACACCAACATAGACCATACTTCCCAGCGGTCCCACCATTCAGCAGGTCACGTTTGTCTTGCCTGGTATTAAGTTGTATGTCTCAACTTACCACAATGAACGGGGACAGGACCAGGTGAGCAGGTGCCACATATGCCAAAAGCAATAACCTCTGGTGCACACAGATGTTATTTAATAATATTTAGGGGCTTGAGGGCAACCTAGCACTTATGAAGTTGACCACACCCCTTTTGTGAGCTATATGTGTAATGATTACCACGGGGGAATATGTCGGGAGGTATGCATATTCTGGAGCACTGAACATTCACCAATACAATGTAAAACCATTGTCGCAATACAGAATATACTTTAAGATAAAGGTGAAGACGTGGGGCCCTGCTTGCTGTACTTACAGCTAAAGGATATTTAAAATAATGGCAGGAGTTCAGTGTCATTCCTCAGATTAGATGGCTCATTAAGGTTTTTATGGATTAGACAGCTCATTAAGGTTATTATGGATTAGACAGCTCATTAAGGTTATTATATAGTCAGCTGAGTCTCTAGTTACCATGATAAGAAAATGAGCACTTGCACCTCTGTATGTAGATTCTCCAGTGCCCTCTCCGCTCCCCAAACGGACCTGCATTCACCTATGCATTAAGTGAACAGGAAAGTTAGGAATCATTATTCACATATCCAGAATTAAACGCAACAATCAATCATTATTGTCTCCATAAATTGGAGCTCCGTCCTCTATAAAGAGAGCCTTGTCCTTTTATTCTGCCAGGTCCTTCATTCTCAATCAAGCTTTATTATCTGACGCAGATTTGTACAAGTGATTGGGGTCAACCAGGTGGGGAAGCGGGGGCTGTGGTGTGATCAGGTGAGTGGTGCAGGCGGTGTGATGGTGCAATCATTGCGGCCCGGTCCGCTCTATATTGCTGTCACCGGCATTGTAAAGCGAGCGTTGGGGCCATGATCAACTAACCGGCGGCGAGGGGGCATGGGAGACTTGCCTTTTATTCCCAGATTCAGGAGACTGGGGGATGTTCCGGGAGAGTAGGCAAATATGGTTCATATTTGTTTGTGTAGCTATAAATATATAAACATATATATATATATATATATATATATATATATATATATATATATATATTAGGGATGTGCAGGCTCGGTTCTACTCGGTTCCGTTCGGTTCTTTTTACCGAATCTTATTGGCTATCCAAAACTCGTGACAGCTGAAACCCAATAAGATCCGGTAAAAAGAACCGAACGGAACCGAGTAGAACCGAGCCTGCACATCCCTAATATATATATATAGATGTGTCCTGCTACATCTTTGCAAATCGCGCCATGCATGGCACTAGGCAGGTGGATACATGCACTGCTTTTTGCTTTCGCACCCGTGACTCCATAGGATTGCATGGTGTGATCACAGTGCACTCCATAGTGTACCGTAGCGTATGCTGCTGCAGGTAATTGCATGCCGTACATTTGTAGCACGATTGGCAAGAATGTAAGAGGACACACCTGTATACATACGTTTATATATTTATAGCTCCTAAGGATATTGAATTAGAACCTCTATATACTCCTGCCTATACCTTCCAATATCCTGCCTATACCTTCTAATATCCTGCCTATAAACCTCTAAGGATGATGCTATTTTGTGTACGCAGTCATATAGTAAATAAAAACTCCAGACCTTTTACCTGTGGTTCCAAAGCACAAAGTGATATTTCAAGTAAAAGTACAGTCAGTTACATGCTATGATCTAAGTACAATTTAGCGCAAAGAATTATACAGGCCCAAGTACAGTTATACATTCGCAGCGCTTCTGGACCAGATGTAGGCTTCAGCAAGAAACCCCCGTCTGTCAATATTCAGCAAGAAGACTCAGACTGGGGTCACAACACACACGTTTATACTCTCACAGAAACAGACAACACAATAGAGAGGCTTGTCGCTGATGCCATTGGTTCCCAGGAGGATGCATCTGTTGCAGAGCATTTAACAGGTTGATTCAAATAGACACAGTCCAGCCTCTAACAACTGGTTGTCTCTGGTTTCCTGTTCATGTACATCCTAACAGTTGGTCATATAATGTATATTTCGGTTCTTTAAGTCTCTGCGGTCCATAAGTTGAGAATGCATGTTGCGATCTTCACACTGACAATATCAAAATGCTGTTGAAAGAGTGCAGATCAGTATAATATCAAACATGACTTACTTATCATGTATTAAACCTTAGCTACCAAATAACCTTTATTTCTCAGCAATTATAATAAATGAACAAACTTGAATCTTATACTTTAAAGCTTATGAAACCTTTTATGTGACTATGTACTGTGTAAGTATTTGGGGTTTGATATAAAGACGCTAGTTAACTTGGGGCAGATGTGTGCGCATGAAGCTAATAAACAGCGTTTTCATACAGGATCTTATGCATTCGCTAATATGCGACTAGTTAACAGCGCAATTGTGCGTATTAATGTGTGTATGAGAAATGGTGAAAGATGCAATCACATGATGCTAATAGTAATATCGCTATATGTACTTAAGTGTGAGTTTACCTAAAATGGCGCTTGGGCGGCCAATCGCAAAATGGCGTCTTGCGATCTCATTTTCTAAAATGGTGTCTTGCAGCCAGTCGCAAGATGGTGTCTTTACGATCTAATTTTAAGCTGATCTTGTCTCAGCCAATTATCCACCTTCGACAGTCCACCCTTTGATAGCGAACAACATGCTATCACAATCTGATTTTAAAAATTAATTTAGGCTTACATTTATATATTATTTAGTGTTATTATGGGATGGCACAAGGTGGTTCTTAATCCATCAATAATGTGTCTCTGAGTGCGGACATAAAACTACTATTATACGCACACCGCGCATCTTGGAAGATCATGTGAAAGGTGTGGGGATACACCAGTCCTGTAAAGGCAGTCTTGAAGGGGAATTTGAGACTTTTCATTATCTGAGGTGTTTTAAAAATAACATTTCAATAATACATTCTATGCAGGTCTAAATATAATACATTAAATGATGGTATTTCCTAGTTCAGGGTTGTAATGCAGTTCTATATTTACCTCGGTTTTCATATTGTCATTACTGACCACCATCATAATTTCGTTCTTTTGTTTTACTTTATATTTACATTTTCCACATTTCAACACAATAGGAACACACCGGACACATATGCCAATTATTATGATGACAATCAGTATAAGGATCAAGAATTTGCCTATGCTGGCGATTACTTCCTGGACCCATTCCCCTAGACCTGAGAACCATTTCACTGAGTTCAGCCATGAAACCCATCCTTCTATCTTCTCCCCTACTTCAGCCACTGAAGCATTATGGTTCTTACGAAACTCCCATTTTAACTGCAGAATTTCATCCATCTTCCAATCTATCACCTCCTTGGGGTCGCTGGTATCATTGGTGACATAGGTGCAACATTTTACTCCAAATTGGGTGGCCAAAGTTACGCAGTACCCTCCAGTAACAGCAGTTAAATAATTTAACACTAGCCTGTGTTGCACCAGTTCTTTCTTGTACACTTGCAATTCTCTCACTGTATACCTGAATGTGTCATCATACATCTCGGTGATATTATCTATCAATTTAGCAAGTTCCTGAATATATCTAAAATTTAATGTACCCCGAGCGATCCTGGTGGGATCCAGTGCGATTAAAACTTGGAAGCCAGTTGTCTCACTAATTAACTGAGTGGCTTTATGCACGTCACCAGGTATCATATTTCATTTGTCGCTGTGTTCATATTGCGTGTGAAGGTATGGTGATGGTGTGTTTTTATGGATACCAAGCATTTCAACATGTGTGAGGGTCATAACTTCTGGAACTACCCTTCCCAGGTAACACAAACCTTTGGAACTCGGGGAGAGCCACTTATACGCCTTTCTTCCACATATAAAATACACATTATCAGGGAGAACATAAGGGATGGTATGCATCATTATCATTAAACACATTTCCCTTGCAAACAATCCTATCTCAGGCTCTTCCATCTGGTATATGCAAGTTTCTGGTTGTATTATTTTAGCACAATAATCATCTGGTACCTTACCAATAAGTTCTTTGGTGGAACTCAATGTATACCGGTACCTAAAATGTTTCCAACTAGATTTAATTGAACGTAACAGATCATGATTTACGGACTCATTATCAGCTCTCTGTGAAAAGGTCATCATCTGATTATTCCTTGTCACTTCCCAACCCCCGGGTTTATTGGGGTTGGTTATGTTCAAACACAAAAGTGATCTATCTACTTGGAATTGATAGAGTTTAAAATGAGGTGGTTTGGATGAGAGGAGTTTTCCATCCAATGTTTTCCCTTTTTGCAATTCTAAAATTTCTGTGATATTCAGTTTAAATGGCACCAACCCTACATTATGCTGTCCCTGTGGCACATGTGAACACACCCAGCAATCAGTTTGATTTAATATTTTGCCTACCATGCTATGATAATCCTCTAAAGGATACCCACCCCAGTATGGGTTATATTTAGGCTGGCACCGTTGAATACAGTTCTCATCAACTAGGGACCCACAAAGCTCAGAAATACAGGAATCTTCAGACGATAAACTTCCACACCATCCCCGAGTATCCGGGATAACAGCTCTCTTAACAATAACGGTACTAAGATTGGTCAGACACTCCCCTGATTGACATAACACTCCTCCTGATTCCACTCCATCAGCACTGCCATCAGCTCCCATCTCCTCAATCGGTCCCCCATCACAGAAATTGGGTATCGCAGATCCAACCAGAATGGTGAACACTCTAAAAGAGAATATGAAAATGAACACAGCAGGCCCATCCATTGCCACAACAAGACCTTCAAATTTCTTTAGTTCAGGTATCTCACTAAGACCTTTTCAATCCTCCCGGAACAAGTTCGCGATCGACAGGTCCACGCTATCAGCCTTGTCTCCAACTTGTATCTCCACCTGTTGATTGACCTTTTTGCAGTGAGTGGAATGGACTCAGGTATCTCTCTCAGCCACCTTCAAAGATGTAGTACTTGTCAGCAGCACCTGGTACAGACCTTCCCACCGATCAGTCAAACAACCTGAACGCAAGAAATTTTTGATCATAACATATGCTTCCGGTTTCAACATCATGACAGTTAGTTTCAGGCATATCATGGGACAACAATTTCAGTTTCTGCTGTTGCTGTTTTAATTGCTTACTCATTGATATAAGATACTTTACAGTTACCTCGTTGTTACCTTTCAAGTCTTCCTGTGGACTTATAATCAAATGAGGTTGTCTACTGAACAGTATTTCAAATGGGGACAGATTTAGAGGGGGTCTAGGAGTGGTCCTTATGCTATGCAGGACTAACGGTAACGCTTCTGGTCATCCTAGTCCAGGCTCTGCCATGATTTTACTTAACTTATTTTTAATAGTCCCATTCATCCTCTCTACCTTGGCACTGGCTTGTGGACGGTAGGGGGTGTGAAGTCAGCTATTAATACCCATCAGCTTACACATATTTTGGAAAACATCACTTGTGAAATGAGTACCCCTGTCACTCTCGATGATTTTACGGATACCGTATCTGCATACAAATTCCTGAACTATTTTCTTGGCAGTAAATCATCCTCACATGTGTGGGCTTTACACTTAATTACTGCCACCGCTTTGGGCAGTTGGATTGCTTCTAAAAGATGTTTTATGTGTCGGGAATGTGCAACTGGTGTGCCTGCTGCTGTCATAAAATTTCTCAGATACCATAGAGCCCCGAAATCATGCACCACCCCAAACGCGTACCTCGAGTCAGTGTAAATGTTAGCAGACTTGCCTGCTGCCAGTTCACACGCTCTAGTTAGTGCTACTAACTCTGCCACCTGAATGAGTGAGGAGGACCAAGAGGTTTAGCTTCTACGATGTCTGTGTCATTTACAACAGCATAACCTGTACATAATTCACCTGTGTCTATTTGTCTATGACAACTGCCATCTGTGTAAAAAGTTACATCTACATTCTCTAAAGGTGTGTCATGTATGTCAGGTCTAGCAGTAAAGGTCTGATTCAGATATTCCATACAATCGTGTGCATCATTATGTCCGCTGAACTCACCTCCTGCCAGCAACTTATCTCCTTCCACCCTTTGTACATCATGTTGTACATATGATAAATACGTTGCTGGGTTCAGCGTGCTGCAACATTTAACAGTGATGTTTGCAGGTGCGATTAGAGCTAGTTCCCATATGGTAAACCTAGCTGAAGAGACGTGTCTGGTTTGAGCAGAGTTCAGCAGAGCAGATACAGCGTGGGGAGTATAGACAATCATATCATGACCCAATACTACGTCCTCACTTTTACTCATCAATAGAGCGGTAGCTACTACACTTCTCAAACAGGTGGGGAGTGATCTTGAAACAGTGTCCAATTGGGCACTGTAGTATGCTACGGGCCTACTGGCATCACCATGTTTTTGTGTGAGGACACCTGCAGCACAACCATCGGCTTCCGTACAATACAAATCAAAAGGTTTTTCATAATCAGGTATTCCCAATGCAGGTGCTTTTGTCAGACTATCCTTAAGATTAAGGAAAGCCTGCTCTGATTCCTCTGTGTGCATGACACAATCGGGCTTTGAGGAAGAGATTAAGTCCTGCAAAGGCAAGGCCAAAATAGAAAAACCTGGGATCCACATTCTACAGTTTAGACACATTCCCAAGAAGGTAAGGATTTGCTGTTGATTCTGTGGCAGTGTCATGTTCTGTATGGCCTGGATTCTATCATTTGTGAGATGTCGTAACCCCTGGGTTAGGCAGTGTCCCAAATATTTTACTCTGGATTGGCACGGCTGTAGTTTGTCCTTAGCAACCTTGTGTCCTGTATGCGAGAGATGAAGCAACAAAAGTTTAGTATCATTCAAACATGACATAAACGAATCAGAACATAGCAATAAATCGTCCACATATTGAATTATAACAGATCCATTGGCAGGTTGAAAAGATTGTAAACAGTCGTGCAAGGCCTGGGAGAAGATACTGGGGCTGTCTATGAAACTTTGGGGCAACCTAGTCCATGTATATTGTACACCTCTGTATGTAAATGCGAATAAATACTGACAGTCAGGTTGGAGAGGCACAGAGGAGAAAGCAGAACAGAGGTCAATGACAGTGAAATGGGTTGTGTTTGGAGGGATCTGCATAAGAATGACAGCTGGATTTGGCACTACGGGGAATTGGCTCTCTACTACTTTATTAACACCTCTAAGGTCTTGTACCAGCCTATAACCCCTCCCACCACTCTTCTTCACCGGGAAGATGGGACTGTTGGCTACACTAGCTGTACAAATTAAAATTCCCTGTTGTAATAGGGACCAGATGTAGGCTTCAGCAAGAAACCCCCGTCTATCAGCATTCAGCAAGAAGACTCAGACTGGGGTCATAACACACACGTTTATACTCTCACAGAAACAGACAACACAATAGAGAGGCTTGTCGCTGATGCCATTGGTTCCCAGGAGGATGCATCTGTTGCAGAGCATTTAACAGGTTGATTCAAATTGACACAGTCCAGCCTCTAACAACTGGTTGTCTCTGGTTTCCTGTTCATGCACATCCTAACAGTTGGTCATATAATGTACATTTCGGTGCTTTAAGTCTCTGCGGTCCATAAGTTGAGAATGCATGTTGCGATCTTCACACTGACGATATCAAAATGCTGTTGAAAGAGTGCAGATAGGTATAATATCAAACATGACTTACTTATCGTGTATTAAACCTTAGCTACCAAATAACCTTTATTTCTCAGCAATTATAATAAATGGACAAACTTGAATCTTATACTTTAAAGCTTATGAGACCTTTTATGTGACTATGTACTGTGTAAGTATTTGGGGTTTGATATAAAGACACTAGTTAACTTGGGGCAGATGTGTGCGCATGAAGCTAATAAACAGCGTTTTCATACAGGATCTTATGCATTCGCTAATATGCGACTCATTAACAGCGCAATTGTGCATATTAATGTGTGTATGAGAAATGGTGAAATATGCAATCACATGATGCTAATAGTAATATCACCATATGTACTTAAGTGTGAGTTTATCTAAAATGGCGCTTGGGTGGCCATTCGCAAAATGGCGTCTTGTGGCCAGTCGCAAGATGGCGTCTTTACGATCTAATTTTAAGCTGATCTTGTCTCAGCCAATTATCCAGCTTCGACACTCCACACCAACATACGAACCATACTTGTCTACTGTCCCTCCTTACTACTGTATGTATACAGACGGACTGGCCTGCCGGGGAGCCGGAGTATTCCCTGGTGGACCTTAGTGACTCGAAGCCCCTCCCTCCTACCAAGAATATTCAATTTACACAGCAAGGATGCTAGGCGGGGGCCCCTAACAATGGCTAATTAATATGTGTGTTCTTTTTCTAAAACCTTCAACTCACTCACTTCTATATCCAAATACAAGTGGCACTCGAAGGGAGGGGCCGGAGCCTTCAATGTTGGGGGCGAAGCTTTCCATGTCGGGGGCGGAGCCTTCCATGTCGGGGGCGGATGGACTGCTGTGCACTTCTGCCTCTGACTGTGACAATCCCTGTTGGCTGCAGTGCTTGCAAATACAGGATGTCACAGTGAGGTGGGCTGCGGGCTCTCACTGTCAGTGACCAGCGTTGGAGATTTCTAAATTGAGAGCAGCAGCTGCAGCAGCATCATTCAGCACCGCAGGGAGACAGAAGCATACTAGAAGAGCCAGTTATCATCTGGGGGAGATGAGATCTGTGTGCCAACCCCTTGTCAGGTGAGTGATGAAGTGCATTCTTTACCTGGGCTGATCCCATCCCCATCCCTCCTCCCCTCACCTCAGTATCTTTACCCTGGGAGCAGTGCAGGACACTAATGGGGAATAGTGTGGACAGTAAAGGGGAATGATGTGGACAGTGCAGGCCACTAATGAGGAATGATGAGTTCAGTGCAGGCCACTAATGGGGAATGATGTGGACAGTGCAGGCCACTAATGGGGAATGATGTGGACAGTGCAGGACACTAATGGGGAATGATGTGGACAGTGCAGGACACTAATGGGGAATGATGTGGACCAGGGCCGGCTCCAGGGGTCGGAGCACCCTGTGCCGGCCCCCCAGGGCTCCCTATCTACGCGAGCGGCGAAGTCTAATTACCATAGTTCACGCCCCATATGTGAGATTATTAGGAGGCGTGTCCACCTCCAAATAACGTCAGGCTAGGGGGAGCCTCACTAGCTGAGCTTCTCCCAGCCCTCTCCCGTCACTGAATGGATGCCGTGCACATGCACATGCGGCAGTGGGGGGGTCCCCAACCTCCCGATTTAACCACCCGTGGGCCACTTCGGCCCACGGGTGGAACAGTGGGACAGCTGAAATCGGGATGTTGGGGAGGGGGGCGTCCTCTATGGGTGGCGACCGCTCAGGTGGAACGCCCCTAGAGCCGGCCCTGATGTGGACATTGTGGACACTAATGGGGAATAGTGTGGACAGTAAAGGAGAATGATGTGGACAGTGCAGGACACTAATGGAGAATGATGTGGACAGTGCAGGACACTAATGGAGAATGATGTGGACAGTGTGACAGTAATGGGGAATGATGTGGACAGTGCAGGACACTAATGGAGAATGATGTGGACAGTGTGACAGTAATGGGGAATGATGTGGACAGTGCAGGACACTAATGGAGAATGATGTGGACAGTGTGACAGTAATGGGGAATGATGTGGACAGCGGAGAACACTAAAGGGGAATGATGTGGACACTGCAGGACACTAAAGGGGAATGATGTGGACACTGCAGGACACTAAAGGGGAATGATGTGGACGGTGCAGGACACTAAAGGGGAATGATGTGGACAGTGCAGGACACTAAAGGGGAATGATATGAACAGTGGAGAACACTAAAGGGGAATGATGTGGACAGAGGAGAACACTAAAGGGGAATGATGTGGACAGTGTGGACACTAAAGGAGAATGATGTGGACAGTGCAGGACACTAAAAGGGAATGATGTGGACAGTGTGACAGTAATGGGGAATGATGTGGACAGTGTGACAGTAAGGGGGAATGATGTGGGCAGTATTACAGTAATGGGGAATGATGTGGACAGTGTGGACACTAAAGGGGAATGATGTGGACAGTGTGACAGTAATGGGGAATGACGTGGACAATGTGGACATTAAAGGGGAATGACGTGGACAATGTGGACACTAAAGGGGAATGATGTGGACAGTGTGGACACTAAAGAGGAATGATGTGGACAGTGCAGCACACTAAAGGAGAATGATGTGGACACTGCAGGACACTAAAGGGGAATGATGTGGACACTAAAGGGGAATGATGTGGACAGTGTGACAGTAATGGGGAATTATATGAACAGTGGAGAACACTAAGGGGGAATGATGTGGACAGCGCAGGACACTAAAGGGGAATGATGTGGACAGTGCAGGACACTAAAGGGGAATGATGTGGACAGTGCAGGACACTAAAGGGGAATGATGTGGACAGTGCAGGACACTAAAGGGGAATGATGTGGACAGTGCAGGACACTAAAGGGGATTGATGTGGACAGTGTGACAGTAAAGGGGAATGATGTGGACAGTGTGACAGTAATGGGGAATGATGTGGGCAGTGTTACAGTAATGGGGAATGATGTGGACAGTGTGGACACTAAAGGGGAATGATGTGGACAGTGTGACAGTAATGGGGAATGACGTGGACAATGTGGACACTAAAGGGGAATGACGTGGACAATGTGGACACTAAAGGGGAATGACGTGGACAATGTGGACACTAAAGGGGAATGATGTGGACAGTGTGGACACTAAAGAGGAATGATGTGGACAGTGCAGTACACTAAAGGAGAATGATGTGGACACTGCAGGACACTAAAGGGGAATGATGTGGACAGTGTGGACACTAAAGGGGAATGATGTGGACAGTGTGACAGTAATGGGGAATTATATGAACAGTGGAGAACACTAAGGGGGAATGATGTGGACAGCGCAGGACACTAAAGGGGAATGATGTGGACACTGCAGGACACTAAAGGGGAATGATGTGGACAGTGCAGGACACTAAAGGGGAATGATGTGGACAGTGCAGGACACTAAAGGGGAATGATGTGGACAGTGGAGAACACTAAAGGGGAATGATGTGGACAGTGCAGGACACTAAAGGGGAATGATGTGGACAGTGTGACAGTAAAGGGGAATGATGTGGACAGTGCAGGACGCTATAGGGGAATGATGTGGACAGTGTGACAGTAAAGAGAAATGACGTGGACAGTGTGACAGTAAAGGGGAATGATGTGGACAGTGCAGGACACTAAAGGGGAATGATGTGGACAGTGCAGGACACTAAAGGGGAATGATGTGGACAGTGTGACAGTAAAGGGAAATGATGTGGACAGTGTGACAGTAAAGGGAAATGATGTGGACAGTGTGACAGTAAAGGGAAATGATGTGGACAGTGTGACAGTAATGGGGAATGATCCTACCCCACCTGTACACCTGCCATTGTTATATATCTCTGCAGCACTATGGAAGAGTCCTGAAATTCTCCTGCCCTGCTTAGACATCTGGAGCTGTGTCCCTTCACAGTGGGGGGTGACCGCCATTATTGCCATTATTCTGTACTAGTAGTTGTCCCTGGCTGACGTTTCTCTCTCTCTCTCTGGGCTCTATTTACTGCAATCCACATTAAAATACAGATTGTAGTGTGATATTACCGACTGATTTCACATTACGCTTGCGATAAAGCTGTCCCTGCGAATACCCTCCGCAGCCTTATCACTGCATTTTTTGGAAAAAATACAGTGACAAGGCACTGCGCATGCGTCGATCGGCCGCTGCTATATAATTTACATATATATGTAATTTATTACCTCCTTACTATTGCAAATCTGTATTTGTTGAGTGCATTTGATTTTTTTTAGCACTTCATAAAAATATGAAACTAAATAAATACATATTTGCAATAGTTACAATTAATGCTTACACCTGTATTTATATGGCCATGCAGCTGGTATAGCATCTCTCCTGAATTTTTGCCCCATAGGTAGCTTTCCCTCCCCTTCTAATTTATTTAGCCTAAAAAAATATTTCTAAAAGGCTTTGAATGTAAATTTTACCCTTCTTCCAAAGAGTTAAAAGTATGTAAACTGGTAGTTTATGTATGAATTCATACAATCTTTCTAGCAGCATTCTCCTGAAGTTCTGTGACCTCCTAGAAGTTGTCTGACAACACTTGCAGCTCTCTGACCTGTCTTTCCTGAAGAAGGATGGAGTCTCGGAGCACTTTATCACTGTACAGGGAGTGTGGAGCATGACAGCCTGACGGATTGTGCATTGCAGGAACTTCTGACAATGAAATGATAACGCCTATGAGAAATAAAACAAAATTGCATTTTAAAATTCGGTGATTAAATATTTCCCAGTGCAACGATGAGCGCTGGGTCTCTGAAATTACAAAGGTAACATTGTACTGATAAGGTTTTCAAGTCTCTGCAGAATAGGTTGCTCAGCACAGTGGATAGCATTGCTGCCTCAAAGCAGAGGGAGTTGCGTGGGGGCTCCGGTTTCCAGCCACCTCCTGATGAAATTAACCCTTGTGTGTGTCTGTGTGGTTTGAAATGAAGGGGAAAAATGTACTACAGTAAGTGGAAAAAAGAGGCAGAAACGGTAAACACAGAGAGGGGTGGCACCGTCACCAGGGCTGGCCCAACCTATACGCCGGGTATGCGGCCGCGTAGAGTGCCAGACTGAGGAGGGCACCGCGGCAGTCACAGACAGTGAGTTACTCACTGGTCCTCGGTGGATGGCGGCGCTGCAAGGAAGCACTAGGCGGCGGGCCGTGGCTGCTGATCCCCGGGAGAGACAGAGTAGAACGAGAGGACTGACAGCAGTTGTATATTATCAGTAGTGAGAGAGAGGAAAGGACATTAGGATGTAAGTACAAGGTATGAAGGGAACAGAGGTCAATATGAGACATGGGGAAGGGCAATATGAGACATGGGGAAGGTCAATATAAGACAAAGGGGTCTATTTACTAAGCAGTGTTAGGAGACAGAGCGATAAGTGATAAGGTGTCAGCCAATCAGCTCCCAAATGTCATTTTTCAAACACAGCCTGTGAGATGACAGTTGGGAGCTGATTGGCTGGCATCTTATCACTTTTCACTCCTAACATTGCTTAGTAACTAGACCCCAGAGGGAGGAAGAACAATACATGGCATGGGGGACACAATACAAGGCAGAGGGGGAGAGAACAAACTGCATGGGGGTACATTACATGTCATGGTTGGTTAGAAAACAATTTGAGACATAGGGCGGACAACATAAGACAGAGAGAGCAGGGATAATAATACAATGTATTGTATAGAGGAGGGAATGACAATATAAGACAGGGGAGAGAACAATACAAGGCTTTTGTGTAAAATATGTAGTTGTACATATGTGAAGACGCTATAGGTATGTGTACAGCTTTTCCCACCAGACCATGCCCCCTTATCTTTTTTGGTCGAGCGCCTTCAGCACGCGCAACAGTACCCCTTGGGGCGCTGAAAAAAATATTTGCTTACCTAAAAAATTGGGCTTGAGTTGGCCCTGACCGTCACTACCCCACGTGACATGAATTTGGCTTGCATGGTGCCTGAAATGGCACCCTGCAGCCAGTAGCTGCTATAAAGCCACCAAATTAGGAGCCGGGGATACAATCAGCAGCCTGTAGAGCCGCCTGTGCGATGCTCTGCTCCCTGCTGACTGCGACTCCCTCCTTGTGATGTCATGATATCACATGTTCAGGGGGTGGGGCCGGTACAGGGCACAAAATCTCCCTGCTCCAGTGCTTAAAACAGGCATGCTTATCACGCTGCCATAGGCAAATATGCCAGTACTAGGAGATGCAGGTATCATTACAAATAAAATAGACTTATGAACTTACTTATTGCACCAGTAGAAGACGATGATAACTGCTTCTCCTCACGTGAAGAGTGTGACAGAAGAATGAAATGTTGTAAAATCAAATGATGGCATGTCTAGAAAGTTAGTTTAACTTCTTTTCTCATTCAGCTTCCCAAGAGATTAGAGGTGAGAGGAGACTCCATCGCTGCAGCGGTCAACTAAAAACAAGCATTGTGCGGCTCTGAACAAGTCGCCAATGGGGTATATTTGCTCACCCACTTTGGCGCGCTGCTTTCTAATACATTAAGCGTAAAACACTTCTTGCTTCACCTTTATAATAGGCGAAGCAAGAGCAGCATTAACACAGCAGTATCACTTAGTACATTTACATCTTAGGGCCGTATTCAATTGCCGTCGAAAAGCCGTTTGCAGCGAGAAAGTTTCGTTGATGACGTCATTTCGCCAGGCGGAAACTTTCAGCCTGATATAATTGCAAAGACTTTTCAACGGTGCAAAAAGTTTGCGCCTTGTAACCAGCGGAAAAGATTCGCCTATGAATACCCAGCGGAAAAAGTGCAGAATTGCAGTTTTGGGGTGCAAAGGTGCGGAGACCACTCTGCACCCTTTTGACAGTCCACCAAAGGTAAACTGCGTAAAAAAACCGCAAATTTATTATTTTTTTTAAAATCACCCCAAAAAATTACTTTGACAAAGGGGACGAAAAAGTACAAGGTGGGGCCACAAACGCAAAAACTAGCAAAATAGAATTTTGAGGTGCCTACAAGTATGGGGGAGGTGTTTTTTTGATTGTAGGTGTTTGCTGAAGGTGCGTTTTTTGCGCTTTTTAAAGCTTCACTTAAGCGACTTTAAACCATGCTTGCACCCATTTTCATGTACCCCAAATTTGCTGGAACAACTTATTTTTGCAAAAAAACCCTGCTAAATGCTATTCTTCATCACTTTTCCAAAGACTCTAAACAGCACCTATTGAGACCATTTAAAGATCCAAAATACCTTCCGCAGGGCTATTCGGGGGTTCCCATAGTGAACCCCCATGTCAGTGCATCTGTTTGGGGTTGTCAGGCTGATTTCCCCAAAAATTATAGTTTTTTTTAGCTCATTTCATTTTTGCCGGGTCCCGTTTTCACCGATTTGTAATTGAATATGGGGAAACGCAGGGATGAGCGCAATACTTTCTCGCACCCAAAAGTGCAGATGACGGAGAAAATTCTAGCAATGGAGTTTTCACCGGCAATTGAATATGGCCCTTAGAGTGTAAGCTCCATTGATGCAGAGGCTGAAGTGAATAAAGGAAATATTCTCTGTAAAGTGCTGTGTAATATATAAGCATTATATAAATCATTGTTAGTAACTTAGGTTTTAGGAAAAATAACCACATTCTGCGCTTGCTTTGAGCACAATAAACCATCTCAGCAGAAGATCCAAGCAAGACAGAAGAGCACAGAAACAGAATGGCAAAAGTGTAGATAATAGTCCAGGCCTTGGGTGAGAGACCATATAAAACTTTCTTATTGCTTATTTAAATCAGATTAAATTGTGTATAAAAAGAGATGTGACATTTTAGCGCTAGTATATAACGCTTACATAAATGTATACATAATCACTACTTCACATTTGCACTCTGCTAGTCCTGTGATGTTGATCAAAAATAGCATATAATCATTAGCAAACCCGCTGTGCAGAACTTGCCACCCTGGAAAGTTGAATCAGTCTCGTCCATCACTGCTTTCTGCAGTCCCATCAGGCAGCCAAAGTAATAACAATTTAAAGTCGAATTGTAGTAACTATTGGATCTGGGACAGTGAATCAATATTGTGGTGGCAGACTATAGTGATGACATGACAGGTGCAAACCTAACACTGACATTATCTGGCTACGGAAAACAATAAACATAATGTCCTCATTGCTGAAGCACCCATTGCAGAAGAGTCCAGTAGAGAAGGACTGTGAAGTTGAATGTCCTAAATGGTAATGTTTATTATTATTATCCTTTATTTATATGGCGCCACAAGGGTTCCGCAGCGCCTCACAAAGTACATAAACAAATGAGCAAACAAACAAACAGCAACTTACAGTACAAAACAATACAGGATAAGGCTATAGTTTATATACATTGCTTCAATAGCAGTCATAACACACAAAAATAAGCAGCAGGACGTCAGCTACTGTACCAAGTGTTAGGTGCCCTTGTGGGAAGTTTGGAGTAGATGATCGTATGAGTGAGGGAAGGAGAAGCACATGAGGGAAGAGGGCCCTGCTCATTAGAGCTTACATTCTAAAAGGGGAGGGGCAGATAGGGGGTGACACAGATGGGGTAGACAGGAAGAAGCATGGAGCAACAGGTTAGGATGAGAGCTGGAAGACTTTGATTAAGTAGTGAGTTTTGAGAGCCCGTTTGAAGATTTGTAGAGAGGTGGAGTGTCTGATAGGGAGAGAGAGAGAGTTCAAGAGGTAGGGAGCACAATGGGCAAAGTCTTGGAGGCGGGAGTGGGAGGAAGTAAGCAGTTGGCAAGAGAGGCGGCATGCATTTGTTGAGCGTAGTGGGCTGGCAGGAGTGTGAAGTGAGATGAGATCAGAGATGTAAATGGGAGAGGATTGGGTAAGGACTTTGTAAGTGAGTGTAAGAACCTTTTATTGGGTTCTGAAGGGGAAGGGGAGAGGGGAAGCATATGTAGAACGTTTGTAGAGGAAGATGAGTTGAGCAGCAGCATTGAGGACAGATTGGAGTGGAGAGAGGTGGGAGTCAGGGAGGCCATATAAAAAGAGGTTACGGTAGTTCAATCTGGAGATGACCAGTAAGTGTATGAGGACTTTGGTTGCCTCCAGGGTGAGAAAGGGTCTGATCCTAAAAATATTTTTGAGTTTGAAGTGGCAGGACTGTGAGAGGTGCTGAATGTGTGGTTTGAAGGAGAGGGAGGAGTCAAGGATAACTCCAAGACAGCGCACTTGGGTGCTAGAGGAGATAGTTGTGCCGTTAATAGATAATGAAATTGTGGGAAGTGAGGTTATGCGGGAGGGTGGGAAGATGATCAGCTCAGTCTTAGACATGTTGAGTTTAAGAAAGGCAGTTGGGGATACAGATGAGGAGAGAGGGCGAGAGGTCAGGGGAGGAAATGTTTTCCAATCAACATAGAGATGATATTGGCGGCCAAAAGAGCTGATGAGTTCACCTAAAGAAGATGTATAGAGAGAAAATAGGAGAGGTCCAAGGCCAGAATCTTGGGGAACACCTATAGTTAGTGGAGACTGGGAGGAGATGAGGTTCTTGACATATGACTGTTTGGAGAGGGAAAGGGCAGCACCGTAGGATGAGAGTATACATTTAAAATGGAGAAAGTCAGCTTTAGAGCGCGATTTCCTCCACTGTCACTCGGCGGTACATGAACACTTTTGTAGGTATCTGGTGCATTTGGAATGCCAGGGATGAGGTGTGGATCTGCAAGGGTGAGTAGTGATCACCAGAACAACAGAGTCAGGTGCAGAAGTAAGGGAGGCATTGTATAAGGAAGCTGCTTGCTCAGGACAGGAGTGAGAAAGAATCGGGGAGAGAAGAGAGTCGAGTAGGGAGGATAAGGAAACTGTGTCAATAACGTCAATGTTACGCTTAGTAATGGTAGCCTTTGGAGGCAGAGAGGGAGAGAGTGATAGGTTAAAAGAGAGATGATCGTCAAGGAGGGGTAATGGGGAGTTGGAGTAATCCATGAGATTATTAGGGTTGCTGTAGGTGATACAAATTTGGAAGGCAGGTGTGAAAGTGGCGTAACAAGAGAGGAGGGAGATGGAAGCAGAGGGGAGGAATACAGAGGAGGGGAAAGAAGGGGAGGGGAGGAAGAGGTGGAAGAGACTAGGGGGGCAGGATAGAGGTGGGAACAGGAGGCAGAATAAAGGATAAGGTAGACACTGAGTATAGGGAGAATTTGAAGAAAAGATGGTCATGATGTGGATGAGGTAAGAAGGGGGAGGAAAACTAGAAGTAGGAATAGTGTCTGTATGAGAAAGATAGTGCTAAAGATTTGCAAAAAAGCTGGTGAAAGAACACTGCTTATAAATGTGTATGCCCAATGTAATTAATTTATTTTTTTAATTGAGGGGAATATATGTGAAGATCTAATGGTTTCAGAAAATTAGTAATAAATAGGGGTGAGCGGGTTTGGATATTCGAAATCTGAGCCCCCCTGATCCGAGCCGGGAACCGGGTCAGACTCGGGTTTTCCCGCCTGGCCCGGAACTGAAATCGAGGCAAAGCGTTATCATCCCGCTGTCGGATTCTCACGGGTTTTGGATTCTATAAAGGTCCTGCGATTGCCGCCATTTTTCATTCCGGCTGTGAGTTAGGAGGGAGCTGGGAGCTCAGTGTGTTAGACAGACTATTCTGTTATAAAGAAATAAAAAAATAATAAAGTACGGCTGGCTACTGAAGAGGGAGGGAGCTGTTGCTGACCATAGGGGCTGGCTGGCTGGCTACTGTTTCCAATCATACAGTCATATTCATATAAAATACATAGGGGCTGGCTGGTTACTGTTGTCCTTGTCCATATAGGGACTGGCTGTAGTGCTGTGTTGTCCAGTGGCTGCCCTGTCTGCTGTAGGGGTACTCTCATAAAAATAATTTTTACAGGGGCTGCCCTGTCTGCTGTAGGGGTACTCTCATACAAATAATTTTTACAGGGGCTGCCCTGTCTGCTGTAGGGGTACACATACAAATCATTTTTACAGTGGGTGCCCTGTCTGCTGTTGGGGTACACTCATACAAATAATTTTTACAGGGGGTGCCCTGTCTGCTGTAGGATTACGCTCATACAAATCATTTTTACAGAGGCTGCCCTGTCTGCTTTAGGGGTACGCTCATACAAATAATTTTTACAGAGGCTGCCCTGTCTGCTGTAGGGGTACATTAATACAAATATTTTTTACAGGAGCTGCCCTGTCTGCTATAGGGGTACACTCATAAAAATAATTTTTACAGGGGCTGCCCTGTCTGCTGTAGGGGTACATTAATACAAATATTTTTTACAGGAGCTGCCCTGTCTGCTATAGGGGTACACTCATAAAAATAATTTTTACAGAGGCTGCCCTGTCTGCTGTAGGGGTACATTAATACAAATATTTTTTACAGGAGCTGCCCTGTCTGCTGTAGGGATACACTCCTAAAAATATTTTTTACAGGGGCTGCCCTGTCTGCTGTAGGGGTACTCTCATAAAAATAATTTTTACAGGGGCTGCCCTGTCTGCTGTAGGGGTACTCTCATACAAATCATTTTTACAGGGGGTGCCCTGTCTGCTGTAGGGGTACACTCATACAAATAATTTTTACAGGGGGTGCCCTGTCTGCTGTAGGGGTACGCTCATACAAATAATTTTTACAGAGGCTGCCCTGTCTGCTGTAGGGGTACGCTCATACAAATAATTTTTACAGAGGCTGCCCTGTCTGCTGTAGGGGTACATTAATACAAATATTTTTTACAGGAGCTGCCCTGTCTGCTATAGGGGTACACTCATAAAAATATTTTTTACAGGGGCTGCCCTGTCTGCTGTAGGGGTACTCTCATAAAAATAATTTTTACAGGGGCTGCCCTGTCTGCTGTAGGGGTACTCTCATACAAATCATTTTTACAGGGGGTGCCCTGTCTGCTGTAGGGGTACACTCATACAAATAATTTTTACAGGGGGTGCCCTGTCTGCTGTAGGGGTACGCTCATACAAATAATTTTTACAGAGGCTGCCCTGTCTGCTGTAGGGGTACGCTCATACAAATAATTTTTACAGAGGCTGCCCTGTCTGCTATAGGGGTACATTAATACAAATATTTTTTACAGGAGCTGCCCTGTCTGCTATAGGGGTACACTCATACAAATAAATTTTACAGGTGGTATCCTGTGTGGTGCAGGGCTACGCTGCCCAAAAATGCCCAAGGTGGGTGTTATAGCCAGACACTTTGAAGGCTGTAAATCCCTTGAAGTTCAGCACCTAGAGCATCTTTTTTTCACATTTTCTGAGGCCTCTCCTGACTGTGAAGAAAGATTCTCCACACTGTAGTCTTCCATTGTGGTTTTTAATGATGATTTCAATGTTCTCCACTTGCTGAGATCCATCTGAGGGTTAGTTTTCCCCATGCAAATAAGACAATTCACATCCAGAAGGTGACTTTTATGTTTAGGTGTGGTGTCAGTTTCTTTTGGCAGAATTTGCACAATCTTGGGGGCACCATGATGAATCAGACAGATCCTCCAGGGTAAACATCTGATCTGGTGTTGCATCTATTTCTATTAAACCTTTGTGTGTGAGTTTAGTCATCTGCCTCTTGTGGTGGAGCTCTTTTTCTACTTTCTCAATAATTTCCAGACACAACGTAAAACTTAAACCTTAAAGTGAAATGTTGCATTTAATACTCTGTTCTGCTTGTTCACATATCTAAGTAATATGGTTAAGTGGACAGTGGGAACAACGGCAATTTCAAGGCCACTAACTAACTCTGTTTTTTTAATGTCCCTGTACAGGTTGGGAAATTCCTTTATAGAAAAGAAGGTTTGCAAAGGATTATATATGACAATTGTTTATTTTTGGAAAGCATGCTTCCTGTTCCTGGTCCCCTTCTGGGATGAAAAAAATCCACTCCCAGCAAGCAGGCATGGCACTCAAGAAAGAATTCCCAAGAAAGACACAACGTAAGACTAAAACCTTAAATCTGAAATGTTGCATTTAATGCTCTGTTCCACTTGTTCACATATCTGATATGGTTAAGTGGACAGTAGGAACAACGGCAGTTTGAAGGCCACTAACTAACTTTGTTTTTTTTAATGTCCCTGTACAGGTTGGGAAATGCCTTTACAAAAGGTGTGCAAAGGATTATTGAAGTCAATTGTTTTTGGAAGCACTCTTCCTGGTCTCCTTCTGGGATGAAAAGCCGCTCCTAGCCACAGAAGCAGGTGCGGGATTCTCAAGAAAGACACAATGTAAGGCCTTAAATCAGGGGTAGCCAGCCTCGGTCCTTGAGAGCTCACGTTTTCCAGATGACCTTGCTGGTGCACAGGTGTATTCATTACTCAGCACCACATTTGAAAAGATCCACAGGTGGAGTTAATTATTTATTAAAGTTGTGATTCTGTGAGGATACCTGGGAAACATGCACTGTTGGTAGCTCTCGAGGACCAGGGTTGGCTACCCCTGCCTTAAACCATAGATTTTACACTTGTCCACATATCTGTGCTGGTTAAGTGGCACTTTGAGGCCACTAACTAACTATGACCCTGTACAGGTTGGGAAATGCCTTTAGAAGGTTTGCAAAGGATTATCTAAGTCAATTGTTTATCTGTTTTTGGAAAGCACTCTTCCTGGTCTCCTTCTGGGATGAGAAAATCAACTCCCAGCAGCAGCAGCCATGCTCAAGGATTCTTCTGTGGCAAGGCTGCTGCCCGAAAAGTAAATAAATAAAAAAAAACTTTTTTTGTGTGCGTGTTAGCCACACCTGTCACTGTCATCGGCACACCTGTCATGACATCTTGCCGCTGTAGAGCCAGTTTGTGCAGGAACAGATTAATTGCCAGCTTATTTTGTGGGGGCCCAAACGAACCAATCATTTCAGCCACAATCGTGTGGCAGACAACAAAACAGATTCTGTGATTTTAGCTGTTTTTATGCTTTTTTTCTCAAAAAATACAGATCCAAAACACAAAACCTAGAACCCAAAACACGGAAGGGTGGTTTTGGCAGAACCAATCCAGATCCAAAACACGAAGAAAGATCCAGATACAAACATGAATAGTGGCCGGTGCACACCCCTAGTGATAAAGAAGACTGTATTAGTAGTTTGAAGTAGTGAGGCTAGGCAAATAGCAATAGTAGATCCGACAGTATCAGCAGGGTTAATTGTGAGTGAGCCCACTCCCTTGGCTAAGAAGCAACCCCACACATGAATCGTCTCAGGATGCTTTATTGTTGGCATGACACAGGACTGATGGTAGTGCTCACCTTTCTTTCTCCAGACAAGCATTTTTCCAGATGCCCCAAACAAGCTGAAAGGGGATTCATCAGAGAAAATAAGTTTACCCTGGTCCTCAGCAGTCCAATCCCTGTACCTTTTGCAGAATATCAGTCTTTCCCTGATGTTTTCCCTGGAGAAAAGTGGCTTCTTTGCTGCCCTTTTTGACACCAGGCCATCCTCCAAAAGTCTTCGCCTCACTGTGCGTGAAGATGCACTCACACCTGCCTGCTGCCATTCCTGAGCGAGCTCTGTACTGGTATTGCCCCGATCCTGAAGCTAAATCAACTTTAGGAGATCGTCCTGGTGCTTGCTGGACTTTCTTGGGCATCCTGAAGCCTTCTTCACAACTATTGAACCTCTCTCCTTGAAGTTCTTGATATTCCGATAAATGGTTGATTTAGGTGCAATCTTACTAGCAGCAATATCCTTGCCTGTGAAGCCCTTTTTGTGCAAAGCAATGATGACTGCACGGTTTCCGTGCAGGTAACCATGGTTAACAGAGGTAGAACAATGATTTCAAGCTCCACCCTCCTTTTAAAGCTTGCAGTCTGTTATTCTAACTCAATCAGCATGACAGAGTGATCTCCAGCCTTGTTCTCGTCAACATGCTCACTTGTGTTAACGAGAGAATCACTGACATGATGTCAGCTGGTCCTTTTGTGGCAGGGCTGAAATGCAGTGGAAATGTTGTTTTTGGGATTAAGTTCATTGCCATGGCAAAGAGGGACTTTGAAATGAATTGCAATTCAGCGTATCTATAATGGGTGCAGTGTGTGCGGGGCACATGGGCCTCCCAGGTCCAGGGGGGCCCCACACCGCACACACTGCACCCATATTATTTTAGACTTACCTGTCCGTGGTCCCACGTCTGGTGTCTGCGCTGCTCAGAAGACCGGAAAATGGCCGCCGTGGCCATTTTTCCGGTGTTCTGCGCATGCGCAGTACCCTCCGGGCACACTCTAATGCCCGGAGTCTACTAAAACTCCGGTGGCTGGCTAGCCGCGTCAGTTGGCTGCCTGCCACCAGGGAGAGAGGAGGGGGCCCTGAACAGGGACTGCACACGGGCCCCCTCCTCTCTTAAGACATCCCTGTCACTCTTCATGACATTCTGGAGTATAAAGAAATTGCCATCATAAAAACTGAAGCAGCAGACTTTGTGAAAACCAATACTTGTGTCATTCTCAAAACTTTTGGCCATGGTTGTACATATATTGTGTTTTACAAGTGGTTCCATATAAGTGGCCACGAGAAACCTTATATGAAATTGTATATAACCATATGGATCATTGTGCCTTACAACCAATGCAGGGAGATTACACTGATTAAACCATTTGTATATATATATATATATATATATATATATATATCTGGGCTTTTTTGCCCCTAAGTATATAACAGCTACATAATGGGGGTAAGGTGCAATCAGGGAGATTGGCGGACTCTTCAGGGAGACAGGGAGATTACTACTATTTCAGGGAGTCTCCCTGACAATGAGGGAGAGTTGGCAAGTAAGTAAAAAAGTCTGATTGCTGTAAGACATAGTACAAAAATATACGAACATATATTGTTAAACAATAGAAAACATACAATTATTATTTTGCCACAGGTTTTCCCCTTATACTGTTCATTTCTGAAACGCAATAAATACTGGTCAATGCTGTTGGTCTGCATTACAGTTAATGCTGGACACCACTGTTGAGGTTATTATTAAGATTGCTGAGCTGTGCAATGTACTGGTCATAGCTGGTGTGTACAATGTACTGTAAACGTATGACATCCAACGGTACAGAAGGTGCACCGTATATTTTATATTCAGACCTTAATCCGTGTCGTTAGGCTAAGAAATACAATCAGCAGCCTTTCCCATAATATATAATTCTGTGATACAAGCAGCAGTGAATACAGAGCACTTACAAGGCTAAAACAGAAGGTGGCAGCATTGCACAGTCAGGCAGCATTCAGACTTGCTAATGCACTAATTAGATGCCAATTTCACAAGGATAATTGGCAAGATCATACAGAAGTGAGGTAAAAGGGTATTTGACATTAGCTTTATCGCCCATTTGTTTTTCTTGCCAGGCATAAAATTAAGTTGCATATTAGTGCTACAAAGATGAAAAAATATTGTATTGTCTATAAACATAAAAATAATTCTATCCCCCATTTAACATTTAATCCAACCGCATTTCACCAACTAGCTGAACTGGAGAGATGGCTGTCCTGGTGCCTTGTGCCCAACAATGTAATACCCACACCCCCTGGGCACCCTCCACTCAATGTATTCTTTACAAAGAAAGTAAGGTTAATAGTGTTGGATCAAAAGAGCTAGTGTGTGTTTCCAATCACTGACAAAATAACAGGCAGAGGGCCAATGAAAGCACCAAGAGCCAATAAAATACATTACAAACCCCACTTTCCAGAACTAGTTCCCTGAAACCTAGCAGTGGTGAAGCTGGGTATGGATGGAATACAGTGTATTGTATTGGAAATTACTAACAGAATACTCCCTTTAACATCCTTGAGGTGCCATGTGACCTAGAGATGCCATGTGACCTAGAGATGCCCAGGAAAGCACCTCCACCTACTTTAGGGTGACACAACACATTTTAGAATTATCATTAGAAAACCTGGAATAGGTAACTGGAAGCACTGAATACTATACTAATTATATCTATCTATCTTTTTTTATTTGAGTATTATTGCATAGTTTGAAATTGAAAAAGAAATATTGATTTCATTTATACCCATTATGCTCATTTTTTTCCATTTAAATATTTAATCACTTCATACATAACGAGATGTCATGTTTTATTAATACAAATCCCCCATTATCTGTCCTTTTCCTGGATTTATTTTCCTGACACACACATGCCGAGTGCAAGGCTGAGAGGGAGAGAGGAGACATGAAAGGAGATATATTCCACCAGTGATGTTGGAACAGAGTTTTTGCTTTGTTAGAAAAACACTTGAAATGAACAGATTTCCCTCCAAGCGGCATTGTGCACTGCGGATTGCTGTAATTATCTGTGTCAGTTTTCTATTAAAGCCATTACTCACAGCGCTGTATAAAATCCAAACAACAGAGTACAAATAGGACGTATCAGAAGGAAACGGCACAGCATCCATATTGACGCAAGAATGACAAAGACTGTTTTTAAGAAAATGTTCTTTTGTGTTAAAGAAGGAACCGCTACCGTTACTGGATCATTATTGCATAAAGATGTTGTCTCACTGCTTTGAATCTTTTCATTCCTAGTCCACATTCAATCATGTTTTCATTTAACGTTAGGAGTCACAGAAGAAAGTGCTAATTCAACAAGGTGCACGAACCACATTGATATGTTGTATTAGAAGGAGAATAGGGCTGAGTTCAGGTAGAACAGGTCTGCATTGGGGATGTAGTTGGCATCCCGACACTAACAATACCGGCGGCGGGATCCCGATGAGTCTGAATGCAGACAACTTCTAACGGTATGTATGAGGGTTATGGTGAGGCTACGGAAGGGGGGGTTAGGGTGCGGGAGGGGAGGATTAGGGTGCAGAAGGGGAGGGTTAGGCTGCTGGAGGGGAGGGTTAGGGTCCAGGAGGGGAGGGTTAGGCTGCGGGAGGGGAGGGTTAGGATGCAGGAGGGGAGGGTTAGGGTGCAGGAGGGGAGGATTAGGCTGCAGAAGGGGAGGGTTAGGCTGCGGGAGGGGAGGGTTAGGGTGCAGGAGGAGAGGGTTAGGCTGCGGGAGGGGAGGGTTAGTGTGCAAAAGCGGAGGGTTAGGCTGCGGGAGGAGTGGATTAGGGTGCAGAAGGGGAGGGTTAGCCTGCAGCAGGAGAGTGTTAGGGTGCAGATGGGGAGGGTTAGGCTGCGGGAGGGGAGGGTTAGGGTGCAGGAGGGGAGGGTTAGGCTGCAGCAGGAGAGTGTTAGGGTGCAGATGGGGAGGGTTAGGTTGCAGGAGGTGAGGGTTGGGCTGCTGGAGGGGAGGATCAGGGTGCGGGAGGGGAGGGTTATGATGCAGAAGGGGAGGGTTAGGCTGCAGGAGGGGAGGGTTAGGCTGCGGGAGGGGAGGTTTACGGTGAAGGAGGGGAGGGTTAGGCTGCGGGAGGAGTGGATTAGGGTGCAGAAGGGAAGGGTTAGGTTGCGGGAGGATTAGGGTGCAGAAGGGGAGGGTTAAGTTGCGGGAGGATTAGGGTGCAGAAGGGGAGGGTTTGGCTGCGGGAGGGGAGTGTTAGGGTGCAGATGGGGAGGGTTAGGTTGCAGGAGGGGAGGGTTAGGGTACAGAAGGGGAGGGTTAGGCTGCGGGAGGGAGGGATAGGGTGCAGAAGGGGAGGGTTAGGCTGCAGGATGGGTGGGTTAGGCTACGGGAGGGGAGGATTAGGGTGCGGGAGGGGAGGGTTATGATGCAGAAAGGGAGGGTTAGGCTGCGGGAGGGAGGGTTAGGCTGCGGGAGGGGAGGGTTAGTGTGCAGGAGGGGAGGGTTAGGCTGCAGCAGGGGAATGTTAGGGTGCAGATGGGGAGGGTTAGGTTGCAGGAGGTGAGGGTTGGGCTGCTGGAGGGGAGGATTAGGGTGCGGGAGGGGAGGGTTATGATGCAGGAGAGGGTTGGGCTGCAGGAGGGGAGGGTTAGGCTGCAGCAGGGGAGTGTTAGGGTGCAGATGAGGAGGGTTAGGTTGCAGGAAGGGAGGGTTAGGCTGCTGGAGGGGAGGATTAGAGTGCGGGAGGGGAGGGTTATGATGCAGAAGGGGAGGGTTAGGCTGTGGGAGGGTTAGGCTGCGGAAGGGAGGGTTAGGGTGCAGAAGGGGAGGGTTAGGCTACGGGAGGGGAGGATTAGGGTGCGGGAGGGGAGGGTTATGATGCAGAAAGGGAGGGTTAGGCTGCAGGAGGGAAGGGTTAGGGTTCAGAAGGGGAGGGTTAGGCTGCAGGATGGGTGGGTTAGGCTACGGAGGGGAGGATTAGGGTGCGTGAGGGGAGGGTTATGATGCAGAAGGGGAGGGTTAGGCTGCAGGAGGGGAGGTTAGGCTGCAGCAGGGGAGTGTTAGGGTGCAGATGGGGAGGGTTAGATTGCAGGAAGGGAGGGTTAGGCTGATGGAGGGGAGGATTAGGGTGCGGGAGGGGAGGGTTATGATGCAGAAGGGGAGGGTTAGGCTGCAGGAGGTTAGGGTTAGGGTGCAGAAGGGGAGGGTTAGGCTGCGGAAGGGAGGGTTAGGGTGCAGAAAGGGAGGGTTAGGCTCCGGGAGGGGAGGGTTAGGGTACAGAAGGGGAGGGTTAGGGTGCAGAAGCAGAGGATTAGGCTGCAGGAGGGGTGGGTTAAGATTAGGCTGCAGGAGGGGAGGGTTAGGGTACAGAAGGGGAGGGTTAGGCTGCAGCAGGGGAGTGTTAGGGTGCAGATGGGGAGGGTTAGGTTGCAGGAGGGGAGGGTTAGGGTACAGAAGGGGAGGGTTAGGCTGCGGGAGGGAGGGATAGGGTGCAGAAGGGGAGGGTTAGGCTGCAGGATGGGTGGGTTAGGCTACGGTAGAGGAGGATTAGGGTGCGGGAGGGGAGGGTTATGATGCAGAAAGGGAGGGATAGGCTGTGGAAGGGAGGGTTAGGGTGCAGAAGGGGAGGGTTAGGCTGCGGGAGGGGAGGGTTAGTGTGCAGGAGGGGAGGGTTACGCTGCAGCAGGGGAATGTTAGGGTGCAGATGGGGAGGGTTAGGTTGCAGGAGGGGAGGGTTGGGCTGCTGGAGGGGAGGATTAGGGTGCGGGAGGGGAGGGTTATGATGCAGAAGGAGAGGGTTGGGCTGCAGGAGGGGAGGGTTAGGCTGCAGCAGGGGAGTGTTAGGGTGCAGATGGGGAGGGTTAGGTTGCAGGAAGGGAGGGTTAGGCTGCTGGAGGGGAGGATTAGAGTGCGGGAGAGGATGGTTATGATGCAGAAGGGGAGGGTTAGGCTGCAGGAGGTTAGGGTTAGGGTGCAAAAGGGGAGGGTTAGGCTGCGGGAGGGTTAGAGTGCAGAAGGGGAGGGTTAGGGTGCAGAAGGGGAGGGTTAGGCTACGGGAGGGGAGGATTAGGGTGCGGGAGGGGAGGGTTATGATGCAGAAAGGGAGGGTTAGGCTGCAGGAGGGAAGGGTTAGGGTTCAGAAGGGGAGGGTTAGGCTGCAGGATGGGTGGGTTAGGCTACGGGAGGGGAGGATTAGGGTGCATGAGGGGAGGGTTATGATGCAGAAGGGGAGGTTAGGCTGCAGCAGGGGAGTGTTAGGGTGCAGATGGGGAGGGTTAGATTGCAGGAAGGGAGGGTTAGGCTGCGGGAGGGGAGGATTAGGGTGCGGGAGGGGAGGGTTATGATGCAGAAGGGGAGGGTTAGGCTGCAGGAGGTTAGGGTTAGGGTGCAGAAGGGGAGGGTTAGGCTGCGGAAGGGAGGGTTAGGGTGCAGAAGGGGAGGGTTAGGCTGCGGGAGGGGAGGGTTAGGGTACAGAAGGGGAGGGTTAGGCTGCAGCAGGGGAGTGTTAGGGTGCAGAAGCGAAGGATTAGGCTGCAGGAGGGGTGGGTTAAGATTAGGCTGCAGGAGGGGAGGGTTAGGGTACAGAAGGGGACGGTTAGGCTGCAGCAAGGGAGTGTTTGGATAAAGAAGGGGAGGGTTAGGCTGCAGGAGGGGTGGTTTAGTACTAGGGAAGGTTTATCCTGAAAATACGGCTGCATTTTCACTGTCGGGATCCAGCTGCCGGCATTCTGATCGTCGGGATTCTGACTGTCGGGATGCCGTACCTAACCCCCACAGTGTGCAACATTTAATTGACCTATATGTAAGGCCAAAGTGCTGACATTGAATTATGGAGCAGAGGAGGCAAAGTCGCAGGAAGGTGAAGTGAGGAATCATCAGCTGACAGATTTTAATAAAACCAAACAGGGGGAAATAACACTTAACTCCAATGCCCCTTAAACAAATCATTTCATTTAAAACTTGGGTTATAGATAGACAATGTGAAAACATACACAACATGCAGTGACCCCCGCACTTCTGAACATCACACAGATTGTGCTACAATAATCAGCCCAGTGTCTGTGTTTTAACAAATGAGGGGCCCCATTCGCAGTCTTGTGTGGGCCCCCAGCACTGGAAAAATGGTGCTAGTGCATGTACAGAAGATGGCAAGGGTCCTGGCACAGTGCCCTATATCTGGTTTTGTCTTCAGAAAAACTTGAGATTTTTTTTTTCTTTTACAGAAATTGCTGTAAAATGGTGCCAATCTAAGCCCGATTGGATCTTGCCCTGGGGTGTAGGGTGGGCTGTGTGGGACACTCCTGTACCCAGGAGCCCATGTGCCCTGCACACACTGCACCCATTACAGATACAGCTCTGGGCCCAGGGCCGAATCTCAAGCACAGAACCCTGAGTAGTTTTCCAGATAGATTTGAAATTATATATGGTAATTAAGTTGAATGTTGAGTGACTTCAAAGATAATTGCTTTGGTAACTACAGGTTTTTGTTCTTTCTTATTAAATAAAGCCCAGTGATTGTTCATTGGTGCAGAAATAGTAACCAGCATTGTATTGTGATTTTTGAGGAAAGAGCAATATAGAAAAAAAATATATGATTTGTTTCTTAGGGGCCCATTTTGTCAACGAGTTTTATCACACGCAATCAGTTTTAAAACTCGTTGCGTATGATAATGGTGCTCCAGCCAATCAGCTCCTGTCATCTGTTTGAAAAATTTGTTGCGTGTGATAAAACTTGTTGATAAATGAGGCCCTTAATATTTTGTTCAAAATAATGTTATTCCCTTAAGTGGGAAATACATATTTTATTAATATGGACTCAAACTTCCTGAATGAAATGCAGTACTTCCCAGATAGGAAAGGGTCACAGTTCCAATATCGGTCTATAGAGAAAGTCTGATGTCCTAAAATTCAGTAGCTGCTGACGTAGCACTTGGCACATTAAAATCATACCCCCTTCTCACCCTTGGCATGTGATGGGTGGATCTGTAACTAGAAGCTTAGGAAAGGTAGCATATCTTCCTATGTGACTTCTTTTTTTCACTGAACAACCACTAACCAACTTAGGGGCATATGTATATCAAGCCTTCTAAAGAGTCTCAGAGTGGACAAGATGCCCATAACAAACAATCAGCTTCTACCAATCACTTTATAGAATGTACTTTATAATGGATAGCTAGAAGCTCTATGGTTTGCTATGGGCAACTTCTCCACAAGGGCATTGCTTTAACTAGAAAGACACGGCTAGTAAAAGCATTGCCCTTTAAATATCGGGCATAAACATAATTAGAAACACTGGGTTTTACAACTCAACGCTTTATAAATAAACTCCTCAGTGGCGTCGATATATGGGTGCGGGCCACACCGGGTGTCACCCTTCGTGGGGGTTATACCAAAATGCTGGCTCCTCCTCTGCTGTGTGACATTCTCCTGCAGCACTCGTCTCCTATCACAGAGGAGTAGCCGACAGTGCAGGCACTAGCCTCTGGGGGCAGCCCAGCATCACCGGGGAAGCTGGGCACACCCCCGAAGGGATTTTCAGAGATGACATGCCCCTTTTTGTTAAACCACACCCCTTTTTATTTTAAAAAAAATTGGCATCCTAATATATTTGGGTACAAACTCGTGAGGGATCCTGTGAATGACCTTGGCCAAAGAAGGCAGACTCCAGAACGCCCCTGTTTAGCACGGTACGGTTCCGCACAATTACTGTATATTCATTCTGGATGCCACAAGTTTTTGTTTTGTTGATTATGTCACTGTGTCATTTGGCACTCTTTTCTTTTTTAATAAATAACTTTGCTTGTTGAAAACTCTCTACACCATATAAATTTCCTCTTCTCTTTTGGGTAAATCCATGTGGAGTTTCGGTTGTTCAAGAATATTGGGAGAAATAAGGAATACTGGTACCATCATTGTGGCCAAATTTTCCCTTGGAATGATAGATGAACATGTCCAGGTGGATGTGACTTTTGTTGTCGGTATTATGTAATTCCTACCTAAGGAAGCTTTTACGTTCAAATATTGTGTGTGGAAATACTAGAAGCACCCAAGGACGTTCTTTATTATCTTACATCAGTGCATAGCACCCTGCGCTTAGTGCACTCCTGATTTTTTTTTAAAAAGCTGAATGACAGAAGTGTGCAGAATAACATTATGTGGACCAGCTGGTACTGTAGGTGTTGCCTATGGGTTGTGACTGCACAGGGTCAGACCCCCCCTCCCTCCCTATGGCCCTCATATTTGGATTTAACTAGCTATACTTTTAAGGCGAGTCCTAGAATTGGAGGAGCCTAAGGAAAACTTTCCCCATGGCTCTGGCAAGGCGAAGGGAGTGTGTGCAACATTTAAGGGGCATTGAAGGCTGGTAGAGCTAGACACTAGACACACCCCTCTCTGAAGCCATGCCCTCTATGGCCATTGCTTTGCCCTGTCTAGTGGGATGGGATCTCAATTATTATTGCACAGAGCCATGCATTTGCAATTGGCACTTCTGATTGCCTACAAGCAGCACAAAATAAAATGAGTATTCACCTTCTGCTGCCATACTTGTGCTCAGGGCTGGATTAAGGCCTGTGGGGGGAGAGGGAGAGAGAATGAGAGAAAGAGAGGGAGAGAGGGAAGGAGAAAGATAGAAAAGAGGGAGCGACAGGGATGGAGATACAGAGAAGCCATGAGGGCTTTAGAGAGGGAAGGAGAAAGAGTCAGAGAGGGAGCACGTACACACTACCCTACTACGATGTGCAGCATCAGGCTTCTAATGGAAGCAGACACTTCATGGCGTTAAGCCCCGCCCCTGCCCATATACCAGTGAATCGAGGCATTATGTTAGCAAGGGGACGGGGCCTCCTTCGTCAGCCACAGTCTATAAGTGAGTGACAAAGTTCGCTGTCACTGTGCTTTCTGCTGCCGTGAGCCAGCCAGAGAGGTTCATAGTGGCCCGGAATGTTTGCGGCAGTGTGGGGGCCCCAATTGCGTGGGAGCCCCTGGGTGACTGCCCCATACATCCAGCCTATAATACGGCCCTGTCTGTGCACTCAATGCATCACGCTTATTTTTACTTAAAGAGTAACTCAAGTAACGCTGTGTGCAATGAAGCAAGCACGCAGCTTGCAATGTAGTGTATGGAGAGGCCAACTGACTAAACCCCATTACACTTAGTTTATGCACAGCGAACCGCATTGAGAACACAGGTCTGGAGAATGCTGCAGTGTTAATTGGTTGACACTTGAACAAGGAGGTGAAAACAGACAGTAAATACTATAGCTAATTTTTCAACAAGGAGAAATGTTTTAAGATGCATAATAAAATCAGAGGACAAATTGGAGAAGCATCCAGCTCGGTAGCAATCCTGTGAGGGCCCTGTCTCTTACATTCAGCAATTGCGCCACAGCTAGTACAATGGTTTTATGCAGCTGCCTTGTCCGATCTGCCAGTGGGGCATGTGTCCCAAAAGCAGATGTTCAGCTTTTGCTCATTGGCGCCATCTCTTAAGACTTTGGGCTCTATTTATTAACATTATTTTTACTAAAATGAAGTACAAAAGGGTGTTTTCACACCCTTTTCACATTATTTTAGTATCACCTACGGTTATTACAGGGCAATTGGAGTAAAATTTGTAAAATTCTACTCCAACCCCTAAGTGTCACTTATTTTTAGTAATCAGATCGCATTTCCCATAATTGTAATGGGAAATGTGATCCGACCAAAGTTACTTAAAATAAATTGTAAAAAAACACCAGGGAAAGCCCTGTGATAATAACGCCACCTCGAGGTGGCGTTATCCAGGGTCTCCCCCGGTTACCAGGCTCCTACTCTGCTCTAAAAGGCAGAGCAGAGCCCGGAGCCGGTCCCAGTGATCAGCTGTGTGGTCTAAACAGACCACAAGCTGATCTCTGCCATGAAAAAAAAAAAAGTGAAATTTTTTTTTTACTGACCTGACTCCATGGACCGGTGGTCGGGGCTCCGGTGATGTTCTCCCTCCGGTCAGCTGGTCTCCCATGGTGCACTGTGGCCATGTCATCAGGTGATCGCTTCCCAGTGCAGTATGGGATATCAGCTGGCCGGAGGCATGGAAGACATCACCAGAGCACCGATGACTGTAGGTAAGTGGTATTAAGGGAGTGGGGGGGTCCGTGAATGTGGGGCTTAACGATGAGGGCAGGGCTTAGCACCGGGGGGGGTTGCAGCGGCGGCCGGTCGGCGCATGCGCGGGCACTTTGTCACAGTATTTTTTACGAAAATACAGTGATAAGGCTCCAGAGGGGATTAGCAGGGACAGAGCTTTCTCGCAAGCTCTGTCCCTGCAAGAAGGGATTTGTAGTAAATCCCTGTGATATTGCCTGAATTCGCAATGCAAATTCAGTCGATAATATCACACTACAATCTGCATTGTAGTGTGATAATAGAGCCATTTGTGAGTTTCAGGGATAGGGGCTTCCAGTGGCAATAGTGGGGCAAGGGACAATATGGCAGGGAAAATCCTATTATTATTATCATAGTTTATATGGTGCGACAAGTGTTCCACAGCACCTTAGTGTGCATAGACAAATAAGTGAACAAGAAACCAGTTTGCATTAGCAATCATAACACTCAAATAAGCAACAGGGTGTATGAACCAAGAGTTAGGAGCCCTAGTGGGGAGTAAGGAGTAGATGAAAGTATTAAGTAAGGAGATGCACAAGAGGGTAGATGTCTAGATGTCCCTGCTCGTGAGAGCTTACATTCTAAAGGCTAGGTGGATTACATTTGCACTTGAGTTACTCTTTAAGTAAAAATAAGTAACTGTTTACTATGAATGCTGAGGCAGCCTAACTATCATTATTGCTATAATTTATATGTAAAGGTTCCTTAGCCAACAGAAGGCACTTTATAAACCACAATAGGAAGCTAGAAAAACATGCAAGTCACGCATAAAACAATTTCATTAAAGTTCTGTTCTTGTGATTTCATACAGTTGGTTTTATAGTTTTTATTTTTATGACCTTCATACCTCATACAGGGGTTTTCTCTTAAAATAAATTTAGTGATTCATTTACTAGTTGGCATAAAAGTCCACACATATTAGGTTGGTTCATTCTGCTACATTGCGAGGAAGTTACAACATAGTTTATAAACATAAGTTTTAGATTGGTGGGAGGAACATGATTCTGCATGTCCACCCCATGACTGGAGTACACAATTACAGCCACCATGTCCGGATTATTTGGTTCCTTGCTCTGTGATCTGTAGCAGAAGTCAAACATAAATGCTGTCTATACAAAACATAAGTGTAATGCTATACTAAGGACATGTTTGGTACTATGGGTTCTATTAACTAAGCTTTGATAGAAGATAAAGGGAATGGAGATAAGGTACCAGCCCAGCCAACCAGATCCTAATTTTCATTTTTGAAACACAGTCTGTGACATGACAGTTAGGGGCTGATTGGCTGGTACCTTACCCTCGTTCGCTTTATCTCCTAACAAAGCTTAGTAAATAGACCCCTATATCTGGGAGAGCTAAACATATACAGTCATTACCGGTGATTGTAATAAAAGTAACCATAGGAAATGTATTCAAGGGGGAGGGGGGATTTCTTGTATAAACACTGTGTTCCATGCTCACTATCTACCCCATCTGTGTCACGCGTCTGTCTGTCTGCCCCTACCCTTTAGATTGTAAACTCTCATGAGCAGGACACTCTTCCTCATGTGTTTTTCCTTCCCGTAGTATCACTCACGGCACCTAAACCATGACGTCTGCCACTGTACTACTTATTATTTGAGTGTTATAACTGCTGTTGCTGCAATGTTTATATACCATGTACTGGTCCTGCATTGTCTTGTACTGTAAGTCACTATTCTCTTGTTCTGCTCAATTGTTTATGTCATTTGTTAGGTGCTGCAGAACCCTTGTGGCACTATATAAATAAAGGATAATAATAATTTGTCATTCTTTCCCTAATGGTTGTAAAATAAATTATTTCAATGTGCTACCAATAAAAAACCTCTATATACATAAGAAAGCACATATTCACTTGTACAGTCTAAGAAATGACTAATCAATAGTAAAAAACTACACAGTATAAAATTATAAAAATTAATTGTGTCCTGAAGGTGTTAAATGACTAAACCCATAATACATTATATTTAGTTATACATGTTGCTAAGATGCAGTGTACATAGGATAGATATTAGCTCAATTAATTTGTTAGCTGAGCTTCTTGTAATATATTATTAACCAATTTTACCATTCATACTAATGTACAAAGTGCTTCACAGTTTATTACTATATCAGAATACCTGTACAACATTTAATAAAATTGCAACTAAAAGCAGGGATTTTTAAAGATCGCAATAAAATATTCATTATTAAGGATACAAAATTAGTTACTTTAACATTTATAGACATTTTGATAAGAAACCTTTCCATTTTATTGTTACCAAAGATGAGTAATTTATCAAAGGTTTTCAAACAATTTCTACTGCACAAGGCCTATGTATTTCTCTATACACACTCTTATTATTAAAAAAAAAACACCAAAAAAAGACTAATCAGAATAATGCATGTTCAGATCAATATTTACACTATGAGGGAAAACAATTGTAGCATTGTGGGTTCCGTATTTGCTTATTAAACAAGTTTTATCAAACGTATCTTTGCACTTGGTCATATGGCCTTGTTCTTTACAAATAATTGTAGAGTACCATTGTTGGAGCCAGGTAGTTCATCCTCAGCTCCATAAGTTTTAAATGCTTCTTGTTGGCTTAATTCACAGCTTAGCATTTTATAAAGTTTAATTGGTCTAACACAGTAAAATGGTGCTAGTGCCAGTCAAAGGACTGGTTAACCATTCTGTAGAACCTGTGATTGTGTTCTCTGAAGTAAGAGTATAGTTGCTGTAGGACAGTTTCGTTCACGACAGGGTGGGGGCGCCCTTTGGACTCATGTAAGCACCTCTCTCTCCCATCACTTCGAATGCAGTAAAATCCTTTAGTTTGATTGAAGTAAAAGTTTGAAGATACAATTCTAGGAGGGAGCTCCAGGAACCTCTCCACCTTCTGCAGTTCCGTCAGTGGCGTTTTTATTAAAGTATTACCATCCACTATGTGAATCTGATCTAAACTGAAATACCTTAGCCACCTCTCCATGTGGATATCATACAAGCTCCTTTGGATGGCCTTATATTTGGTATTAAGTGCACCGTTTTTAATCACTATGCCCTCAAAGGTTTGTACTGGCTTATGATTTTCAAGCCTGTTGTAGTACACTTGGGTGTAATCGGATATGACCCTCTCCGTCGGGTCTCTCAGAATCAGAAGCAATTTAATGGAGCTGTTCATACCATGTATCCTTTCTGGTGCCTGCAGTGATGTGAAATAGCCAGGAGTCTTCTCAATAGTAATCTGATTTTCGAAGGAGAACGGCATAAGATTTCTGTACCAGTCAATCCCTTTGATGTAATTTTCATCCCAGTCAAAGAAATGTACCTCTGTCGCAGCTACCACAATGTTTGGGTGAATGTCCAACATTTCTAGTAACGCTCTGGTCCCACCTTTCCGAACTCCCACAATGATTGTCTGAGGCATGCGGCGAATGGTACCCGGAGGCTGGGGAGAGTAGAGTTCACTTGTATTGAAGAGTTCCCCCACTTCCAGTTTAAAAGCCTCTGAAAGGGAAGAATTTTCAAGAGGTGGGTAGTCAACAGGAGCCGTCTGACACTGGGTCAGTAGGAGGAACGCGGAGACCAAATATACGGCCATGAAGAGGGAAATCGAGACGTCAATTCCAAAAAATGCAAAGTCCAGCTGGTGAGCTCATGTGCGCAATGGAAATGTAAGAAGTGGAAAAGAGCAGAACACTGGAAATGGTGTCCAAATGCATCTATTAAGGAAACAAAAAAACAAAAACATACACATTAGAAGATAATAGAATGTTTGGCTGTAAGATATGACAATATTCCAAATACACAATCTATTTTGTCCCCATGAATCGTTCAGAAGAACATTTCTTTTAGGCAATAAAGAAGGAGCTTCTTCAAAAAGTTGAGAAATAACCAAGTTGTATCTGAGACATACTGTACAATGTAAAAAAACAACCTTGACTTAGAGATGACCCACCTGCCTAACAGTCCACCCCATCTGACACCTGTATTCCGCTTGCACCTTTCATTTCACCGCCAAATGCACTTGGAGAAGGGTGACATGATGTATAGTGGATCTAGAAATTGTAGTTCTCACTTCTCCATATGTCTTCTCAATGCTCACGGAGAATTTAGCAACTGGAAATTCTTCAGTGTCACCATTTCACAACAGTATGTACAGCACAGTATTTAGTTTTCTTTTTTTTTTTTAAAGACTTTATATAAAGTGCATTTCCATGAAGGTCTACAAACTATTTTCTTCCATATAACCCATCACTGTTTGCAGAAGCCACTTCCTAATAATTATTTATTTCTTATTTTTATAGTTTTCAATTCCCAAAGAGTTCAGGAGTATGCAGGAGCCTTTAACTCTTACAAAATAACAGAGCGCTGAAGTAAGCATGACTGTCTATAAACCCCAAGGCTGAGGTTGTGTATAAAATGTCATTTACATTGTGATCTCTGTGGTTTATATTGCAAGGTGCATAAATTAAATTTCTAAATGTTGTGTTCTGCTCTGGGGACCAGTAATCCTCCCTCTCTAAACCTAAGGCAGCATAATACACACATACTCAAAAAATGATTCTTTATGGATTTCAGCCTTCTACTGGTGTAAAGATCTACAGACAGTACATGATTACTTCTTTACATTTTGTTTTTTTACGGTCCAATCTCTTTACCGCTCACTCTTAAGGTGCGTACACACTAGATGATTTTTAAATGGTATTGTCAATAACACATCGTTACGACAATTTTGTTTAACCATCTAGTGTGTACACACTATATCACTAACGATGTGTGTTCCCGCGGGTCGTTAACAATATCCCCAGTCTGTATTTGCAGTACAAGCTGGGGATATAGCTAGCAATGCAATGCTGATGAATCCCCCCCCCCACCGTCATTCGTTGTTGCCGGCATCAGCAATTACCGATGCCGGCACCTCCGCCGGGTCCCGCCACTGCCGATATCGCTGGGTACACACATTGTCTAGTGTGTACGCACCTTTGCTCCAGTGCAAGCTACTAAAATAATTTCACAAAAGTGATATTGCCCCTAAGAGTATCCCAAATGATTTGCATAGAGGTCAGCATCTGACTTTGATTTGTTCTCAAATGCTTCAAGGGTTATTTTCAACATCAATTAGTCTCACTTAAACCAAACAGCACGGTTGTTTTACTGAAGAAATAGTTTAAGTGGCTTGACATGAAGCCAGAGCATTGCTCTTTCACAGTGTTTTCAGAGGTCTGCTGACCACCCTGTACATTTTCAAGTGGTGTCACAGCAAAAAGTTAATGAAGAAAATGAGACCAAGAGCCAATTGCTAATAATTTTTTTTTTTTTAGCAGAGGATTGATTGCCAAATGTTACTAAAAAAAAAAAAAAAAAGTCTGAATCTAAAATTAGAACATTTTCCTCATCCCTAATACTTTATGGATTAGATAACAAACATACTTGTGGGAAGACTTGATGTGCTAATGAATAGTTGTATTTTTTTATTTCATTATTTCTTTTGAGAAATTTATATTAGATTATATTTGGAGATCTGAAAACGTTGTAACAGAGCAAAAAATAAACGGCAGCACTGTAAGGGTAAACGTCAGTGCTGTTCTAGAAGAGAACGATTCCACCCTGGCTTGTCTTATTCAGGGAGAGGAAACCATCATCTGCTGTCAATGCCTTTCTCTTTCTCAGAGGAAACTGTCCGTTTTTTCCCCCCATCAACCCTGCCACAACGTGGCTGTCTGTCAATCAAATAGATCAGCTGTGAAAGAAAAACTATGCTGCTAGATGCAGAAATAAAAAATGCAACACAGACACTATGACTATTTACATTGTCCTTGCTCACCGTTAAATCAAAGTTATCTCGCTTAACCTTTATGTTAATGTGTGTGTTCTGATTTTGCCTGAAACAAGTGATTAGTTTCAGTTTTATCTAGTGGTCTAGTCCAGTGGTTTCCAAAACTTTTTTGAATCACGGCGCCCTAGTGCATCAGCATTGTTTCACGGCACTCCTAAGCCAAAAGTTTGTTATTGAAAAAAAAAATGTAGTCAAGTAGCACAGTGAAATAAATTGTGCTCCCCTATCATCCTTAGGTTAAGTCATACAGGTTGAGTCTCCCATATCCAAACATTCCGAAATACGGAATAATTTTGGCATGACTCAGATAATGAAATCTTTGATTTTTGATGGTTCAATGTACACAAACTTTGTCTAAGGCACAAATTATTAAAAATATAAAATTATAAAAGTATAAAATTACCTTCAGGCTGTGTGTATAAGGTGTATATGAAACAAATGAATTTCATTTCTGTGCACAAACTTTGTTTGAGCCACAAAGTTATTGAAAATATTGTATAAAATTACCTGCAGGCTGTGTGTATAAGGTGTATATATAACAAATGCATTATGTGTGTATATTTATGTCCTATTCCCAAGATATTTCATTATGGTATGCAATTATTCTAAAATACAGAATATTCCGTTATCCAAAATACCCCTGGCCCCAAGCATTTCGGATATGGGAGACTCAACCTGTATAGTGGTGGACAGGTTTGTGCACAAGATTTACATGACATTGACCATAAAGAATTTGATTTGGTGCTGGACCACCAACCTGAGGCACCTCTGCAAGTGTCCTGAGGGGCACCAGGGTGCCGCGGCGCGCAGTTTCCGAACTACTTGTCTAGTCCCTTAGCTACATACTCTTTTGTAAACCTCACATTGAACTTCCTTATTATAATGCCTGTCCAAATTATCTCCCATTCACCTCCACCCCATCTGGTTCCCTACTAGAACACAGACAGAGGAGGCTCCTTTTAGAGACTTTTTATTTAACAGAGATTCAAACTATCTATTAACCTGGTCAGGCTACAGGCTTCTGACAGCAGCACAGATACATATGACTGGACAGTGGTGTCTCTGTGCGTATGTAAGGAGCCACCGCAATACCAGCTACAGATGACCGTCAAAACAGAACAATACAAGTCATTTTAAGGGGGTAGCCTCAAATATTTAGGACCCCTGGTATTTAACATGGAATGCCACTCCATTTCTGATTGCAAAGCAGCCCCCATAGGATTTTATGGGGGCTGCTATGTAGTCGGATTTATCAAGCTCCAGAATACAAAGCATTTTGGACTTTGGCCCCAGCAGCTAGCACCATCTGTAGATGGTGATAGCCTATAGGTTACTGTTTCGCAAATATTTTCAAAGGGGGGTTCCTTTGATCCCTCTCTGTCACCAGTCACTAACACATGCACTAGCATAAGTATGTATTCTCCCCCAGGAGTGACTGGAGTGTGAAGGAGGTCGCAGCACAAGTGCCATCTCGGTGGAAGAAGGGGATGAGCAACTCATTTATATGACCCCGAATCATGTTCCCCCTTGTCCTTGTAAGATCTAATTAATAAGTGTACTTTTCAATATTTCAATTTGTAATTATTGAATTGAAGATTTTAAAGTATTGTACTCTATTATCAGATAAGACATTATTTTGTGGAATAATAGAAGTAATAATAGAACAGAGGAACACACAGACATTAGAAATCCATTTACGTTCCACACACTTTGCCTTTGCAATCTGCTGAATGAGACCTGTCCTGAAGGTTATCAGCTGTGATTCAACACTCACTCAAAGAGCCTCTGAATTGTAGCTTCTGTTTGTCCTGGACTAGCCTGAAAGCAAAGAAAGTCTACGCTGTGCCTATCAGGTGTGACAGAAATGGTGAGTGGGGCTGTCACAAAATCCTATACACTCATAAATCTCTATACATGACAAATAACATGCATGGTCTCTCAGCATTGCCCTCTCCCTGCAGACCGCAAACTCTTGCATGCCGGGCCCTGTCTCCTATCTCTCTCAAGGCTGTGCCTAGTTCATCAGCCTTGTGTGTACTTGTTCTGTTTTCATATATTTTGTATGATTTGTGCAGTTTTGTGGCACCAGACAGGTAAACAATCATAAATGTTATGGATTGACACAAGGTGCATTTATCCTGGGAGCGACATCAATCATTTCCCATCAATCACTGTATCTATGTCATTGGGATTGCCATATAGTTACCGGTTTACTCTATACCAGACTGGAAATAAGTGGTATGTTCAAATCTGTTGAGCTAAATATTTGACTTGTGCTTCATTTCGTTGCAAATGTTTGCACTAGTGAAATTGGGCCTCAATGGCTCACCAGCCCTACCCCAACCACACTATACAGCAGAATGAATTGACAATTTTTCCAGTTATAGGGGCCTATTCATCAACACTAAAGTAACGTTTTTAAGGACATTTTCCTTAAATAACGTTATTTTAGTATTCATGAAGTATCTTAACGCAGGAGATATTACTGATATCTCCTAGTTAAGTTCCCCTGCGTTAATTTCCACACTCCCCATACATTAGTATGGGGATGTGGAAATTATGGTATTCATCAAATTCCAAAAATTATGTATTTTCGGAATTTGATGGAAGTACTATCCGCCACTGTGAGGTGGCGAATAGCAGGTGACCACTTACCTGCTTCAAGTTGGACAAGTCCCCCGCCATCTCCCTCCAGCGCTCTAGTACGTCCTCTGGCTCCAGAGACTGGTCGGACACTGTGTTCTCCCAGCAGAACACAATAAAGATTAGAAAAAAAAAAACTTTTTTTTTTTCTTCTACTCTGCACTGTGGTCTACTGGTAGACCATGTGTCAGACCAGCAGGACGGAGCCGGAGGCTGCTGCGCGGACAGGTAAGTGCGGGACGGGAGGGAGGTGAGCGGAGGGGGGGTACACAAAATTACCGCAGCTCTAAGTAGTGCTGCGCATGCGCTGGGTTTATGGATGTAACAGCGCATGCGCAGCACTGATTAAAGCTGAGGTAAGTTAGAGTAGTGAGGAAAAACTATTTCCCAAAAAGCTGTCATCGCAAAAATGACAGCTTTTTGGAATAGATAGTTATGGAGAGGAGGAATGATGAATTCCTCCTGTAATTAGGTAGAACTCCATGCGAGTTCTAAAACTAATTACCGCCATCGATTTTTATGTGTTAATGAATAGGCCCCATAGTCACAGAATATTGTGAAGCAAAAGCAGTACTCAGACTATATTGCCGAAATTTCAAAGATCTGCAAAACTATTTTTTATGGCGAAATGTAGAACTGAATCTGCTATGTAGCTGTGAGTGAGCGCCTTGATAAAGACTGGAAGGCTGAAATGCGTCAGGTCTACAGTCTGGAGTGACAATGGACACCTGATACATAAAGGACTGATGCAGCGTTAAGACTTTTAGCCTGGCACTCCATCTAGGCTTTTGCTTTGTGCATGATATAATACAATATGTTTGCGCCATCAGGGAACTTGTCTCGCCAAGAAGGGAATATTGTATTGTGTTATATTATGTTTTCACAATGTGACTGTATTTTTTTTTCTTTTGTTATACTGTAGACCATTCAATTAAAAGGTGATAATGCCAGGATCTCTAGTCACTCAGATTTCCCTTTAGGAATAAAAAATACCTAAGGGACTCCGATCTAGGTTACTCCACATTGCGGGCTGGAAAGGTCTGACACTTGGAGATGTCTGAAATAGGAAATATAAATATGCTATTCAAAGCTTTGCTCTAATGAATCTAATCACGAAGACGGTGGGAGGACACCTGGATTGGTTTTTGGTGTGATATTTATGTACATTAATGATTATTTTTTAACTCTTCCACAAATGTTGTGGAGGTGTTCCAAAATATAGTATAATTAATTACTGCACGATATTGTGCTAATTTTTTTTTTTCACTACATGATTTTGGAAATATAAATAGTGTGTGTTAATCACAAGATCACCCATCCAAACAGGCATCCATTGTTGTTCATATATTCACTCACACAAGTGGTGAACTGACTGGATCCCATTGGTATTCCTGTGAGCGACTGCAGAATCACGGTAATATGTGGCAAAATGGTTTAGAAAGAACCGCTCACCTTTAGCAATCATAATGTGTGTATGTATATATATATATATATATATATATATATATAGCTCTATTTATTAACAATTTTTTACTAAAATAAAGTGAATAAGGGTGTTTTCACACCCTTTTCACATTATTTTAGTATCACCTACAGTTACTAAAGGACAATTGGAGTAGAATTCGCAAAATTCTACTCCAACCCCTAAGTATCACTTATTTTTAGTAAGCAGATCACATTTTCCATAATTGTAATGGGAAATGTGATCTGGCCAAAGTTACTAAAAATAAATTGTGAAAAAATACCGGGGAAAGCCCTGTGATAATAAAGCCACCTGGAGGTGGCGTTATCCAGGGTCTCCCCCGGCTACCGGACTCCTGCCCTGCTCTAACGGGGAGAGCAGAGCTGGCCCCAGTAATCAGTTGTGTGGTCTAAACAGACTACACACTGATTTACTGAAAAAAAAAAAAAAAAAAAAAGTAAAATAAAAATTTACTTACCTGACTCTAGGGACTGGTGGTCGGGGCTCCGGTGATGTCCTCCCTCTGGTCAGCTGGTCTCCCATGCTGCACTGCGGCCCGGTCATCAGGTGATCGGGTCCCAGTGCAGTATGGGATATCACCTGACCGGAGGACATGGAAGACATCACCGGAGCCCGGATCATGCAGGCAAGTATAATTAAGGGAGAGGTGGGGTCACGGGTGGGGGGGGTGTGTGCCGTGATTGTGGGGGGTGGGGCTTAACAACGGGGGTGGGGCTTAGCCCCGGGGGGTAGCAGCGGCGGTCGGTCGGCGCATGCACGGGGCACTGGTCACTACCGTGACTAGTGTGCGGAGGGGATTCACAGGGACAGAGTTTTCTCGCAAGCTCTGTCCCTGCAAGGGATTTGTAGTAAATCCCTGTGATATTGCCTGAATTCGCATTCGCAATGCGAATTCAGTCAGTAATATCACACTACAATCTGCATTCAAAATGCGCATAGTAGTAAATAGAGCCCAGAGAGAGAGAGAAAGAGAGAGAGAATTTAACTATTTTGATATATTTTATAATGCAAAGGGTGATTCTTGCCACCATATCTACTTAAGCACCTACAGTTAATCTGTTTCACAAATATTTCCTTTTACTACAGTATCATTACTTCTGCTCAGGAATATTATGGCAGAGTTTTGTGCTATGATAAAGGTTTACTATAGTATATATGGTGCATTATAATTTTATAGGAGGATTATATTGTCTGCTCTGCTTTAGGTTAATGTACTTCATTGTAATGATTTAACTAAAGCCTTAGTAATTGAGGATAAAGACCTAGAATGGCAAAGCTCGGAAGTGTGCTCAATGACTTGCATTAAAGTGCTGTGTACTAATATTGTAGTCTCTGGCAGACTCGCTGAAGTGCTGCTAAGTACTCCGGCTGTGAAATTTCAGATCACTCTAGATTCTAAAATAGGCGATACCTCCTGACCTAATTTCTCATCAGGCACTATATTGGGAGTGTGCTTGACAGCTTGAGAGGAAAAGGCGGACAGCTTTTCTTCGGAAAAATCCTACCTGACAGCTACTAGAGGATAAACACGTACGCCATACCTCCACACATCTGTGTAAAGAGACGTCTAAACAAAGTACTGTAGACAAATTTCAAGAGCAATTTAAACAACATTAGTGGAAAAGTGGAGAACACTTAATAAGTAATTGTATATAGGTGTCATACACTCCTTATTAGGTTTGCCTTCCAATACCTTCATGTTTTCTCCCCTTATATTAAGCTCAGAGGTTCCCAAACGCAGTCCTCAAGGCACCCCAACAGTTCAGGTTTTAGAGATATCCATGGTTGAGCACAGGTGGTAAAATCAAATTGACCCAGGTGCTAATAACTTCACCTGTGCTCAACCATGGATATCTCTAAAACCTGAACAGTTGGGGAGCCTTGAAGACCGCATTTGGGAACCTCTGAGCTAGAACACACACACACACTTTCCATTTTGAACTTTGGGGGGAGTTGTATCAAACCTTTCTTAAGAGGACAGGTGGAGTAACAATTGGATTCTGTCCTTTTGTGGAATGTACTTAAGATAGGTAGAAGATGATTGGTTGCTATGGCAACACCACTTGTTCTCTGTAGAAGGTTTTATACACGCCCCCCTTTGTAAGGTACTGTACTGTTGCATAAGAAGAAACCATTATTGAAGAATCACCATGTATAAAAACGTGTTCCCTTCTGTTTTCTGGTTTTCTGTCACCTGGCGTCACCTAGGTATGGTGAATGGAGAGGATACGTTAGGCAATCCTGATCATGTGACGTTAGGGATCACATGATCGGACAACCTTATTCATATACAAATTAAAAAAATGCTTTTTTCTATGTATTCACATATAATTACTTTATGAAGAATATGTCTCCTCTTTCAGTACTATTTGTGGATTTATGTGATATTTTGGTTCATTACGTGCTGAACAGACAGATGTGGACAATTAATGAGCAATGCATAGAACATTTAAACCAGGATTGACATATAGAGACAATACTCTGGCCTCTCCGGAAGCGGTTTTCTACAGTGAAATGCGTCAGTGAGCAGACGGCATCTCCATATCGGTCTTTTATCCAGTGAGCGACTATTGAATATACCCAGTACTGGCATAGCAGCTGGCGCCATCTTCATTGACACAGAGCAAGCACCAAAAGATCGGAACTGCACTCTGAATGCTGCTCATCTGAACACTTTAAAGGGTAACAATCTATATGTGTCCACACCTGTTTAACATCACGGATTATTTGTAACCAATAGGGGTACTTTCAACACTTTGAAAGCACAGTAGGTCAATCCCCACCTATAGCAGCTCACTCCCAGAAACACTGGTCTCTATACTCATCCTCATCACCACCTATAGAGGAGACAAGGGAGAAAGAATCGGTATTTAATGCCGGCGGTCGGGATGCCTCCTGTCAGAATACAGACAGCGGCATCCCGATGGTTGGTATCTGACAGGTGTCGGGTAAGTATACTTACCCTTCTCTCCCTAACCCTCCCTACCCCACACCCTAACCCTCCCCATCTGTGCCTAAACCCAAGTCTCCCCCCTTCATGCCTAAATCTAACACTCCCCCTTAGTGTCCAACTCTAACCCCCTCCAGTGGTGCCTAAACCTCCCTCGTAGGGGTGCCTAAGCCTAACCTCCTCCCAAAAAACCTAACCCCGCTACAATGCCTAAACCTAACACTCCCCCACCCGCAGCTAACCCTAAGGGCGCCCCGGACTTACCTCGCTCGGAATGGTGGCATCATGGCCACTGGTTTCATAACTACATCCCGGGAGGGAATCGATATGTAATGCCACATCGCGGGCACCGGTCTCATAACTACATCCCGGGAGGGAATCGATATGTAATGCCGCATCGCGGCCACCGGTCTCAAAACTACATCCCGGGAGGGAATCGATATGTAATGCCGCATCGCGGCCACCGGTCTCATAACTACATCCCGGGAGGGAATCGATATGTAATGCCGCATCGCGGCCACCGGTCTCATAACTACATCCCGGGAGGGAATCGATATGTAATGCCGCATCGCGGCCACCGGTCTCATAACTTCATCCCGGGAGTAGAGTATACAGGTACATTTACCTGATGTGTGGACATAAAGATTCAGGACACCGAGTTAAAAATGACTGTCCGCCTCAAATATACATTATATTACTATCTTCTTTATTTTATATTTTTAAACATAGAGATAAATATTAAAGTGTCTATGAAATAGCCGTGCCCACTTCTATTTATTATTGATTGAGGGAAACTCACTTCCCCCCTATAGGGCAACTGCTAAACCCAAACCCCATTGGAACTGTGCATACCAATTGGTACCATTCTTGGATACATATTAAACCAGCATTTCCAGCTCCACTTAAGAATCTTGAAATTTAATCTAGTTAATAGAGTCTTGTTCAAAACATTAGACATATTTGCGTCTATATTGCCCTTAATGAACTGAGAGAGTTCTGCTCTGTGCCTGAAAAAAAAATACCATATCAAACGTGGAGACCCATTAACGTTACTGAACTGACAACAGTTACAAAAAGGCACTTCACACACTAGTGTAATACTCTTAAAAAGAATAAAGAAAAAAGAAAGCTATTTCAAGGAATAATTTGGCTTATGCTATAAACTGTATGCGCTATTAATGTATACATATGAAAGCACATTAATGTTCTAAATTTGTGGATCTTTTCCAGATCCCTTATTTGCATGTAAATAACTGGTGTTTTGCATAGACAAAGTGTACAGCTGAAATTAGCATTTGTAATCATAACATCAACTATTTATAAAAGCGTTAATAATTAAATTCAAAGATGGCACAGTCATCTGCTGAGCCAGATTTAACTGAAACGCAGAGAGTTCTGGCTAAAATGAATGCAAACAAGTATTCAGCGAGTGCAGAATTGTAGGGATAGTGGATACCAGTTCCCTCAAGGCACTGGAACTGTATGCTCAAGAATCTGAACAATCATTTATTCAAAAGTATATATAATTAGCAAAATCTTATTTATATTAATTTATTCTGATTTTAAATAGTAGCATATTTTAATGTCTGGTTTGTTTTGTGTGTACTTCATGCTATTTACTAATAAATGCTAATCCTTGAAAATAACAAAGTAAATCCTAAATGTAAATATTAGGAATATCCAATTGGTGCCATTCTGTTTACTGTTTTTGACTTTCAACCGCCATTGGATTGAATAGCGTCATCGTGGCTCTGTTGCCCTCTGTACAATACCGTGAACTGCACTCAGAATTATGTTGGTCACCAGTTTTTTGTACTAAGGCGGGGGGAGATTAAACTTCACCGCAAGTTTGTTAAACTCCCTGGATCAGTGCCCAGAGCTATTCAATTGCCCGCATCACTCCCGACACTTAATTGAGGTGCAGTTTACTGCAACTAAGTCCTGTGGCTTAATCACTGTAAACTGCATTTTCCGACTTAAGTCCTGGGCATGATGCTGTTACCAAACATGATGCTGTCCCGAGGCACTAGCTGGCGTGGATCTCTGCTTGCATCTCAGGAGGTATAAAGCAGAAATCCACTATTTGTGGAACAGCAGCACGGGCAATTCAATAGCTTTGGGCATTCATCCCAGGAACCTAACAAACTGGCACTGAATTTAATGCCCCCCAAGGTTAAGTGACAGACGATGATGGTTTTATTGAAACATTGGGAAGTTGGTATTTGGTTATGTTTCACTTTAGTTACATTAATTATACAAGAACTTTATGGGGGGAATTCAATAGTACGTGATGTGCCTCTGGGCATCACAGCAATGCTGGATGCGCCCATATCGGGCAATTATGGAAGTGCTGATTTTGCAAGTTTTCCCTCGCACCTGTATCAGCTGCGAAGGAAAACGTACAACACTAATGGACGCAATTTGCTGTTCCGGAATGGCACATTGCGCCAATAGCATACAATTGAATTCCTCCCTATAATTGGCAATACTGGTTATCTTTGGATTTTACCTATTACGTTATTCACAAAGCCCCAGGGTAGCCAAAAAAAAGCACATGGGGTTCTCAGCAGTGTATAGAGGGACCCCTGGCTGGCTCTAGGTGGAAATGCCGTCATCAAGACTGCCGAGACTAGAGTCCTGGGCCCGGACACTGGCAGAATGTGAGGGGGCCCACGCCTGCTCCTACCATCGCTGCATAGCTTGCATTACCCCTCTCCCCATGGAGAGATTCCACTATTCAGTCTCCGATAACAATGGGGGCGAAGCCAATACCGGCGCGAGGTACTTGTTTCATCAGAAATGTAAGTAATAAGTATGCATGTGTATGTATGTATGTGTGTATATGTATATGTGTATGTATCTTAGTGTGGATATACATATGTATGTTTTATATACAGTCAGGTGCATAAATATTGGGACATTGACATCATTTTCATATTTTGGCCTCTATTCACCACCACAATGGCTTTGAAATGAAACAAACAAGATGTGCTTTAACTGCAGACTTTCGGATTTAATTTGAGGGTAATTATGTCCAAATCAGGTGAACGGTGTAGGAATTACAACGGTTTCTATATGTGCCTCCCACTTTTTAACGGGCCAAAAGTAATGGGACAAACTAAACAATCATAAATCTAACTTTCATTTTTTAATACTTTGTTGCAAATCCTTTGCAGGCAATTACAGCCTGAAGTCTGGAACGCATAGACATCACCAGACGCTGGGTTTCATCCCTGGTGATGCTCTGCCAGGCCACTACTGCAAATGTATTCAGTTCCTGCTTGTTCTTGGGGCATTTTCCCTTCAGTTTTGTCTTCATCAAGTGAAATGCATGCTCAATCGGATTCAGGTCAGGGGATTGACTTGGCCATTGCATAACATTCCACTTTTTAGCCTTAAAAAACTCTTAGGTTGCTTTTGCAGTAACAATAATATATATAATGAGGACAAAAGGAAGTACTAAGCACAAGAAAGGTTTAAAAGAGAACCTCCAACTGATAATTGGAGGAGGAACTCCAGATTTGATAATCAAACGGAGGATTTTTTATGGAAAACCAGAGATCCACGGAGAGAAAGATAACCCTAACACAGAAACAAAACATGTTAAAATTATTTAATAAAAGAGGGATCAGATAAAGGGGACACAGAGCAGGTAAATACCACAGAATGTCTAAGAAAAGAAGAATAAAAGAAAAATAGAAGATTAATGCATCACCCATGAAGGAGACTGTGGACAAAATTGTCCCAGATATTGATAAGGAAAGTAAGGGTTCAACTAAAATTTATAACCTTAGCAAGTACACTCTAAAGAAAGACTTAAAAGAGATCCTTGAAAAAGGTTTAAAATTTGCTCCTTCCAATAGCATAGATAAGTTTGAAGTTTTTTTTTAGATCTCCAGAAAGTTGTTAGAAAGTTATGTTTAAAGAAATCCTTTTTGGAAAAGAACATAGAAAATATGGATTTCCCGATGGGGGACATTAATGTTTTCTGCAAAAAGTCCACTTTCTTCCCAAACACAAAAGGGGATGCTTTATAGAAACCTTCGAACGTTGTGTACGGGAAGATTTAGAAAGGACGGAATTTAAAATCCCTAGAAAGAATTTAACCACCATACAAAGAAAAGCAATTAAATCTTTAAGAAGTAAGTCTGAGATAGTGGTTCAAGACCGCTGATTAAGGTGTGTGTGTGGGGGGCACTATGGCGGTCATCAATAAGATCAGTAATATCAAGTAGCAATCAGGTTTTACTTTAGTGACCGCAGATGTCAAATCTTTGTATATGATCATATAGCACAATCAAGGCATCACAGCTTTAGAACATTATGTTAATAAGGAAGGTTTAAATGTAACTCTGAAGAATTTAATTTTGGAAGGAACTTCCTTCATTTTACATAATAACTTTTTTTGGTACCAAGGTGATTTTTACCTGCAGGTATCTGGATCGGCGATGGGCACTAGGCTGACACCAAGTTATGCCAATTTATTTATGGCCCACTGGGAGGAGGAGACGATATGGTCTGACCACCAGTGGAGTGCCAGCCTAGAGCTATTGATCAGATACATAGATGATGTGCTGTTTATATGGAATGGAAATGACAAGAGTCTTAATAATTTCTGCTTTTATTTAAATGACAATCGCAATATAGAACTCACTTTTGCGAGCAGCACAGTAGAGGTAAATTTTTTAGATCTAACCATCTATGTGGAGGAAAGTGAATTGTATACCAAAAACTACTCCAAGTCAACTAATTGCAACTCCTATATTAATAGAATAAGCAACCATCATAAAAACTGGATTAGTAGTATTCCTAAGAGCCAGCTCCTACGCTTAAGGAGAAATTGCAGTACCCTTGAGACATTTGATGATCAAGCTGCAGTAATGGAACAGCAATTAATTGATAAAGGGTATGATAGCAGTATGGTTAGAGATATTAAAAATAAAATTAGAGACACACCTAGAAATACCATTTTAGAGAGTCAACATCTGATGAAAAAGAAAAAAAACCTGAAAATATGGGGGTATGTTTCATCACAAAATTTACCTCACAACATAAACAAATTGAATATATTATTAAGAAACATTAGAAAATCCTTGGAAGAGACTCGTTATTGAAAGGATTTATACGCAAAAACCCTAGTTTCATCTATAGAAAGGCCGACAACTTAAAAAACCTGTTTGTTTCTAGTGCCTTACCGATGGACAAAATGACTACGAGAATTTTGTCAAAAGGTTTCTACAGATGTGGATCGTGCGTGATGTGTAAAAATGTCTGCACTGAAAAAAAGATACCAGAGTATGCATCCAATACCACCAAAAAAGACTTCATCACCTGTGGGACTAAAAACATTATTTATTTACTGGAGTGTACATGTGGCGACCAGTATATTGGTAGGACAGGTAGGATGCTAAAAGAACGCCTTTCGGAACATGTACGCAATATAAAAAAGGGTTATGATTCCGATAATTTATCTTTACATTTCAAGGAGAAACATAATTGCAATATTAAGTCTCTGCAAATTTTAATACCACAGAATTTACTAAGGACATTGGAGTACCAAAAACACTGAGACCCAATTAACAAGAGTTGAAATGAGAACCATGTATGAGTTACAAACCTTAGTTCCATATGGTTTGAATGTGGAATTTGAAACTAAATGGTTTTTATGAATTTCAGGAATTTTTTTATGATTCTTCATATTTGATAATATTTCCTTTTTTTCTTCTCTCCCTTATGCTTCTGGCCGTTTTGAGTTTTTATTCATATTTCCCATATGTTTTATTATTTTACATTTTAGGATTGGTCTTAGTATGGATATTTATCAGGATGTAACATTTTAGACCATTTTTATCCATTTTGGATTACATGTACTGTATATTTTATTTTTAATAGGTATTTATCATGATGTCACTATTTGGATCACTTTTATCTATTTTAGATTTTTATGTAACATGTCTATATTAGATGCATTCATTGTTGATTGAGGATGGATAATAATCTCTAGGAGAGACTTTTTATAAATGTAGCATGTTTATATTAAATGTTATTCCATTGTGATCTGAGGATGTTATAGTGTATGCATAGTACCGGCCATTTAGGTTTCCAGCTCTTCATGTGATTGGTGGAATTTCAACACATGACCAGAAGAAACCAGGCTTATAAACCCACCACTTGACAGATGACAGCACTTCTTGATAAAGAGGGGAAGGCCCCTTGAAACACGTTGAAGCTGTGCATCTTTTTACTGAACAAGGACCTACATGGAGAGGTGAACTGAAATTGCGGATTCTCACCCCAGATTCCGATGACTGCAGCACTTGGGCTATAGACACCTGGTTCCTGTTTGTTCCTTACCTTTTTGGAAATATGTTTGTCGTTACCTCCATGTGAATAAATACTACTTTTTTTTTACCTGGACAAGTGGTATTCTACTTCCAGCCGGGGAGTATAAAGATACCTTTCTGGGAACGAGAGTGAGAATTTAATTGTAAGTGTCACTCCGTTTATGTGAAGCTGTTACTTTATTACCAACTGAAAGAGATACCTTGATGTGAATGCGTGGGAGTATCATTAGGTAAGTTTCTGACATCCTGCTGTTACAAAGAAGCTGCCCTTAGAAGCATAGATCGTTATCAAAGACATCCCTGCGTTATCAAGCAGAATTGGATTTCTGACAGCGCTGGTTTACTATATGTTTGTTTTCTATCTCGAAGGTAAGTATCGGCCGTTAGGGGGAGGGTTAGGGATAGGGTTAGGCATTAGGGGGAGGTTTAGGGTTCGGGGAGGGGGAGGTTAGGTTTAGGCACTGGGGGGGGTAAGGTTAGGTTTAGGCAGCGGGGAGGGAGTGTTAGGTTTAGGGTGTGAATATTGGAATATACTACTTTGAGCATGCTATATTAGAAAATTTAATTTCATGCTAAGCATCATTACAGAAACTGTATATGAGTTCTGCATTGAAATTTGGAACACAGTTAATATGTGCTCTGTATTTGCTGATATATCTACACTGGGAGAGGAGTCCTGACTTATATGAGAACAGGACTCTGGTGATGATATGACTAGCCGCCTAAGACATCTCTGTACTTTGAAGGATTCATCTGACACAATGTGTTAGAGAGGATAGGATTATCTGTTAAAAACAGTTTTATTTTTCCTTGAAAGATTTGTCTGACATACTGTTTTGCTGGAGAGAACCCCAATATATTTGTTTTCTTTGAGATTATCTCTAAGGTGTCCATGTGTCTTTTTCATTTCAGTCAATCTTAATCAATGACCTGCCTCCTAGTAACACACACCAGACATTATTTCTTAGCATTCATGGTATGTGGTTAGCGTTGTGCCGTAGATAGGACTTTGGAATAACTGACAGAAATAGCAATAGGTATTGATCCACTGTTTAACTTTATATGATATTTGAATCATACTTCTGACTGGATAATGGCAAAATGTTAGTAAGGATTGATATGCACAGTGCTGCAACTGGGGCGGCTATGGAGGCACGTGCCCCGGGCGCCAGATTCGAGGGGGCGTCGCCGGCAGGGCTGGACTTGACCAGGAGCAAGATGTCATCTGCCCCCGGGCCAGCAAAATGCTTCTAAAAGGGGCCGCAGGCGCATAAAGGACCCGATTCAGAGACACTCGCAAACAGCGAGCTCTCGCTCTGAATCAATGCGACCGCTTCGTTTTCTAAAACCCGGCCTCCTGGCCGCTCGCTAAGCTGTGGGTGACCACAGCTTTAGCGAGTGGCCAGGAGATGGTCGCGAAGGTCCCGACCATTGCGACGAGACCCTAGTGGTAGGGTCTCGTCTGCCGCAAGCCCCAGTGATCTTGCGGTTCTAATAGAGCCGGAAGCTCACTACTGACATCACTCGTGATGTCAGTAGGGCCACCCACAAACGGCAGGCATTCCTTCAGGAACGCCTCCGTATGTCCAGCCACCCCGCCTACAAAATGGGGCGAGCTGTAGATCAACATCGACAGCCGCCCCATTTGTAATGAGACACGGAGCGAGAGAATTTCTCTCTCGCTCCGGGGCTTGCGCACACGCAATGCCCCCCATCGACCCGCTTGCGGGCGGGTCTGAATCAGGCACAAATTGCGGCCGGGAGACATGCAGACTGTGTTCACGGCCAATCTGACACACACAGAGCAGCGTTCTGAAGGGGGTGGAGTTTTGAGGGGTGGAACCATCTGGGTCACAGTAGTCCTCTCTAGAAACTGCTGTCCTCCTGGATTATTATGAACAGCCCCTTTTAGCGAATACTGCACAGTGGCTGGCCCCTCCCCTGGGACAAGCCACCAATGAGCTGAGCTGCTTTCCAGGCTGGTGCCCCCTATCCTGTCTCCCATCCTCCTCCCTTTTCCATTCAATTCTGCCTCCTGAGTTGATTACTCCTCTCTGTGCTCATGGCTGCTTCCAGAAACCAGGTAAGTGGCTGGTGGGGTGGGCAGATAAAGGTTATATAAAAAAAAAAGAAAAAAAAAATCTTTATGTACTGGTTAGTGTGTACAGTTTATATGTCAGTCTGCAATAAATAATGTGCACGGGGTGTTTTATTGTTTGTATTACGTGTATGTGTATATATGGATAAAAGATATATATATATATATATATTTATACAGATATAGATGCAATAAGTAAATATGTATAAGTACCGGTGATTTGGGGTTTAGTGGCATCAGCGCCTGTCATGTGCGCTGATACTGCTTCTCCTCCATGTACTAAAGTGGAGATGTGTTTGAAATGACAGGGGTGCATAGCACTCCTATCTTCAAGATTGTGCACCGATGTGCAGGCAAATGCAGGAACGGTCAGTGGCACTGACCATTGTGACAACTGTAGCTATAGATTTCGGCAGCTGCAGCTGTCGTCGCCGCACCACACAGCACTTCCCCGGGCTGGCTGAGAAAGGTGACGTCATGCACGCTGAAGAACAGTGTGTGAGGAGCCTGCCACCGCCGCTGCCTTACGGAGCAGCAAGGAGCAGATCTAGGTGAGTGGTGGTGGGGGGAGAAGTAATGCAAACACAGGGTGCTGCTGCAGAGATGTAGGGAGGAGACATACAGACAGTTGAAGTGATACGGGCAGGGCCAGATTAATGGGGGAGGTGACAGGGGCAATGGTCCCAGGGCCACCACACACAGGAGGGCCCCCACACACACAGGCCTGATGATAGAGGGACTAGGGGCACAGGTGTACCACAGGCAGGTAACGGTTCGGGGACAGTCTGGAGAGCTGCTGTAACTATTGCACTGACCACCCCTGTTGCAATAAAGTTTCTTTTGTTTAATCGGCGCAGCACGCTTGACATCATGATGTTACGCAACGCTGCACCCACTGAAAGGCAGACACAGCAGGCAGCAGAGGTGCCGCGGCGAGCAGCTGGAAAAGGTAAGTGTGCGGGCTGCGCGCCGGGGAGACACTGTGGTTGGGGAACTCTGGGCTGGAGAGACAGCAAGGGCCTGTGAGGAGGTCACCAGGGGCGGCACTGTGGCCATATTAGAGGGGGCCCCCAAAAGCCTTAATCCGTCCCTGGATACAAGAAGGGCGGGACACAGGCTGCTGCATAGACACCGTGACACACACCAAATTGCTGCCTTGCCCCGGGTGACAAAAATCCAAGTTTCGGCCGTGATATGCCTTACAGACATAATTGTATTAAACACTTCCTTTAACTGGTGATGTGTAGTCTTCTCTTCTGACATTACCAATAATTAACTTATTGTGACCCAAGGAGGAGGAGTTTTTTTCTTCTGTCTATCATGCTTCTTTGAACCACCTCCAAACCTTACTTTGACACGTGAAATTTAACCTCTTTTAAAGTATATACAAATACATTGGTTTCTATCTCATTCTTGATTTGTATGTCCTGTGCGGAATAATCTTTTTTTTCTCTGCATTATAGCAGAAAAGAGCAAATTAAGTGCATGGTACAGTATCTCAGCTATTTACAGTAAGTGGCCCAGCTTTGGCTAGCCAGATTGTTTGTTATTGTAATTGTGGGGTGTTTGTATTAGAGACACCCCTGTATTTTGTTTTTGCCAAACCACCCTCAAGTGTTTTGGATCGAATTTCTTTGAAAATGTATTTAAAAAAAAGCTCAAATCTACCAACATCAATAACTTTCACTTCCAGTCAACTTTGACCACCTCACGGCACCTGAAACCACGAGGGAGGGACTTAAATTGAATCCAAAACACGAGATATCCAGTTTTTAAATCACAGTTCCGAATTGCCAGAAGACCTGAGTCAGGACTCTGTTCTACTCAGAACCCCAAAGTGACTCCGAACTGGGACTCAGTTCAGCTTGGAACCCCTAAGTTCGGGCTTGTTTGGTTTTCTCAAAAACCAAACTGTTCACCTCTAGTTAATATATCTATATGCCAAGCACGGGCATAGGTACATAAGATGTAGACAGTTCGGCTGTAATGGGGCCCGGGCCACCTTCGGGGGCTGGCCCTCACCCTAGTTACAGTCATCGCTCCTCACTGTGAGGAGGTGTGGTTTGTGAATGCCTACCCCATTCACCCATGTCTGCAAGGAGCATAACTTCCAGTTTGATTAGCCTTCTTATACACCACATTATATCAGATACCACTTAGGATTAGGGAGACTAATCATTTTTTAAAGACAAATAATTATATTTGTTCGTTTATAATACTGACTATATGCTAATCAATATTCAATTTAAATCATATATGTCAGCTAAGGAAGCAGAAGGTGCAAATATTAGATCATTTAAAACCAAAATGGATAAACTGTTAAAAAACAAATTATTAAGGGGCCCCTGTCTGTCTTGCTATGCCCCTAATGCCAAGGGTTCCAGCAGTGTCAGATTAAAATGTGGTTTTACTTTAGAAGTAATGGATTGGGTCTGATAAAATGTGAAGAAAAAAAAAACATTTTTAAAAAAATATTTGAGTGAAGTAGATGTGACAATATGTAATAATAATCACAGAGTATTTATTACAATGTTAGCAGCCAAATGGGCCCCGGACTGACTAAATCTCTGCATGATAAATAGATCTTGCCAGAGACATAATTTAGACATTTTGGAGTATGAACATTTTAATGTTTTTTTTTTTTAACCATTTGAGCTTTTTCAATTATTTCCTATCAATTCTTGATTTTTGCTAATAACACGACTGCCCACTTTAGAGACAATTGCTGTTTTCTTTGATTGTCCTCAGTAAGAACACACACACACATAGATAGATAAGCTCAGGGATCGGTGCCACCATTAGGTAGCTACCTAGGGGCGCCGGCCACTGGAGGGTGCAGCTCGCCACCCATAATGACAGACAGTGGCCCTGTGTAAAGTCAGCGCGGCAGCCGAGGCACTTGTAAAGCCAGCCGCGGCCACCACTCTGTCAGTGACTGAGACAATGTGCAGCGACGGTGCTGCACACAGTCTCCTCACTCCCCGGCCCCCACAGCATCTGCCCTGTGTCCGGCCGGGTTCAGTCAGGCTGCCTCCTGCAGCTTTTGGTTTCACTTGTTTGTGAAAGCCAGCCAATAAATCAATCGCCCGCCCCTAGGCCAGCTCTGTACTTCCCCATTTGCTCCTCCTCTCTTCTTTTCAGAGACGAGGATGGATGCCACCCAGGCTGAAAGCCTGGGAGTAGGAATGAGTGCTGCCTGCAGTGGACTGTAATCAGTATGTAATATTATATATAATATATTAACAAGCAATGTATATTGTGTGTATGTGTATATAATACACGGTCTACAGCACCATTACACTTACACACAAACACACATTTGTGGGGGAGTAATAGGCTGAAATTCTGCCTAGGGCGCCGGGAAACCTTGCACCGGCCCTGGATAAGCTAGCATGTAAACCAAACCTTGCACCCTCCCTGGATAAGCTAGCATGTATACCAAACCTTGCACCGGCCCTGGATAAGCTAGCATGTATACCAAACCTTGCACCGGCCCTGGATAAGCTAGCATATAAAACAAATATTGCAGCGGCCCTGGATAAGCTAGAATGTATACCAAACCTTGCACCGGCCCTGGATAAGCTAGCATGTATACCAAACCTTGCACCGGCCCTGGATAAGCTAGCATGTATACCAAACCTTGCACCGGCCCTGAATAATCTAGCATATAAAACAAATATTGCAGCGGCCCTGGATAAGCTAGAATGTATACCAAACCTTGCAGCGGCCCTGGATAAGCTAGCATGTATACAAAACCTTGCAGCGGCCCTGGATAAGCTAGCATGTATACAAAACCTTGCACCGGCCCTGGATAAGCTAGAATGTAAACCAAACCTTGCACCGGCCCTGAATAAGCTAGCATGTATACCAAACCTTGCACCAGCCCTGAATAAGCTAGCATGTATACCAAACCTTGCACCGTCCCTGGATAAGCTAGCATGTATACCAAACCTTGCACCGGCCCTGGATAAGCTAGCATGTATACCAAACCTTGCACCGGCCCTGGATAAGCTAGCATGTATACCAAACCTTGCACCGGCCCTGGATAAGCTAGCATGTATACCAAACCTTGCACCGGCCCTGAATAAGCTAGCATGTATACCAAACCTTGCACCGGCCCTGAATAATCTAGCATATAAAACAAATATTGCAGCGGCCCTGGATAAGCTAGAATGTATACCAAACCTTGCAGCGGCCCTGGATAAGCTAGCATGTATACAAAACCTTGCAGCGGCCCTGGATAAGCTAGCATGTATACAAAACCTTGCACCAGCCCTGAATAAGCTAGCATGTAAACCAAATCTTGCACCGGCCCTGGATAAGCTAGAATGTATACCAAACCTTGCACCGGCCCTGAATAAGCTAGCATGTATACCAAACCTTGCACCAGCCCTGAATAAGCTAGCATGTATACCAAACCTTGCACCGTCCCTGGATAAGCTAGCATGTATACCAAACCTTGCACCGGCCCTGGATAAGCTAGCATGTATACCAAACCTTGCACCGGCCCTGGATAAGCTAGCATGTATACCAAACCTTGCACCGGCCCTGAATAAGCTAGCATGTATACCAAACCTTGCACCGGCCCTGGATAAGCTAGCATGTATACCAAGTCTTGCACCGGCCCTGAATAAGCTAGCATATAAACCAAATATTGCACCGGCCCTGGATAAGCTAGAATGTATACCAAACCTTGCACCGGCCCTGGATAAGCTAGCATGTATACAAAACCTTGCAGCGGCCCTGGATAAGCTAGCATGTATACAAAACCTTGCAGCGGCCCTGGATAAGCTAGCATGTATACAAAACCTTGCAGTGGCCCTGGATAAGCTAGCATGTATACAAAACCTTGCACCGGCCCTGAATAAGCTAGCATGTAAACCAAATCTTGCACCGGCCCTGGATAAGCTAGAATGTATACCAAACCTTGCACCGGCCCTGAATAAGCTAGCATGTATACCAAACCTTGCACCGGCCCTGAATAAGCTAGCATGTATACCAAACCTTGCACCGGCCCTGAATAAGCTAGCATGTAAACCAAATCTTGCACCGGCCCTGGATAAGCTAGAATGTATACCAAACCTAGCACCAGCCCTGGATAAGCTAGCAAGTATACAAAACCTTGCAGCGGCCCTGGATAAGCTAGCATGTATACCAAATATTGCACCGGCCCTGGATAAGCTAGCATGTATACAAAACCTTGCACCGGCCTGGATAAGCTAGCATGTATACCAAACATTTAGGGAAATATTGTTGGTATATAAATGACAGATCCAAATTCCAAGTTATAGAATAAAATTATTACATACTTTGGGTCAGATTTACTAAAATGAGGTTTTGCCAAACCGCAGGTTTTTGTGTGATTTAATGTGTGGTTGGTAAACCATGTTATTTACTAAAGTGCATTATTTGAAACTAATAAAAAGCATCTAACATATTAAGTGGAGGTCTGTCAAACAAATGGCAAAATACCACTTATTAGGGAAGAAAAAAAAAGCATGCTGTCAGAACACCAAACGTGAACAATAAAAACCTTCCCTTAAATCTGCAAAAGCCCAGCCTCTCAGTACGAGCTCCTGCACCTAGAGAGCATCAGCCTCATGCTAAGTAGATCTGTGCCTCTCCTGGATCCTTGACTATTGGGTACTGGGTTAATAATACTGTAAAAATACAGAATAGGTGTCCTTTTTGTTGTTTTACAAGTGTCAGCATAGACTAACATGCCATCCCTGTTCTTGCAAGCTTGCACCTGTAGAACTACAGAAGCCAGAATTTACTTGTGCATAGTTACATTTGTAGTGCACATTTGTAGAATTACATGTGTTGTCCCCATAATACAACAAATAAAAGGCAAGTGCCTCCACAATAAAGTAAATGTCTAATAACTAAATAAAATAAAGAATAGCACCCTACATCATATATACATAGTAGTGCTCTAATTATGAAGTAATAAATGAATATTGCCACCTTAATATATAAATGACTTTTGGCCCCACAACTTATCAGCAAATGGTAATGCACAAAATGCTGTATTACATTGTGATGTGATTTATATGCGTTTGCAGCTGAAGCTATAGGGAAAAGTCCAGTGGTTTCCAAACTGGGGGCTTGATTCAGACCCGGACACTATGCTGCGCTCGCTCGCATTGAGTGATTTTTCGCAATCTGCGCATGCGTATGATTCGCAATGCGCGTGCGCGAACCAGTCAGTGCGATGGGAAAGTGCTCGCCCGTAGCACGCAGTCGGGCCGCTACTTTCAGTGATAGATTGCTCCGTTTGTGGGTGGTAACAGGCGAAGGTGCTTGTGAACGGGGGAGTGGTTGTGCAAACGCAGGTGTGTCTGACCATCAGAACGGCTTTAATGGGCGTGCATAATTAGCAAAGTAGTGTCATAGCACACGTGACTTGGCTGTATTTTAGCCAGAACTGCTCGCAGTGCTTGGGGTAGCTTAGGTCAACCCCAAGCGCTGCGAGCAGCTCCGATGTCCCTCGATGTTCACGATTAATCAGACACTTTCCGGAGATGGCGTGTGCTGTGAGTGACAGGTGGGAGGTTTTATAGTCCAGCGTACGCAAACAGCCGTCGCTCACTGAGACATAGAGGGCGTCCTTACAGCGCAAAGAGCGATCGCTTGATTTGCATACCCGGCCCCTTTTTGCAAGCGAGCGATCGCATCTTGCGAGCGGCTCTGAATGAGGTCCTGGGTCCTCAAGACACCCTAACAGTCCACGTTTTAAGGATATCCATGCTTATTCAAGGGTCATTTAATTAGTACCTCAGTCAGTTTGATTATACAATCTTTGCACAAGCATGGATATCCTTAAATCCTGGACTGTCAAAGTGCCTTGAGAATGGAGTTTGAGAACCACTGGAGTGTTCCCATTAGCCCAAACATCACAGAATGTAATACAGCAGAGTATACAGTCACACTTACTCTGGCAGCGAGGGCACTTGTGGCTAGTAGAATCAACCCTGCTAAAGATATATTTAGAATTATTAGATGCCCACTAGTAAGTTCATTTTTGAAGACACTGGGCCTGATTCAGAACCGGACGCTATATGCGAACGGTCCTTTAGAAAAAGGGGCCGGCTATTTAAATTGAGTGCTCGCTCTTTGCGGTCTGTTGACACCTCTATGTCTGAGCGAGTGAACGAAACATGCGCTCGCTATTTTGTAAAGACGCCCCCTGGCCGTTCGCATCATACGTCATCTCCGCTATTTATTAGATTCTTCGAGTACATCGAAAGGCGCCTGAAATGCTCGCAGTGCTTGTGGTAGGTTTTACTTCCCGCAATCACTGCGAGCAGTTCAGGCTAAAAGACAACCAAGTGACGTGGTCGATGACGCTTAAGGCCTCCGTTTGTGAAACCACCCCCCGCCATGCCGAGAAAAATGGGTCGAGCTGGCGATCACCATCGACAGCTGCCCCTTTTGTAGTGAGCTCCGGAGCGAGAGAATTTCTCTCGCGCTCTGGGGCAGCGCATCGACCCGGTTGCGAGCGCTCAGCGCTTGCGATTGGGTCTGAATGAGGTCCAAAGTCTCCATAAAGCAAAGTTCAGAGTATCGCAACAAACAGGTGTCAGGATAGCCACGCAAGAACTAAAGTTCATATAGCACAAACTTCATATCATACCAACTAACAGGTGCGGATTTGAACTCCGTGAGGTGACGAAGATCTGGTATGGGGGCTGAGCCCCAAGACATGACAAAGATCCGGTATGAAGTGGTGCGGGGGTTGAGCCCCGAGACGTAACTGAAAATCCGGTAAGGAGCGGTGCGGGGTTGAGCCCCGGGACGTGACTGAATCCGGTATGGAATTGAGCCCCAAGGTGCAAAGGAGATCCGGTATGAGGAGGTGCTGGGGTTGAGCCCCAAAACGTGATGGAGGTCCGGTGTGGAAAGGTGCAGGGTTGAGCCCTGAAGTGCAGTGAAGATGCGGTATGGGGTTGAGCCCCAAGACGTGACGGAGGTCCGGTGTGAAGAGGTGCAGGGTTGAGCCCTGAGATGAGGCAGAGGTCCGGAGTGAAGAAACTTTTATGATGCAGTTGTCAACTGTTAGTTGAAGGTAAACATGAAGAGACCATGAAACGGCAGCAAATCTAGGCTAGTAGTACAGCGGAGACTACCAGCAGAGTTAGGTTTAGTATTGCAGTAGAGAGTTCAGTAGCAGCGCTGGGATCTGTAGTGCCGTCAAGCATCTGTAGCAGAACCGGGCAAAGCGTCCACAGCATATATCAAGTACAGCCAGTGGCGGACTGGGCCGGGGGGCAGGGTGCCATCTGCCCCCCGGGCCGGTGCAATCGTGCAGCACTAGGGCCGCCGCTGCGTGCATAAACTAGCGACAGCCGAAGAGGTTCATGTGCCTGCCTCCCGGCTGTCAGTGTCAGGCTGCGCCAGCTAGAATGAGCAGGGGCACAGCAGACACAGAGGCACTGGGCAAACTATGGGGTGGTCCTCCGGAGATATGTGCTGACCGCACATCGTGTCAGCACATAGTCACATACCCTAATAGATGACGGGGACCACGTGCTGAGCCTGTAGCAGTGAGAGATCAGTGTTTTCAGAGAAGGGGGCGTGGTGTGGGCGGGACGGTACTCGGTGCTCCCGCCACGCCCACACCACACCCCCTTCTCTGAAAGCACTAATCTCTCTCAGTCATGCAGGCTCAGCAGGTGATCCCCCGCCCCCCCTTCCCTGTGTGTTCTTTGTTAGGGAAGGGGGATCTATGTGTGGGTGAAGTGCTGTGTGAGGGAGGGGAAGGGGTGGAGAACTGTGGGGTCTTGAGTGATTGGGGAGTGTGTTTGTGTGAGAGGGTATCTGAGTAAAGGGAAAGATTTTTGTGATATGGGGGTTCTGAGTGAGGGGGATCTGGATGGGTGCAGCGCTGTGTGTGTGTGTGAGGAGGTGATTTCAGTGATTGAAGAGAGCTGTGTGTGTGAGTGGGGGAGCTGAATGAGTGGGTAGAGAGCTGTATGGGTGAGTGGAGAGAGCTGTGTGTTGAGGAGGACTGTGTGAGGAAGGGAGAGATATGAGAGGGTGGGATCTGTGTAAGGAGGGGAGAGCTATATGAGGGGAAATATTTGAGTGAGTGGCGAGAGCTGTGTGTGCGGAGGGCAGGGGAGTATCTAACCCTTGGCCAGGATGGCACTCGCCAGCGGCACCGGCCGAGGGGGGACTCTGCCTGGTGGTGCCACCCGTGGCCAGGGGGTAGAAATCAGGACTGCCGATCATGACAGTGGTCAGTAGTATGTGGACGGGGAGCTGCTGATATCAGTGTGCCCTCCCCCCCTTAGGCAGAAACTAGTCAGTGAAGGTGGGTACTTTTTATATTAAATTAATATCTATTTTAAGTTTTTTATTTTTCAACAATATAAGTAGAGGATGTAATTCTTCTGAAAATATGGGGGGGGCGCAGGCCATTACTTTGCCAGTGGTGCTCAGACCCCTAGATACACCACTGGTGGGGGGGGTGGGGACTGTGTGAGGTATATATATATAATGTTTGTATTTAAATATACATTAATATGGGCCCCAAAGCTGCATTTTTATTAATTATCGGTTCCTAGTACTGAGAATTATATTTTTTTGTCCCCAATATTGCACGGGTGGGTGTACGTATAAATAGAGTGTGCTGCATTGCCGTGCCCTTTCCCTCCCCCTAAACGTTTATCTAATAATGTAGCGGGAGGGTGGGGGCAGGGTTTTCCTGGTGCATTCATGCATTACCCTATCAGGATCAAGCTCCTAAATGCTTCACAATGTGCTGGTAGAAAAGCCGGGGCCACTTGCTTGTGTTTGCCCCCCAGGCTGAAAGTTGCCAGCCAGCCCATGAGTACAGCGAGGATCTAGCAGGAGTCCAAGGAAGAACCTGAAGGTAACGTTGCACAGACAACAATGCTCAGTTAGTAACAGGCTTTTATACCAGATGCATGAAATCCATTGGAAGTGTTAAAGCATGTGACCCAGACAGAACCAGGTTTAGAAAACCAAGTAATCACAGACCCCAGCAAGCAGACGACGCCCAAGGAATAGAGGATCACTTTAACTCTCTGTATACTCCATATACACGCCAGCAGCCCGGAAGGATACTCCAGCGACAACAATGGAACCTTAGCAAATGTAGTTTATATTTAAACAGGGATACAGTTCAGGTTCTGACACTGGTGTGATATATACACAGGAAGATGACACCGGTTGCAAATGCAATGACGCTGTGCTAGAGTATTTTCAGTCTTCTACGCATGCGTAATCTTTCTGAAAAGAGGGTACAGTATGGAGCCCCTGTCCTCCAGATATTAATACACCTCTGGATAATTGGGGCTTTTGTATGTATTACAAAAATAGTCGTAAACAAAGACAATGGGATTTATTTATGAATGTGTTATTTTTGGCAGGATTTAGAATGACTTTTTTTTATAGGCAATGAAAAGCATTTAGGCCTATTGCCTTTAAAATAAAAAAAAAAATTGTGCTTAAATCTTGTAGCAAAACAGCCAAAAATCAGAGGTTTGTGGGGTTTATTAAATAAAGTAATCTGATGTAATATGAAGCTGCATCACACAGAATCGTCTTGGCCAAAAATAAATTTAGGAGGGTCTTGTGGACTCAGACTTTGTTCAACTTTGGCCCGTATTCAGTTAGAGGCGTAAAGCCGCAATCATCGAAAATCGTTCGCCGATTCAATCTTTTCGCCACTTTCCAAAGTATCGCCCTATTAAATTTCACCACATTTTTGCATGTGCGAAAACTCCATACGTAAAAACAGGCGAAAAAGTTGCTCCACCCAAAGGCAGGAGAAAAGATGTGCAAAATCCCTATTTTTGTCTAAAAATGTGGGGACTTGGTTCAGAACCCTTTGGACACCCCCCAAAGACAAAATTAGTAAAAAAAATATATATATATAAAAAGAAATATCGTATTTCCCCCTAAAAAAGTCATATCATTTTTGGGGCGCAAAAGTAAAAAAAAAAAGTGTTTGAAAATGGGTATAAAAGTACTGGGGGCCTGATTCAGCTCCAGATGGAATAGCTAAGCGTCTTGGGAGCTGATACGGTAATGCCGCAGGAGGCATCACGCCTCCTGCTGTATTACATATCCGAGCTGCGTCGTCCAACGCAGCATCAGATACTTCTGCTGACCATCGGCTGATCCATGGGGTCACGCAGCCGGCCACCGCAGCTGCGAGGAATAGGCCAGGAAATCTTCATCAGCCGACGGCTGCGACACGCCTCAGTTTCCCTCCCATTGCCGCCCCCTCCCCGCCTCCAAACAGCAGCAGACTGTCAATCACTGACAGTCTGCTGCCAGTTTACGTGCCGGCTCGCAGACCCGTTCTGCTCATGCGCAGAATGGGTCTGACGCTTGCGCACATTCCCGAACAAGGGGAATCTGCGTTCAGCAGTGTTCTAATATGCACTGTTGAATTAGGCCCTGGGTCTGGTATTGTGGGGGGTTGTATGGATGGGACAGGTGTTTATAGGATTGCAGGTGGCTGCAGCAGGTGTATTTAAAAATTTTTTTAAACTGCACTTTATGGACACAAAAATATACTAGTACCCATTTAAATGTACCCCCAAGTTAACTACAACAACTATTTTCCACAAAAGAAACTGCTTTAGATCATTTTTCCACACAAATATGCATGCCCTTTATCTCAATTTAAAAACCCAAAATACTTTTAGTAGGGCTATTAATACACTTCTGTATTGATTTCCTGGGTGAGTTAGGCTTTTAATGGGGTACAGACTGATTTACCCAAAATAAGTTGTCCTTTCTGCTAGTTTCACCATTCGCACATCTACGTTTTCGCCTATTTTGGAACTGAATAGGGCGAAAAGCAGGTACGTGCATTGTGAAAGTATGCGATAACTTCGCCACCAAACAGGCAAATGAGGTGAAAAGGTTGCAGCAGTGAAAACATTTCGCCGGCTGCGACTTTTCGCCTCTAATTGAATACGGATCTTTGTGGTGTGTGATGGAGGATAGTGCACACAAAGGATTGGTTTATTAACCAGGTGAAACTCAGGATCAGGCCCGCCAAGAGCTGCGGCGGGCCCGGGTAATAAATAATAATAAAGAAATAAATTTCAGCGCTGCGCGCTGGGGAGAGGGGCGCTCTGAGCCCCCTCAGCCCGGCACAAAGCCAGGGGGGGCACGATCAGTGTGATCGCTCTCCCCAACAGGCATAGGAGACTGCTGTGGCTACTGCTCAGCAACCACTAGCATTCTCCCACTGCAGCTCAGCACACGCTGTGTGCTGAGCTGCTGTGAGGGAGGGGGGGGGTGGCGTAGGACCCGCCCCACCCCCCTCTCGGCGCCCCTGCACAGGATGCAGGGTAACATTGGGTTAATGCAGCAGGTATGCATAGGCAAACGCAGGGGGAGGGGGTTTACGGTTGCCTGGAAAGCCCCCTCCCCAGCCCACCCATGATGACCACAATAGAAATAGCATATAATACTAAAGTTGCATGCCTTTTTAAGATCCCCCTCAGTGTCACAAATGAAATAATTAGCACTACAGTACCAGTTGATCTTTTAAAATGTTTCAGCCAGTAATTAATATACTTGTGCACCAACTAGGAGATCTGGAAAACATGCACTGATAGGGGTGTACTAATATAGACCATCTATAGAGTCAATTATTAATACTGTATAATAATACACTATTCAGTACATACTGTACAGTAAGGAGACCAATCTCTACATCTATGTCCAGGGCAGTGCAAGGTTCATTTTCTGCACCCCCCCCAGATTCCCGAACTTGCTCAAATGATCTGGAATGGATCCCACATAAGAAATAAAAAGAAACATTCGGCTCAGACAGGATGGCCCTACTTCCGCATGTAATGGGATGTGGTGATAGTTGGTCCTGTATACTGTACAGTATGTCAGAATTACTTCATACCTACGTATGATGTATATTATAGCTGGTTGAGTGCAAATTGTGCTCTCTTCGTGGACTGGCCACACTTGCTTTAAAATCAAGCATTTGGAAACCCCTCTGTAGAAATCCTGCATTTGCCACTGGGTGTGCAATGCATACAGGTGCAACAGGTCCAGCCAGGAACGTGTGGGGTTAACACAGGTAGTGTGCAGTGTAGTAAAGCACACAGCTATACATATACACAGTGATGGCACTGGCGTACTGTATATGCTCTGCCTAGCGGTGGGGACACAGCCCTAGTTTGTAGGCTCTAGTGTCATATATACAGTCTCTGCTCATAACACACTCAGGGGCACGTCTTTCCAATATGGAGGACAGAGGAGGAAAACATGTATACAAACCACGCATGCGCAGAAGCGTATTCAGGGCAGGTTGGAGGCTGCGCTAATATCAGTGCACCTCCGTCTAAGGTACAGATTCCCGGAGAATCCTGCGGCAACAGAGGAGACAGCGCACATCCAACAAAATGAAGGATCCCAAATTTGATTACATTTACATCCTGTACTATGTAGGTAATGGGTGATTTTTCTGCCCCATATAAGCCATATTCCTTTTCAGGGTTGTAGGGAGGGGTGTGCGAGTGGTGCCGTCACCCAGGGTGCATGGCCCGGGGTTTTGCACCGTCTCTGCCCCATGGCCCCTGCGTCTGGTTAGCAGGGTGCCCTGCTCCAGCGCTGTTCTATTTTAACTTTAGTCATGTGAGGTGTTAAGGATTGCGATCATGCTTTTCGCGGACTGAATAATGCAAGTTTGCTAGACTTCCCATTGTTCACATTTAATGTATAGACAAACAGGGCCAGACCAGGGCTCTATGCTACCCTGTGACGCGCCTACCCCTGAGCCTGTGACGACATGACAATGGGGTATCCTAAGGATGCTCCGGGCAGCTCCACATGCTGTAGGGTGCCATTCCAGGTACCCTGCAAGCCACATGCCGATGCCGTGGGGTAGCGACGGTGCCACCCCTAGGGACCTGCAGTGACATTGAGGGTACACACTAGACAATGTTGCCGACATGTCGTCCGATCCGGCTGGATCAGACGATATATATTGTCGTGTGTACCCGGCATTACTTAGCAATGTTGCCCACAGGGGTCTGCAGCATCCACATTAAGAACAGAGAATTCAGTATGCCGATCACCGAAATACATATTGCTGGAAACGATCAGATAATTGCATCACTTTCATATACAGTATGTGCCTGGAGGTTGGTGAGAGATTAGCTACAATGTAGGACGTCAGAATGATTTTGCAACCAGGATACTTACTAGCACAAAATTCCATATGGTCTATAGTCTGTTATTGTAACACGTCTAATTGATGACAAACTGAAAATAATCAAACACAGATGAAGCCATTGATCTTTCGTAGGAGATAGGGTGAGATATGTCATCTAGAAGCATAACCTAGCTTGTCATTTTATCTCACTGTTGGAAATCAAACTATTGTTAAGCTGCTGATCCTGACGCGTTAATTGGAACACTACAGTGCACTTATATTTATCTGTATCCTATAATCCCCTTATCTCCCCCCAAAACTTTAAATGCCAATCTTATTTAGGTGTGATAAGATGCTTACAACACAACAGCTTGGGGACATGTCCTAACGCTCCAGGGCAGCACATGACATTGTGGGTGAGGCTTATGATCACTGCTAGCTGCAGATGGGGCTATAATATCAGAAAGCAGACAGAAAGACGTCCGAGACCATCATATACATTTTCTTTTTTACTGGACAGACAGATACAACCATATCTAGTACAGTCATTAACATGCACTTGATACTATTAAGTAATGGAAACGTCTGAGGTTAGGATAGCGTTCAGTATTGCAAATAATAGCACATGACTGGTCTTGCCACATTGTAAAACAGATTTTCTGCAACATTAACAAGCTCTGTGTTAATTAGTAAGTCAGCGGTTTTATACTGCAAACAGTGTGAGATTGCAGCTCTCCACAAATACAGCAGGTGCCGATCGAGTGGTTGGAGAGATGTAGAGAGAGATTTGTATAGAAATGTCAACGCGTAGAATCCCTCATCTGTTATTTAGGGAAGGTTACATTTTCCATTTCTTCAGGTCATGTAAAGGTTCCAATATAAGTGAACAGCCAAGGTGGGTGACATGATGGAGCTGTTACTGTCATAAGGTCACGTGATGAGGACGACAGTTGTCCTCTGCTGAAGAGCAACAGAAAATACAAATGTATCTGTACAGTGTATAATTGCAGCTTTTTCTGTTAGAACTCATATAGGGAATATTGCATAGTGCTTTTATTCAGCATATTTAAGTTGTTTTCATGATGCTCGTCTTCTGGGCTTGTACAGAAAACATCTGCAAAGGTGGCACCAATCCCAATTATGAACACAGTTGGGGTTAAAGACGATGAATACAATGAGAGCTTTCTAACTAGTGATATAAACGAAGATTATTATATTTTAGCTGAGTATTGAAATATAAGTTTTGTTTTGGTCTTCAGTTTTCAGCTGTAGATCTGGTATCACTTGTGGCAAAGGAAAGTTTTGATCAATAACCTATATTCTAAATACTAGTTACATTGTAATAGAAGACCGTGAATTTCAACATGTATTTATTCTTCGTTGATCTATAAAGTATTAGTTTATACCTGCCCAAATTACTACACAGTCGATTTCGATGTTACAGTTGGGCGTTAGGGGGCTACCTTTCATAATGGATTCTTCGCTCATTTTAAATATCATGAAAACTTTCTTACTGGTTTTTAGTTTTAACTACATTTATTCCATTTCTCATTTGACATTTGGATTGAAAGGAAATATAGACTAAATATTGGAGTTTAGAACATTTTATGCATAAATCTCCTTTAATTCTATTGAGAGGTTGCACATGGAATTTGGCATGTTTAACTGAAGAATAAAAATAGTTCCTCATTAAATTGAAATAAAAAAAAAAAGAAATAACATGCAATAGGAAATTAGCTTCCACTTGTATATACTGTAGATCATTTAGAAATATTGATTTGAAAAGCGATTGTGGTTATGAGGTTTACAAATCTACATACCGTAATTCCATCTATTCACAACATTTTTCCATAAATAAACGCATAACCACAATCTCTAAATAATCAGCACAGGGCCGGTTTCCCCTAGGGAACGAAGCCCTGTGCTCACCAGCCTAAGGTTGGTTAGGACTTTGGTATGGGACTGTCAGGCTGTGCCCTCCTGCTATACTACCACCAGCCCTGACTGATAAAGCCAAGTGCTGGTAGTGGAAATTTCATGGTAACGCTTTTTGTCAACCTGATTTTTCCACTATAAGGCTGGAAGTTTTATTTCTGGTTTTGGGGGAACTTATGCATATTATTTTTCTTAAATACAAGGGTGCACAAACCCAAGGGGTTCCATACAGTACTACAAAACCACAACGTTTTCACAGCAGGATTGGTGTAGGGTTCAGTTTAAGGGGCCAATTACCTTTAGTAAATACTTTGGTTTTGACCATGAACCTGTCATCAATTCGTGGCTGATCTGATTGATTTTCAAACCCTGGCAAACCTGCCGCTTAGTACATTGATTTCTGTGTCTTCTTGTGACTCCTTACCTTGCATTTTTATTGTTTATGAGAATATTTTATAGAAATTTGAAAAAAAAAAAAAAAAAGCTCACTCCAAACTAACAAGTTACAGCAAGGAGGTGGCACACAGGGTGTAACAATATGGCTTCTCTCTCCCCCCAAAGCCGAAGTTACAGAGAAAACAATGTTTCTCCAGAGTCATAGGCTGGCCTCTATTTCTGTTCTGCTTATGCCTCCTTTGATATTTTTACCTGGACTTAATTATTCCCCTAAATACCATATCTCTCCTTCACAACTCTGGTCCAAATAAGGTTGATAACATGGATGAAAACATCTCCCTCCTGGCGGTTTCCCAAATCTGCTGTCTTTGACTTCTAAGTATTCTTCACCCCACACAGTCAAAATATCTCTTATACAATGGTCTCCACCTCTACAACATCTCTAGGATCAGGCACTCATTATCTCCCAACTGGACTACTCTAACCTCCTCCTCTCCAGCTTCATCCACTTCAATCTATCATGGATTGCTGCTGCTCACCTCACTTTCCTCTGTAAACACTCTACATTGGCTCCCCCCCCTCTGCAACCTGCTTCACTGGCTCTTCATTACCCTCATTACTCAGTTCAAGCTCCTGACCCTCACTTACAAGGCACTTACTAACACCGCCCCTTGCTATATCTCCATTCACATTTCTGTCCACCTTCCCTCCTGACACCTCTGCTCCTCTTCCGTTTGCTGCCTCTCTGCCAACCTTGAACCTTGTTACCTCTTCTCATGCCAGTCTCCAAAATGTCTCCCACTCCACCACCTCCTCTGCAACTCACTCCCTCACCAGACTTTCTACCAGTATCACCAGCTTGAAACATGCACTCGAAACACTACATTTTCAAAGCCTACCATCCTTCTTCCTAAATCTCCACTTTTCTCTCCTCCGTTGCCCTTTTTTTTTGTTGGAAATGATGTGTGCGCGCACAGGTGATTTAAGCTGCAGAGCTGATAGGCACACACCAGCGGAAGACTAAAGTTATGAACAGCCCTTGCACTTAACCAGTGATTGTGGCTTATTCAGCAGTAGCCGGTACAGCCGTACTCACTGTTACATATACACTGGTCAGGAACAGAGTATGGCTTCATACAGCTCACAAGGCGGTGAGTGTATGACTCTTGCGGACAGCGGTGCAGGACCCTGGAACAGAGTTTGGGATGGTATATCACCGGGTCTCACAAGCTAGGTAGGAGACGTCCGACTCCCACCATGTCACTTTACACAGCGGCGCCCACGCATGTGCAGTATTACACACAGTGGCCACCTTGGTAAAGGGAATGAAGCCTCCCTGGAGGGACACTAAGATGGAGTCTGCACAGTAGCACACTCTTTCAATATTCTTATCACCAGTTCTCCCTCCAACGGTTTATCCCTCCCTCTTACTATGTAACCTCATCTTAATATGGAAGCTACTATGGGCTCTCATGTTCAACCTTAGCACTATCCTTGACACCAGTGCTCCTGGTCTCTTGTACTCCCATTCAGAGACTATGATGCTGTATACAGACACAGTCCTCCAGATATGTTGCCTTTTGGATCTGTGGAGTTAAGATGGCACCGTGAACGGCTGCCTTGGTGCTGCTGCACCTTGTACTGTGTGTTTGTGTCAGTATGCCCAGTCCTTGCTCGTACATTGTACTGCCGTGTGATTGGATTGCAGGGAGTGGGACGGTCGGTGCATGCTGCCGATGAAGGCTTGAGGTTGGGGTCGGGGCTGGAGGCCGGAAGGAGAGGCAGATGTAGCCTGGTGTCAGAAGCGGCTGCTAGAGCTAGAGTTTGCTGCCAATGGAGGAAAGAAGGTTAGAGGTGCAGGGGCTGTAGTTCAGGCTCCAGGTAAAAGGAAACAAGGGTGTGCTGTGGCTTGCCCTGGAGGGAAGTGAAGGCGGGAATGGTGAGCCGGTGCTCTGGTAAGGTGGAGTAGAAGGGGGCATCGGTCTGCTCTCCCGGCGGTGCAGTTGTCAATTGAGCTCTTATTGCTTTTTGAAAGAGCAAGTACTGGCATTTCTGGATCATCTGTCCTGTGTTTTATAGAGACCTGTCTCTCAGCGCTTATTTCTGATTACTCCGTGTATTTGCCGGATTTTTGTCTGTATAGGGCAGATTGTATATTGGAATTTTCTAGGAAAACAAAAGAACGGGGGATATGTTTTTTATAGAAGTGAAGGTTGGTGTACACATGTTACAGTGCTGCACAGGCCTTCTGGTTCAGATCTGGAGTCATTCTTCATTAATTGTAAACAGTTTTATTCTCCACGAGAGTTTGTTTCATTAATTTTGATTGGGGTGGATATTCCCTCTCAAGCATGTGTTAATGAAGCATTTCATCAATTGGCAGTTCCAATATATGATCTGGAGTCTAAATTTCCAGATTCATTGCTTATTATGTTGGGCGACTTCAATAGAGCAAATTTGAGCAGGGAAGTATCCAGGTATAGACAACATGTTAAGTATCCAACTAGGGATGAACGCATGTTGGATCATTATTATACCACTCTAAAGGATGCTTATCGATCTATTCCACGTGCAGTGCTGGGGCTTTCTGATCATTGTTTGGTCCACCTACTCCCGACCTATAGGCAGATGCTGAAATCTGTTAAGCCTAAGGTTAAGACCATTGAAGAGATGGACCAATGAGGCAAATCGGATCTCCATGCCTGCTTTGAATGTACAGATTGGGGTGTTTTTGAGGCTGCAGCTTCTGATTTAGATGACCTACTGTAACTGATATGACATTGTATGTTAGCTTCTGTGAGGAAAAACATTCTGCTCCTTTAGCAGCAACAAACCATGGTTTAATGCGAGGCTTAGGCAGCTTAGTAATGCCAAGGAGGAGGCATACAGTAGTGCGGATAAGGTTCGGTTTAAGCAGACGAGGAATACATTGACTAAAGAGATTAGAACTGCAAAAAAGGGTTTCTCAGATAAGCTGATCGGGAAATTTTCGGCCAATGATTCTGTATCAGTGTGGAGAGGCATGCAAGCTACTACTATTTACAAGTCAGCACCTACCCAAACTGTCATAAGTCGGAAACTGGCCGATGAGCTGAATGTTTTTTATTGTAGGTTTGAAAAAGTAGATCCTGTTCTTTGTACTAGTTCTGACTATTCCTCCAAAGTGGAAGAACCCCCTCAAATTGTTATACCTGGGCTCAGGAGTACTTTATCAGGGCTGCAGGTTAGACAGGATGAGGTTGCTGGATTGAGGATTGAGGCCCATGAAGGCACCTGTTCCGGATGGTCTGTCACCATCTGTTTTGAAAACCTGTGCTGAATAACTGGCCACCATTTTTACAGGTATCTTTAATAGATCCCTGGAGAAGTGTGTGGGTCCTTGTTGTCTCAAGTGTTCCAAAGTTGTGCAGATACCTACTGTAAGAAGTGTTCTTTTACGGGCCTAAATGACTACAGACCTATTACTCTGACGTCTGTAATTATGAAAATGTTTGGACGATTGGTGTTGAACCATCTGAAGAGATCGGCAGGTACCCTTCTGGATTCCCTACAGTTTGCCTATAGAGCGAATAGATCAGTGGAGGATGCGGTTAATATGGGGTTGTACTATATTTTGCAGCACCTTGATCTGTTGGGTACTTATGTGAGGGTCCTGTTTGTGGACTTCAGTTCAGCGGTCAACACAATCGTTCCTGAAATTCTGTTTTCTAAACTGGTCAAGTTGGGGGTTCCGGTATCTAATTGTTGGATTGTAGATTTTTTGGTGGATAGGAGGCAGTATGTCAAAATGGGGGAGTTTACTTCAAGTGAACAGAGTATTAGTACTAGGGCTCCCCAAGGAGGTGTCCTTTCCCCTCTGCTTTTTCCGTATACACAAATGACTACACCTCTGGGTACTCATTGGTCAAACTCTTGAAATCTGCATATTACCCTACGGTTATCGGCCTGATCGAATCGGGGACGAGTCGACTTATAAGAGAGAGGTGGACCGGTTAGCGCAGTGGTGCAGCCAGAATAACTTAAGGAGCATACACACTAGACGATATGCTCCCTGAGCGATAAAGTCTAGTGTGTCCCTGGCAGGATGTGCTCAATGTTGTTCATGACATTGAGCACACCCGCTGAACGATATCATTAACGATATCGTTCAGTGTCGGGCTCTCTCCCCCATTCCCCAACATGCAGCAACCTGACAATATTGTCAGGTTGGCCTGCATGTTTACCTGATGAACGATAAAGATGAATGACCTGCGGGAACACGCATCATTTAGGTAAAAAAATGGACGATAAAGTGAAAGACTGAACGATAATGATATAGTTATCGTTCAGTCGTCCACTTTAATCGCCCAGTGTGTACGCACCTTTAGAGTTAAACCTGCTCAAGACAGTTGAGAGGATTATCGATTTTAGAAGACACTCTATTATTGTGTCTCCATTGATTATAGCGAACATTATTGTATCTGTGGTGGATTCTTTAAAACTTTTGGGTTCTATAATTTCCCAAGATTTGAAGTGGGAGAAAAACATAGATGCTATTGTTAAGAGGGTGCATCAGAGGTTGTATTTCCTACATCAGCTTAGGAAGTTTGATCTCCCAAAGGAACTGATGACGCTGTTTTATTCGGCAATAATAGAGTCTGTCTTATGTATCTCAATTATAGTATGGTTTGGTGCAGCTAGTGAACGAGACAGGGCCAGATTACAGAGAGTAGTTACAATTGCAATAAAGATAATTGGAGTTGAACTTCCTTCTATACAGGAGTTATACTTGTCTAGGGTCAAGATGCAGTCTTGCAACATTGTGGCGGATGAAGCACATCCTGGTCATGATCTGTTTCAGCTGCTCCCGTCGGGAAGGCGATATAGATCATGTTCTGTTAAGACCTCTAGACATCTCAAAAGTTTTTTTCCCACAGCTGATTTTGTGGTTAAATTCCTAACTGGAAATATCAAGGTCTTAATTGTTTTATTTAAAAGGCTCTTATCTGTCTGTTATTTATGATTGGGCATACTGTGAATGTATGTTTGCCGTGTTAAGTGAGTACTTGGCTAGGAGTTACCGGAGCCAAATTCCTTGTATACGATTGTATACTTGGCCAATAAAGTTGATTCTGAGAAGGTGAAATGTATCAAGCCTTGGAGAGAGACAGTCAATTAGATGCCCAAAGCAAATAAATCAGCATCTGTCATTTCAAAGACTGTGCTAGATACATGACAGTTAGAAGCTAATTGGTTGATTGAGGTAACTTCTCCACTTTCTCTCTCGCTCCATTTACTGTAGTAAAAAGAGCGAAAAACTGTTGCTAATAATCAGCATTTTTTGCTGCATTTTGCAACTGGGATTCCACCAAATTTATATAAAAGTCCATGCTGGGACAGAAGTCAGTTACAAAAGTGTGCCAGTGCGCGTGCCCGATGGTTTCCATACATCTCCGATGGCAGGATCTGTTCTGTGCATGTGCAGAATGGGTCCTGCGATATCGCTAGCCGTGCTTCTTAAGGGTGCGGCACTGGGCAGCGTTCCTGTACACAGAAGCATGTCACCCCTATTTTCTGGTAACGCTGAGACCAATGTTCGCAAAGTTGATCCAATCCTGTGACTTCGGAGGCAGGAATCGTATCTGAAATTCTGGCTGGAGGAGTCTTTGTCCTTCAGGCCTCTCCAGCATTATTATTAGCATATAGGCGGCGTCCGAAGACTCAGCTGCTGCATAGCGTACATCTCTAAGTTACAATTTGCACAATTCAGATATCAATCTTACAATTCAGTGGTGCACTTACAAAGCTGTGATAAAGGGTAAAGCACAAAAATGAGCCTTTCATCACAAAAATAAAGACCAGCTCAGATTGCAGTACAGGAAACATACCACTAAGATAGCGAAATAGACCACTTGTCACTTGAAATTCAAGAATGAATTAAGTTAACTAAATTTATTGCATATAGAGAGAGATCTTGCCTGACTTGGATAGCTGTAACTATACTAAAGGAAATAGAGCGGACAAATTGCTAGCCCACAAGATTACAGGTTTGTAAACCAGGTCTAGAATCTCACATATATATTTACCTCTATGGGAGCCAAAGAAAAAAAATCCAACTCTGACAGACTATTTCATGGTATTACTCATCTTTTTACTCTAAAAGGTGACCCAAACGCCTCTTAACCAACAGCAAAAATGATCACTGAATGCCTCTACATTAACTACTTACACATATCCGATATCTTCAGCAACAAAATACCTTCCCTTAGCCAGTGCTCCATTCCCTAATTATTACACAGCTCCTTCAATAGCTCCATTTGCTACGCACTTCCTCAACAATGAGACTGATGTATTCAGTCTCTGCCGGCAGGGGCACCGAGAGGTAAGGGAGGGAGTACTAATTGCCTGTGCCCGGGCATGACGGAGGTCCGCCGCCCGCCTACCCCCTCTTCCTTACCTGTCACTTGTCAGTGCTGGGCTGCAGTAGGACCAGAGAGGCTGCTGCCATTGATCCGCACCAGCAGCAGTCTTCACTGGTAGTGCAGTGGGAAAGGGGGGTAGCGATCACACTGATCACATAAGCTCTCGTATTTGCCCCTGGCTGAGTTGCCCACGGTGCAGCAAAAACTATTTTCTTTACTTTTTTTAAGGAGGCGTAGCCACGCCTACTGCCATTAGACTAGGTCCCCCAAATTACCGGGGTCCGGCAATCCTCACTATGTTCCTATCCTCCGGCAGGAGTTCAGGTTTTCACATACTGTATATGAAAGAAGCAGAAGTGGTCCCAATACCGAATAGGTAAAGGACCACCCATTTGTACAAATTATAGACCAATTGCACTGTTAGAAACGCAGACCTTTTTAGTTTATGTGAAAGATTGTTAACAGGTTACAAATAATTATTCCAGAACTGATCCAATATGGTCAAGTTGGTCTTATTTATGGGCCGGGCAACACCAGTGGAACATTCATTGTAATCTGCATCTGTCTCCCAACGCCCTTATCCACTAATGTCTCTGGATGCTGAAAAGACAGTTTATTATCTTAATTGGTCTCATAATATCTTACACAGTCCAGATTTTTTTTTTGAGGGGTATTGTGTGGATCTATAACTGCAGCTCTACCATGTAAAGATGACAGGTGGGAGTTCACCATCTACATTGCATTAAGTTATAAAGCATGTGCAGTAATCAATCAGCACTTTGCCAAGGGTCAAGTTAATTAGGACATATACCTCGTCTGTATGCAGCCTTTATAAGGCCCTCACTCATATCAGGCAAAGTCATAATTGCAATTCTGTTGGGGTTTTAAGAGTATATTTTTGTTTGTCTGTATATAAGCTTCTGCTTCATCCCTCAGTATTTTTACATTTTGCAACCTATCACCCTTAGCTTCATCACTGGTAATTCTACCTTCTCCAAACCATCAACTTCAGCTAAGTCTCTCCTCTAAGGATTATGGTGCTTGGCTGGTTTTGATTGGTCTGTGATAACCATATGGCCATATGCTTCTCTCCTGGGAGCAACTAGCCTCAACATGGATCATGCTAGGGTAGAGCTGTGGTGTGATGCTTTACAAAATTTCTCAGACATACACAAAAAGGTAACTTGGCATACAGAAGCAAGCAGTCCTTGCAGCGGATACAATTTAATATTTTTTGACTGGGAACAAACGATGGTGCCCATGTTTATGCTGGAGAATAAAATTGCTACATCCTTGTGTTTTGAATGCGACTATGAAGAGTTCGGCATATTCCTGACCCAGCTGTGCATGCGTTTGAGCTACAAGCCACATCTTTCCACATCATAGTGAATCAATGTGGGACATGTTGACTGACCAGGCTTTGGTATATTAAACCCACAAGAAGAATGACAGTAAAGCATCCTGACACCATTCATGTGTGGGATTGCTTCTCAGCCAAGGAAGTGGGATCACTCACAATTTTGCCTAAGAACACAGCCATGACTAGAGATTTGTACCAAAACATCCTCCAAGAGCAACTTCTCCCAACCATCCAAGAACAGTTTGGTGACGGACAATGCCTTTTCCAGCATGATGGAGCAAAAGTGATAACTAAGTGGCTCGGGGAACAAAACATCTAAATTTTGGGTCCATGGCCAGGAAACACCCCAGACCTTAATACCATTGAGAACTTGTGGTCAATCCTCAATAGGTGGGTGGAAAAACAAAAACCCACAAATTCTGACAAACTCCAAGCATTGAATAGGCAAGAATGGGTGACCATCAGTCAGTATGTGGCCCAGAAGTTGATTAACAGCATGCCAGGGCGAATTGTAGAGGTCTTGAAAAAGAAGGGTCAGCACTGCAAATATTGACTCTTTGCATAAACTTAATGACATTGTCAATAAAAGCCTTTGACACTTATAAATGCTTGTAATTTTACTTCAGTATACCATAATAACATCTGACAAAAAGGTCTAAAAACACTGAAGCAGCAAACTTTGTGAAAACCAATATTTGTGTCATTCTCAAAACTTTTGGCTACGGCTATACTATAATAAATCTAAGAAGCATTCAGTGTTTAGAGAATTTCATATATTAAGACTTTTCGCGCAAAATGGAAATAACCTTGATTGCGAAGATCAGGCCTAGAGTCATAGAAGCTGTGTTGATTTCTTATGGGCAACAGCAACAACATGATGGGCCTAGTCATCTTCTGGTTTTACAGAAGCAGAAAACAGTGACAAGTTAGGGGGTTAAAAAGATACAGAAGTGGCTGCTAAAAGGGGCAAAAAGAGGAAACTGGACCAGAAAGGCTGTCTGAATAAACACATTTTCTGCAAGGTATTTGGGGAAAAAAAGCAGATAACAACTCTCTGTGGGGTGATAGTGTCTCTATCTGGCAGCATGTTACACAGCTGCAGGAAATAAACCATGGACCTTTCCACTTCATAAGGATTTGGATTTTCACCTGGATTATTGGTGATTTTTCACAGCTTTTCCCACTTCAGCTGCCCCTTCATAGTGAACTTCCATGTTGCGTAGTTCTCTGAACTACTTAGTTTGGAGACAGACATGCTTGCAGCTGCACTGTGCATTTTCAGTTTTACTGATCAAAATACAGGAACTTTGTTTCTTCATACTTGGGGCACCTTAGTATCTGGGTCTATAACCTGTTGATATATGTAGCTTATTGAGATGGTGGTTACAGTAGGGTGCAAGCGGATGTGAATGTGACTGTTAGGCCACACAAAGACCTTAACCAGGTAACTGCATTTATTGGTACTAGTGGTAATAGGGTTATCGAGGTCCTATTGACCGCCACCTCCAGGCAGACAGCTGCTTTCACAACATTTTTCACTTAATGCAATCAGTAATTTGCAAAGTCAATCTTTTGATTTTCTGCTGGTCGGTCAAGAGTCCGGTTTTGTTTGTCTGTGTAGTAAATTCACAATTCTACCTACTCCAAGCCATTGACTTTAGCTGTCCCTCATGACCCATCCACTCAGAACTAAGTGGATTGGCTGGTTGCGATATGATAACTACAACAGCCAAGTGGTTCTCTTGGAAGCAACCAATACAATCACAGCTATATTTAAGAATGAGGTACAGTAATTAGGGATGGCTTTCCTAAACCTTTTAATTGCCTCCAACCACTGCTTAAATCGAATAGGCCTGGGTAAGTCGCTGCGCTCATCATTACGCAGTTAGTACTCTGAATTGGATAGCCATGTTAAGATGAGGAAAGAAGAGGTAGGTGGAGCTGTACTGTGCTTAGTCAGAGTCTGGCACTCCTCTCGCTTGTTATAAAACGTTGTGACAGCTCATATCTGCTGCAGGGTCCGGCCAGAGCTGAGTGGGTTAACAGACAAAGACAACCACAGTGGGGTTGGAGGATTGCTCCCAGCTGGGAAGGAGGATTGCTTCCAGCTGGGAAGCCTCTGTGAACATGCAGCAGTCAGCTGCTCACAGTGGCACTACCAGAGGTTGATCTAGTTTGCTTATACGGGATTGGTTCTGACTTCTGTTATAGGGCAGTCAGCCCATTCCTGCCTGTCCAGAGATAGTTTCTTGTGGAAGTTGTGCTATCTGGTCACTGTTCCTGTAGCTGCTGTTTGGTATTTCTGGTTCCTGTCCTGGCTCTGCCTTGTGTTACCTATACCCAGGGGCAGATTGACAGGTACTTGTTGCGGGAAAAATCCTGGTGGGCCGATTGGTTGCGGTGCCACTTTTGTGTGAGGCCCAACCTTCTTATTTGCGCCACCCACCGGCTCCTGTAGAGACTCACTTTCACAGGCACCCGGCAGCCTGTCAGCTCTGTCTTCTCTCGCGAGAAGAGAGGTCAGCGGCAGCCTATTTAAATCCCGCCCAGCATGCTGTCGTCGTCACTGTCACACGCCGCGGAGGACTCAAAACGGGAGACGGGAAGAGGCGTGGCCCACGGGTGACAGCGGCCGTTGGCATGACTGCAAAGGAGGTAAGTTGCGGCGGGGGTTGTGGCTGCCCAGTCAGTCTGTTAGCCCGATTGTCTCCGCTCTTCTCTTCCCTCCCAAGGCTGCGAAGTGTCAAGTTTAATTTCACAGCCTAGGGAGAGGGCAGAGCGGAGAGGAGACAATCTGGCTAGCTGCAGCAGTGAAGCAGGGCAATGGGGCTGGGAGATGGAGTCTGGATACTGGACTCGGGATGTCTGGGGGGCCTGCTAAGGGGAGAATGAGATCATCTGTCTAAGGGGGAGAGGAGTTGATCTGTCTAAGGGGGAGGGGAGATCTGCAGGGGAGATGCTGAACTATTGGGAGAGGGTCTTTCTGTGGGGGGGAGGGGGTCTTCTATACTAGGGGGGTGATGATCTGTCTGCGGGGTTATTTTGTGCCAAGGGGAGATGGTCTTTTTGTGGGTGAGGGGGGGGCTGCTATACTGAGATGATCTGTCTGTGGGGTGGGCTCATTGTTCTAAGGGGAGATGATATTTCTGTGGGGGGGTATGCTATACTAGGGGGAGATGATCTTTGTGGGGTGGGGTTATTTTGTGCCAAGGGGACATGGTCTTTCTGTGGGGGAGAGGGGGTCTGCTATACTAAGGGAAAGATGATCTGTCTGTGGGGCGGGGTTATTTTGTGCCAAGGGGACATGGTCTTTCTGTGGGGTAGAGGGGATCTGCTATACAAGGGGGGAGATGATGATTGTGAGGTGGAGTCATTTTGTGGTAAGGGGAGGTTGATCTGTCTGTGGGGGAGGGGGCTATACTGTGCTAAGGGAGATGATCTGTGTGTGGGGTGCTGTTCTGTGCTAAGGGGAGATGATCTGTGGGGAGGGGACTATTCTGTGCTAAGGGGAGATGATCTGCGGGGAGGAGGGTTATTCTGTGCTAGGGCAGCATGCAGGATAATGGCACTAGGGAGACACAGGATGATGATGCTTTGGAGACACAGGATGATGGCACTGGGGAGACAGGATGATGATGCTGGGGAGACGCAGGATGATGGTATTGGAGAGGCACCACAGGATGGTGCTGAAAAGACACATGGGGAGATGGTCTGGGGACACACTAAGGCGATGGTGCTGGAGACACACATATAGGACAGTAGGAATGCTGGTACTATTAGAAGAAATGACTGGGGAACAGTAATCATCAGTAAGACAACAATTCTAATTAAATCATATTACTGATGCAAATGGTACCAAATGAGCAAATATATTTTATTAATATAAAATTGTTTGATATGGGAAACCCACATTTATTATCTGGTTGAACCTCTGTTGCATGATAATGACATTGGTTTTATTGCGACACATACAGGCGGCTTCCAGACCATGGAATCTCTTGCATGAATACCAAATACCAACTCAAGACACTGCCTGTCCAGGGAGGATCAATTTCTTCAGAGGTTCCCCGTTGCAGAGAAATCATATAGGTAAGAAAATGCTCATTCTCATGCTTGATGTGCTTAGTCACTGGAGAGAGGGACTGTGAGCTTACCCATCAGCTCCTGGAGTGGTAGGCATGCCCCGACATGCCTGAAACAGGGGGAGTACCTTGTGGGCATGGTGTTTCACATTAGGCCACACCCCTTTATACAAGGCCACACCCACTTTTTCATCACGCGCACCTAGGGCCACTTTCACAGTTTTTTCAAGGGCCACTTTCAATTCCCAATCTGCCCCTGCCTATACCTGTTGCAATCCCACCAGAGTTCTTGGATTTATTTTGCTAGAAAAATAGCACTGGCCACAGGTAAAGTATATTCTGATAGCAATACGAGGATTGTGCTCATATCCCTCGGCTAAATCTCCAATGATATATAACCACTTTCTCATTAATAACAGCATGACACATTGCAGGACCCTTGTCCCCTACAATGTGATTAATGGTTCAGAAGCAATTAGATCAATCCAGGCTATAAAAGGTCATGTGATCCATGGCAGTGATCATAAAATATTTTTATTTGCTAATGATATTCTCGTGTCCCTGTTTGATCCCAAAGTCTATTTGGCAGCAATCCATCCTTCAGAAAATTCTCTTATTATAAATTAAAACACAAACAAAACAGAGGTTTTCCCTATTCACATTTCAGCTACGCTTCTACTTTCCCATGTTTTATTGCAAAAGCTGTAGACCTCTTAAATACTCAGAAAAACCAATTGCCCCAATCACCCAGAGACCTTTTTGAGCTAAATACCCCCTCTAACATTTTAATAACATAACACAGTTGGGTGGATTGCGTTGATCCCTCCCATGTTTTAATACTTGTCCTAAACAGACATCCCTAATTTTATACTGCGAGGGAAAAAGTGGAATATCTAAGGACTAACGACTCATCCCGGCTTTGCATGGCAGCAATTTTGAATTTACGGTGATAGTCTATTTTTAACCAAGGTCTTAAAAGATTGCCTTGTAGACGACATTAGTAATTTTTCCTCCTGACATCATCACTAAAAGATTTAGTTTTGATGTGATACGCAAAAGGGCCACGTAAAGTTGTCCATGAGAAAAACATTCAAAGTTAGTCCAGTTGTTCTTGAGATTAGCCCGAACAGACAGACAGACTCCTACCAGGGACTTTATTTTATACTATGTATAGATATGATGAGAAAGTGGCACCAACATTTGGATACAAAACCTGGGTAGATGTTGGGATTTCCAATTTGATAGACCAACTAAGAAAGTTTTGATCAATTTAACCTTACAATTTAAACTCATCACACCACCATTTTAATTAGAGAATATTTTTCATTCACATCCCTGTGCCATTGGAGCTTACAGTCTAAATTATCTAAAGCACAAGCATGTGTATACATACATACACACACATATACTCTCATACACACCGAATCTAATTAGCCAGCTTGTAGAAAACCCATTCAAACATGAGGATAACATACAATCAATCATCGCAAAGTTAGGGCCTTGGTCGGGAATTGAACACATGATCCTGTGTGGCAGCAATGCTAACCATTGTGTCACCATACTAATTTCTTTAGCTTAGACAACAACATTCACTGGTTCTTCCTGGAGTATTGGTTGCCACCATCTCTTACCTTCTTTTCCAATTGTTTTTCCTATGTTCCCAAGCTGTTATCAAAGCACTGACTCAGTGCCACGCATCAGTGCACCAACATTGACTCAACCATCAAATAGTCTACAAAAGATGGTGACAAATTTGGCCGCATTGATGCATGACCTGCAATGACATGTAAATATGTTGCCAAACTTCTGGTAGCCATCCCTGGGTGGAGGTGTCAGACTGATCTTCGGGCTCACACCAACCCTACAATGGCCTCAACCCCATAGAACTCTCCTCCATAGGCTACCAAAAAATGTATGCATGCCTTTATGCTGATTAGACAAGCAAATACTGGTCACCACTATTGCCTCCATAGCTTGGAAATGGAAGAACCCCCTCTTTATTGGCCTCTATTATAAACAAATAATTTGTGGAAACTGTATATATATCAACCTCACAAATAAGCCAATAATGGCAGATGCATCCTTTATGCAATGATGAAAGGTGAATGTACATCTCAGTATCAAACATAGGAACACCATGACTATGTCATTATCTATAAGAATACTGTGATGGTTGTCTATCCTTCATCCTCCCCATCCCTTTTATTATTCAGTATCCCTTTTATGTAAGCATTCATTAAGCATATGGAAAAAAAATCAAGGATCACTTATTTCTCGAAATATCCCTTTAAAATAAGAGAACAGACAAAGAAAGATTATAGCTTAAACATGAAAATGTATTCTCTCTCTCTCTGAACAGTTTAGAGACCTTGAACTCATTCTATCATTCTCTCAAAGATTAAATTAAAAACTTGTATAAACCTTTTTGCTGCATTGTACAAATAAATCTACTTTCAGACAAGCATATCAGAAAAAGGCATGTTGAATTATTTATCACACAAATAAATATGTATATGTGCTTTTATTAGGATGGGTTCAAGATCACGGCAAGGATCTTGCAGAATTTAGTTTATAAATAGTTAAAATCACTTCTGTCCTCTCATAATGCAGCTGTTGACTATAGACAGGACTAAATCATTCATCATTATTTCGCCTACAGTAAATCAACACCGCATTATTCGGTTGCAGGGTTCCCCAAGGCATGGCATCATTTAGTAGTATGTCTACATATAGGTCAAAATTAAATTCATAATACATCTATTTGGTCACTAGTGATTATTGACCGTTGCGGCAGAAAGGTCTCCGGCACCCAACTATTCTAGCACTTCTCAGATAACTCGCCAACATGTCTAATGGCTAAAGGGGCACATCATATTAGCCCAAATTTGCATTCTCAATAAGGAGAGGATTTATATTTGAACGTAAAAGTTGGCCATTTGTAGAAGTGCAAATGTGCTTCTGCACATTTAGGTTTCCTCATCTGTTTTGAGCTACTGTACACACAATTTAAAATAGGTACTGTACACCTTCAAACTTATAGTACAGAAACATACGTAGCAAGTTTTCATGGTGTTCAGCTTAAATACTTCTGCAGCGGCAGAGTTTATGCATGTTAGAATGTTATAGTGAGACAAATTTCACATGAGGTGCACATTTATACAGCACAAATGTTATTGCATTCAGGTCTAAATCACAACCTTGTATATAAACACTGTACACAGCAGGTGAGCGATAATCACAAAAAAAAATTAAAAAATAAAACACTAATTCAAAACTCAACGTATCATCTAGGAGTTGAGTAAAATTACAGTGAAAAGTTGAGTTTTCTAGTTGAACGAGCCATTTGACAAATGGTGAGTAGTTATGGCAATATGTTTGTCAGTTACTCTATTTCCCTGAGAATAGACCATTCTATACTGCATTTTTAAATCCTCATTTTGCAGAATTTATTAATTTACAGAAAGACTGCACAACGTTAATGAGGTACCATAAGGCTGGAAATACTTGGAACATAATTCCAATGCGTAACTAGGTGAATAATTAACTCCACAGTTTCGCCAATTTTTCTAATCTGTAATAAACAAACTATAAAAGTGTACCATTAGGCACATCATAAGTCTTCTAGAGTATATATTTTTTCCACTCTAAAAATAGTGCAAATGAGGGGGGCTTTGTGATTTGGGGGTGGTTCTTGCTCCAAATGTGGGTGTAGCCATTTGTTGTTTGTGGGTAGGCATGGTACAAAGGTTTAAATTAGTGTCTCATCAGGCAACTAAATCTACATATTTACACCAACACCAAAAATAGTATAGATCAGTAATGAACAAGCCAGACAGCACAAATAACTTATCACAGTAAAGGAAAGAGGAGATAAAGGGGCTTATGTAATAGGGTGCGATCTACAGCCGCTACGGGAACTCCTGCGAGTCTTCCCATGTTTTTAAAGCAGCAATCATTTTAAAAGGCAAAACCAAGCTGGTTTTGCCTTTAAAATGATTGCCGCTTTGAAAATACGGGAAGACTCGCAGGAGTTCCCGCAGCGGCTGCAAGTCGTACCCTATTACATAAGCCCCAAAAGTGTCTCATATGATAGAATTGTGTCTCCCTATGCTTGAATGCACCATTTAGGGTTCATAGCCACCAGTGACAAATTTGTGCATTGTACCCGCTAATGCAACGCACGGAAATTGGTCCCAAAATGGAACACATGGGGCCTGATTTGGAGATGCACGCACTGGCGATGTTGGACACAATGCAACCAATTTTTCTTCTGTCCCAATAGCGTGACCATAGAGTCGGAGTTGTGATTGAGTTGCATGGTCACAGTAATATGTTGAAAATGTATTTGGACATCCCTGGGCGGTGACAGGGAGGTGGCTTAGAGGGCACGGAGATGATACGTCTTATGGGCGTGTTATGGGGTTGTCGGAGCATCTCGTTAAAATTTGTTGCATACGCAAACGCACAGCCACCCACATTGGAGGCCATATTAGGATGGAGGAACGACACCTGCCATAGGGCTGGTGCAGACTTTGATGGTGCAAACAATGGTGGCGTGTGATCATTTATCAATCGTTTTTTCAGCGGTTACTGATACTGACAGTGGTCATCACATTCGGATGCATAGATGTACAGCAGGGAGAGCTTTGTAGCAGCATTTGCCTACAGTGGAGACGAGAACAACCGATAGACGCAGAAACGGACGACGTGGTGTTTGAATCAGAGTCAGCCTCCTGGTTTCCATGGACTCCATTCCCACTTGCAACATTATCAAGCTCAAACAGACCATGGAGCAACAAAACTGAGTCAATATTCCAATGCGGCATTTGCAAACATTACTGTGAATAACGTTCTTCTTGCAACAACTATAACAACCCGCGATCGTCGATATCGACCAGGTTGGCCTGCCTGCATGAGCGATGGTAGATATCGACCATCCGAGCCCGCTCATCGACCATCGTTTGGGGGTTGGAAGGGCCCAAAAACAGGACGATATAAACTTGAACGATAGGATCGATATCATTATCATTCTTTTCATCCTGTAATATCTGTCCATGTGTACGCACCATAATGCGTTACTACAGAGGTGAGGGAGGGGAATGTGTTACTTCAGAGGTGAGCAGGGGAATGTGTTACTAAAGAGGTGAGGGAGGGGAATGTGTTACTAAAGAGGTGAGGGAGGGGAATGTGTTACTACAGAGGTGAGCAGGGGAATGTGTTACTAAAGAGGTGAGCAGGGGAATGTGTTACTAAAGAGGTGAGGGAGTGAAATGTGTTACTAAAGAGGTGAGGGAGGGTAAGGTCTTACTATAACAGTGAGGAAGGGGGTGCATAACCATAGAGGCAAAGGATTAATGTGCTACTGGAGTGGTAAGATAAAATTGGAAACCGTAAATATCTAAGGTAAGTAAATCCGAGCACATCATCTAGTATGTGTGTATGCATATATAATTTTATTTTGCTGCGATAGCAGTGAGCGAACATCTTGTTTTCAATGGGGTCTGGAAAATGTTATGACTTCTAAATTATTTATTAATAGCCAAGGAAGGGATGTTTTTAACTTAAGAAGTATATAATACAACTGTTTAATATGTCGAAATAAAAAGAAAAGTGGGTAGCATTAAATGATTAGATTATGTGAGAAACCTGGAAACATACAATCCATCTCTCACCACTGATAACCCCTCTCCAAAGCATTTACAGGAGTACACCACCTTCAGAGCAGATTAGTATTGTTTTATTTTGTTAGCACACACTTACCGATCTGCACATGATCCGACATAGTGTACGATTTCCCTTGAAACTCCTCCCCGGCAGCTCTGCACACGAGTTGGTGTTTAAAGTGTCCAATTTACAAACGCTCTATCGTGCATCCAGACTTTTTCCAGTGCATTTGTGTCCCAGATTGGCAGATCTGCCCTACAGCACGGCAGATCTGACGATGTGACGTGCGACCAGCGGGGACGCGCATCACATCGAGATAGTGAGTGGGGACTCACGATTTGGGCACTTTTTGCACGATCTGTCGTTCCAATGCGTCGAAATCGGCCAGGTCGTGTAAAAAAAAAAATCGCCAAGTGTTTAGGCACCTTAACGACAACAAATCTGCTGCGTAGACACAATTGTTCCCAATGAACAGGCCTGATCCTACCTGTTGTCATACAAGCAGTAGATAAATCAGCCTGTGAGATCAACGTGACAGAAGCTGGAGTTCTCCTGTAAGTCAGCTAGCGCCATTAAAATGACGGTGAAAACATTTTCTCTGTAATGGACTAACTAATTCCGAGAACTAACACATTAGTGCACAACACAAGCAATCAGCAGGCATGGATAACATCCCAGCATGTTGCCTTCAGGATGTGTCAGAGAGATCAAACAAATGTGCATCACATGCTGTCTTGCAGGTTCGACACTATCCCTTTAAAATATCATCTGCATTCGGCATATTAAAATGACTTGGCCAGGACTAGATTAGGCAGCCCTGTCATAGGTTGTGCTGTACATTCTCCCTTCTCCCTGAACTCACAGCACCCGAGGCGTACATCTGCTGACCCGCATCTGCAATCTGTACTTTTATCTGTGATCTACTAGACACAAGGTACGAGGCACACAATGAGCAGCAGGCAGCAGTCTGGAGCCAGGGCACATGTAAAGTTATTATATGCCTACTAAACACAACGTTACGTGGAGCAAAATAGACAAAATAGAATATGTAAAACACAAGACAGAATTTAAACTATACAGAGATATAATTGCTATGCATATTTGCATTTATTTCCAAAAGTCACAATGCTTGTTTAGAGAAGATAAAATTAAAAAACATAATAAGATCATTTGTAGCCTATTGATCACTGCCCTTTGTTTTTTTTGTTTTATTTTAAATGTTTTGTTCCGATTTATAATCGTGGCGGGTGCAGATAGGGTAATTCCACCCTCTAGGTCACTAATGTTGGCCTGTGACACCTCACTCATCTTCCATCACTCCTTGGCATCTCTGGTCGGCAAAGTCTATAATAATTATAATGGTGACCAAGGATGTATTGGCAGGTGGTTACGTGTGGCACCCATACTGGCGCTCCCAACCACTGAGCTCAAACAGTGATTGCAGGAGGAAGCACAGGCAATTAGTGTGGCATACTTTGCTCTAAAAAACAGATTGCAAGAAGAACCAGTGCTTCCCAACTCCAGTCCTAAAGTACTCCCAACAGGTCATGATTTCCTTATGTGGAATCAGGTGGGATAATTACTGACCCAGCAAAATAGATTAACTTACCTGTGCATGATTAAAGATAACCTGTTGATGCACTGAAGTTGAGAACCCCTGTTTTAGGGAAAAGCTAGTCTGGTATCCAGCAGCTGGTCCTGTTTGAGACCAGAATTTCACCTTACATTATGAGCCAAAATAGTCATTGTCACTAACAGATAGTTTGCTTCATTCAGCCAATTGGTCTGGTTCAGTCTAGGAGCCGTATTCAATTTGAGCGGACCCGCGATACTTTTCCGCCTCCCAGACTTTTTGCATACATCGCGTTTTTTGTAGGCAGAAAAGTATCGCATGCATGCCCGCGTATCGCCGTATTCAATTTGAGCGGACCCGCGATACTTTTCCGCCTCCCAGACTTTTTGCATACATCGCGTTTTTTGTAGGCAGAAAAGTATCGCATGCATGCCCGCGTATCGCCGTATTCAATTTGAAAGTACGCGAAAACGGGACCCGGCGAAACTTAAACAAGCGGAAAGTCATGCTAGATTTGGGGGAATCAACCTGACACCCCCCCTGAAGAGGCTCTGACATGGTGGTTCCCTATGGTACCCACCGATTTGGCTTACTGAAGGTATTTGGTGTTTTTAAACGGGCTCAATAGCTGCTAAATAGCGTTTTTGTATAAGTGATGCAGAATAGTATTCAGGAGGTTTTTTTACAGAAAATAACTTATCCCAGCAAATTTGGGGTACTTGAAAATTGGGGGTCAGCATATTTTAAAGTTGCTAAAGTTAAGTTTAAAAAATAGTGAAAAATCCACCTGCAGGAAGCCCCTGCAATGAAAAAAACACCTGGGGCATACTTCGGGACCCCCCCCCCAGAGTCAAGTTCGCTAGTTTTTAACTTTGTCCCCCAACATTTTTTTTTCTGCCCCCAAATTCAAAGTGATTTTTTGGGGTGTTCTTAAGTCTTTTTAAAAAAATTTTGGCAAAGTTTACCTTTGGGGGGACTGTCTGAAGGCTGAATGGGGATTCCCACAATGTTGCACCCCAAAACCCCAATTCTGCACTTTTTTCCGCCTGCTATTCATAGGCGAAAGTTTTCCGCCTATTACATTGCATTGACTTTCTGCCTAGGCGAAGAGTCTTCCAAATTGAATACGGAGTAAAGTCAAAACAGGCGAAAATGACATCATCGGCGAAAAGTTTCCGCCAAAAACACGCGAAAACTGCTTTTCGCCTCAAATTGAATACGGGCCTATACATTTTTGTAATGTGGAAGTGACAATAAATTCGATTGATTGATTGCAGAAAGAGGAGCTGCTCCAGTAATAATGGACCAGAGTGTTAAATGGTAACAGAACACTCCGCTGAGCCAGTCTCTGTATATATGTGTATGCACAAGCAAGCTAGCCAAGCTCATACATGTGGAGGTGAAATACCAGATTTGGGCTATCAATTGCACTAATTATATATATATATATATATATATATATATATATATATACATACACATACATACATACATACATACATATACACACACGCACAGTATATACATACATATATATTAGGGGTGTGCACCGGCCACTTTTCGTGTTTTGTGTTTTGGTTTTGGATCTGGATCTTTCTTCGTGTTTTGGATCTGGATTGGTTTTGCCAAAACCACCCTTCCGTGTTTTGGGTTCTGGGTTTTGTGTTTTGGATCTGTATTTTTTTTTAAAAAAGCATAAAAACAGCTAAAATCACAGAATTTGTAGGTTTTTCTGCTCCTATGCTATTATTAACCTCAATAACCTTAATTTCCACTCATTTCCAGTCTATTCTGAACACCTCACACCTCACAATAGTGTTTTTATGTCCAAAACGTTGCACCGAGGTAGCTGGATGACTATGCTAAGCGACACGAGTGGGCGGCACAAACACGTGACCCATCTAGGCGTGAAACTGCAGTGGCAGACAGGATGGCAGTTTGAAAAACTAGGCCCCAAACTGTACATAATGCAAAGAAAAAAAAGAGGTGCAAGATGGAATTGTCCTTGGGCCCTCCCACCCACCCTTATGTTGTATAAACAGGACATGCACACTTTAACAAACCAATCATTTCAGCGCCAGGGTCTGCCACACAACTGTGGCTGAAATGATTGGTTCGTTTGGGCCCCCACAAAACAAGCTGGCAATTAATGTGTCCCTGCACAAACTGGCTCTATGGAGGCAAGATGTCATCCTCATCCTCCTCATCCACCGATTCCTCACCCTCTTCAGTGTGTACATCCTCATCCTCACAAAGTATTAACTCGTCCCCACTTGAATCCACCACCACAGGTCCCTCTGTACCTTCTGGAGGCTGGTCTCCCTGGAAGAGCTGATAATTCATTTTGATGAACATCATCTTCTCCACATTCTGTGGAAGCAACCTCCTACGCCTTTCGCTGACAAGGTTCCCGGCTGCACTAAACACTCTTTCGGAGTACACACTGGAGGGGGGGCAACTCAGGTAAAATAGAGCCAGTTTGTACAGGGGCCTCCAAATTGCCTCTTTTTCCTGCCAGTACAGGTATGGACTGTCTGCCATGCCTACTTGGATGCTGTCACCGATGTAATCCTCCACCATTCTGTCAATGGTGACAGTATCATATGCAGTGACAGTAGACATGTCAGAAATTGTTGCCAGGTCCTTCAGTCCGGACCAGATGTCCAAACTTGGTCCTGCCTGCCCTGCATCACCGCCAGCGGGTTGCTTAGGATACCTAAGTTTTTTCCTGGCAGCCCCAGTTGCAGGAGAAAATGAAGAAGGAGCCGTTGACGTGTCACGTTCCGCTTCAGCTGACAGTGTGTTCACCAGCAGGTCTTTGCACCTCTGCAGGCTTGTGTCGGCCGGAAAGAGAGACACCACATAGGCTTTAAACCTAGGATCGAGCACGGTGGCCAAAACGTAGTGGTCTGATTTCAACAGATTGACCACCCTGGAATCCTGGCAAAGCGAATGAAGGGCTTCATCCACAAGTCCCACATGCCGAGCGGAATCGCTCCGTCTTAGCTCCTCCTTCACTTTCTCCAGCTGCTTCTGCAAAAGCCTGATGAGGGGAATGACCTGACTCAAGCTCGCAGTGTCTGAACTGACTTCACGTGTGGCAAGTTCGAAGGGCTGGAGAACCTTGCACAACACGGAAATCATTCTCCACTGCGCTTGAGTCAGGTGCATACCCCCTCCTTTGCCTATGTCATAGGTGGATGTATAGGCTTGTATGGCCTTTTGCTGCTCCTCCATCCTCTGAAGCATATAGAGGGTTGAGTTCCACCGCGTCACAACCTCTTGCTTCAGGTGATGGCGGGGCAGGTTCAAGAGTGTTTGCTGGCGCTCCAGTCTTCGGCACGCAGTCGCTGAATGGCGAAAGTGGCCAGAAATTTTTCGGGCCACCCAAAGCGTCTCCTGCACGCCCCTGTCGCTTTTCAGAAAATTCTGCACCACCAAGTTTATTGTGTGAGCAAAACATGGGACGTGCTGGAATTTGCCCAGATGTAATGCCCGCACAATATTGGTGGCGTTGTCAGATATCACAAATCCCCAGGAGAGTCTAAGTGGGGTAAGCCACTGGGCGATGATTTCCCTCAGTTTCTCTAAGAGGTTGTCGGCGGTGTGCCTCTTACTGAAACCGGTGATACACAGCGTAGCCTGCCTTGTAACGAGCTGGCATTTCTGAGATGCTGCTACTGGTGACGCTGCTGCTGTTGCTGCGTAAGGTGATACATCTACCCAGTGGGCTGTCACAGTCATATAGTCCTTAGTCTGCCCTGTTCCACTTGTCCACATGTCCGTGGTTAAGTGGACATTGTGTACAACGGCATTTTTCAGGACACTGAGGACACTTTTTCTGACGTTTCTGTACAGTCTCGGTATTGCCTGCCTAGTGAAGTGGAATCTAGACGGGATTTGGAACCGGGGACACACTACCTCCATCAATTGTCTAAATCCCACTGCACTAATGGCGGATACCGGACGCACGTCTAACACCAACATAGCAGTCAAGGCCTCAGTTATACGTTTTGCTTCAGGATGACTGCTGTCGTACTTCATCCTCCTCGCTAAGGACTGTTGGAGGGTCAATTGTTTAGTAAAAGTAGTGGTGTTCCTACTTCCTCTCTGGGATGATGAACGACTCCCAGCAGCAGCAACAGCAGCAGCGGCAGCAGTAGGCGTAGCAATGCAGGATCCTCCGGAGGAATCCCGGATAGGAGAGTCAGTCATGCCAGTGACATGGCCTGCAGGACTACTTCCGATCCTAACTAAGGAGGAAATTGACGAGGAGGGAGTTGACGGTGTGGTTTGCAGGCGCTTGGATACAACAGGACAACGGGATTTAGGTGTCCCTGGACTGCTTACGGTCTTAGCCAAAGTTTCTGAACTTGACAGTAACTTTTTATGAACGCGCTGCAGGTGCCGTATAAGGGAGGATGTTCCTAGGTGGTTGACGTCCCTACCCCTACTTATTTCACCTTTACATATGGTACATATGGCAAGACAGTTGTTGTCCGGATTTGGATAGAAATATTGCCAGACCAAAGAGGTGGAATGTTTGGTCTTCTGCCCAGGCATGACCGTGATGGGCTTTTTCATCCCACGGACAACAACTGTCTCCCCCGGAGCCTGATTTAAACAAACCACATCACCATCAGAATCCTCCTCGCCAACTTCCTCCTCAGCGCCAGCTACACCAGTATCCTCATCCTGTTGTACTTCAACAGTGACATCTTCAATTTGCATATCAGCAAGTGGACTGTGGGTGCTCCTTTCAGCACTTGCAGGGGGCGTGCAAATGGTGGAAAGAGCCACCTCTTCCCGTCCAGTGCTGGGAAGGTCAGGCATCGCAACCACCACCACACTTGGACTCTCCTTGGGGATTTGTGATATCTTCTTAGAAAGCACAGTTCTTCGCTGTGCTTTTGCCAGCTTAACTCTTTTGATTTTTTTAGTGGGAGGAGGGCTTCCATCGTCATGTGAAGCTGAACCACTAGTCATGAACATACTAGGGATCGACCTTAGCCGTTCCTTGCCACTCCGTGTCGTAAATGGCATATTGGCAAGTTTACGTTTCTCTTCAGCTGATTTAAATGTCTTTTTCAAGGTCATTTTCCTGAACTTTGCCATTTGGGATTGTATGTGCCCTCTACTATGACATTGGGCATCGGCCTTGGCAGACGACGTTGATGGCATGTTATCGTCTATGTCATGACTAGTGGCAGCAGCTTCAGCACTAGGAGGAAGTGGTTCTTGATCTTTCTCTATTTTATTTTTATCGGAGAAAGTTTGGTCCTCCATTTATGTTATATCGATTTGATATATACGTGCGGCTAAACACAGAAAATAATTTTTTTTTTGGTTTGGACTGGAGTGTACTTTCGGGGGTTACAGCACCCTTTAACGGTCAAGCCAGCCGGCCCTTTACTTATGACACAGGCGCACGCTTGGCACTACTTTGTTGATGCACGTGCGGCTACTGCGCACACAATTCACAAACACAGAAAATAATTTTTTTTTTGGTTTGGACTGGAGTGTACTTTCGGGGGTTACAGCACCCTTAACGGTCAAGCCAGCCGGCCCTTTACTTATGACACAGGTGCACGCTTGGCACTACTTTGTTGATGCACGTGCGGCTACTGCGCACACAATTCACAAACACAGAAAATAATTTTTTTTTTGGTTTGGACTGGAGTGTACTTTCGGGGGTTACAGCACCCTTAACGGTCAAGCCAGCCGGCCCTTTACTTATGACACAGGCGCACGCTTGGCACTACTTTGTTGATGCACGTGCGGCTACTGCGCACACAATTCACAAACACAGAAAATAATTTTTTTTTTGGTTTGGACTGGAGTGTACTTTCGGGGGTTACAGCACCCTTAACGGTCAAGCCAGCCGGCCCTTTACTTATGACACAGGCGCACGCTTGGCACTACTGTGTTGATGCACGTGCGGCTACTGCGCACACAATTCACAAACACAGAAAATAATTTTTTTTTTGGTTTGGACTGGAGTGTACTTTCGGGGGTTACAGCACCCTTAACGGTCAAGCCAGCCGGCCCTTTACTTATGACACAGGCGCACGCTTGGCACTACTTTGTTGATGCACGTGCGGCTACTGCGCACACAATTCACAAACACAGAAAATAATTTTTTTTTTGGTTTGGACTGGAGTGTACTTTCGGGGGTTACAGCACCCTTAACGGTCAAGCCAGCCGGCCCTTTACTTATGACACAGGCGCACGCTTGGCACTACTTTGTTGATGCACGTGCGGCTACTGCGCACACAATTCACAAACACAGAAAATATATTATATTTTTAGCACTTGGGGGGAGCACCCCTGATGGACAGAGCACCCCCTGGACAACACTACAGCACCTCTTTAGGACTGGGACACTGCACAGGACTTTGGAGTGGACACAGCCCCTATGGAGAACTGACTGCACAACACAGTCCAGCCAGCCCCTATGGACTTTGAAGTAGTGGACACAGCCCCTATTAACAACAGCAGCACAGCACAACACAGCCAGCCCCTATGGACTTTGAAGTAGTGGACAACAGCAGCACTACACTACACTACACTACACAGCCCTAACTCCCACCCTCCCTCTTCACTGTCCACAGCCGAGTGAGAAAATGGCGCCGACGTGGGTACCTTATATAGGATCCAAAACCCGCGAGACTCGGAAGGCGGGAAGATGACGTTTTGCCTCGATTTCAGAATCCGAGTCAGGCGGGAAATGTCGAGCCTGACTCGGATCGGACTCGGATCGGGGGGGCTCGGGGGGGTTCGGATTTCAGAAATCCGAACCCGCTCACCCCTAATATATATATATATATATATAAAAAAATTAGGGATGTGCAGGCTCGGTTCTACTCGGTTCCGTTCGGTTCTTTTTACCGGATCTTATTGGGTTTCAGCTGTCACGAGTTTTGGATAGCCAATAAGATCCGGTAAAAAGAACCGAACGGAACCGAGTAGAACCGAGCCTGCACATCCCTAATAAAAATAAGAACTAATATATAAAATTGCAAATATAAAATTAAAGATTTTAAAACATATAAAAAAGCCTTCATACATAAAACAAAAGTGCTTTATTTGCTGATTTTCATCTGTTATAACCATGCTGAAACAGCGATCAAAATATTTTCTTTAATGATTATTTAGTTGATTAAGTGTAGCATGCATAATTATTATTACTACTACGAGTGATAACATCAATACATAGCAAGCGCCTCAGTTCACTCCAGAATATTCTAAGTGGTCAGGCGTTTTGTGATGATACATTTGCCGGGTATATTGCTATAGGGGTCATTTGACGTTCTCAATAAAACATTTCGCATCTCCACTGCTTAGGGGAATTAAGCCACTTTGCTTTGCAATTTCTCTAGTTATAATGAATCAGAAAGATATTCCATAAAGTGCACATTGTGAGCAAAAATTCTGTATCATCACTCTACTAATATGCAAGCCTGCATCTGCCATCTGCTTGTAATGTACTCAGCAATTGTTGATATCCCAGTTGGTATCAAATGTTGCCTGTTGTGAAAACAAATTAACCTACTTAAGAGCCCTGTTGTAGGAAGCACATCTATATTTCATATTATATATATATATATCTCCGACCTGGCTTCCATACACTGTATAAGCTAGTTGTAGTTCAGTGTATTACACATTCATTCTAATGTTTGGCACAATAGATTTTTCAGAAATTTGCTCTCTAACGATGAGGGCATGAATCACATAACTGGCCAAAACCAGAGACATTTAAAGGCCGGTATCCACTACCCGACAGTGAAAAGACTGAACGATAACGATATCGTTATTGTTCACTACACTGCAGGGTGCCCACACTGAACGATATGTCGTTCAGTGCAGGCACAATCAATCATCTGCAAACATGCTGAACCTGACAATATCGTCAGGTTGACCAGCATGTTTGCACGATGATAGATGTCTAAAAGACCAAATTTTTAAACGATTTTCAAACGATGTTCAAACGATTATCAAACTATATCGAGATAGTTATCGTTCAATCGCTCATTTTAATTGTCTAGTGGATAGGCACCTTTAAGGGTATGACTGAGGTCACAATCGCTTGGGATAAATTTTTACACCAGGTAGAAGAGCAGGTCCAATGTAGGCAGAACCCCCATTCTTGGCCCCACAGAGAACATACATGATAGAAGCAAACAGAACTGAAAATATGGGGAGGATGGTCAACATGCATTATATACAATGAATGTAGAAAGTCGAATTAGGGGGATTTAGTATCGGTGCATAATAGATAGCCCGCATCAAGTTTTGGCCTCAGTGAAAATAGTGAAGTCACGGCTTGCCCTTTCTGTGATAAGTGAAGGATCTCAATTTTTAGCTCAAATAGTTTTCACTAGTACAATAGTAAATAGAGTCATGGCACTCTATCAAGGGTTACGAACATTGGGTTCTTCTGTGTATTAAGGCAAATATGGTAACTACAGTAGAATATCACTTTCACACAGAAGCCGGGGCTTGGACCCTGGGTATTTCCTGGGTTTTTGAACCCGGGTTAGAACCGGGTCACAGCTCCTACCCCCCTTTCACACAAGAGATGAGATTGCCGGGTAAAGCATTATGACCCGGCAAATTGCCAGTTCAACCAGGGTCCTTTCTCTGTGTAAAAGGGTCTACCCTGGTTAAAATTGCCGGGGCTTCAATCCTGGTCGCAATTTTGACCCGGGTGACCCCTTTCACACAGAGAAAGGACCCGGGTTGAGCCGGCTTGCCCCTGCAATTTTCTGGGTCCAAATCTCTGTGTGGAAGGAGCATTAGTGATGCAGTTGTACACTTTGCATGGCCAACCTCTGGTGATGGGCCTAGAGGAGGATTTCAGGCAGAGCGAGAGATAAAAAAAAAAAGAAGATTATAGATTACCATGCAGAATATTGCACTGCTGTGTACCCTGCTCAATGCACAAAATGACTCAGTCCTCTCGGCGGTCAGCTCTGCCCCCCCTAGTTAACAGAACTGCACTATATTATATTAACAACACATTACATATGGAGCCACTCTGCTCCAATGTACATTATTATTTAATTTATTAATATAACCAGCATATACCATTGTGCTCTATAATTGCATGGTGTTGTGTCTGGTAAATGTACATAGAGCTGATGAATGGAGACTATTGGGAGGCAATATATGTATTGATGGATTTTTGGTTCAAAAACATTTTAGCAGTAGGCCAGGGTAGTGGTATAGCATGGGAGCATGAAAAAACCCGAGGTCACGCTCTCCACTTCTCTACAAGGGCATGACTATGGTGATACTATTCAATACTATCAATCCAGGTTTGATATTTAGGAGTGACATGATAGATTGCCCAGCCCCCCTTATTTTGAGTATCAATGTTCAGTGTGTTGTTATCTCACTACTTGTTGCCTCTAGTACCGGTAAAATAACATATATGGGGTTATTTTAGAACAGAATCAGTTTCCATTTACACAAGAAAAAGGAACAAATCTAGACTGTAAGGATCTCGCTGACCCTTACAACAACAGTCACACGGTCATCTATATCTTTTAGGTGACAGCAGGGGGCACTGCCTATACGGGCAGGATGTGTAGAATCTCAATTTCACTATTAAAATGTTCCAGTTGCCAAAAATAAGGTCGCCCTTCAGGGCGCGTGCCATTGGAGAAAAGAAGTTTAAATAGTGTTATCAGAATTCCCCAAGCACTGGCCATCACATCTTTGAAAGAAAGTATTAGACTTTTTACGGCCAAAGTTTAAATCAAAGTGTACAGTTATATCACATTATTTTACAGACAAATGCAAAAACAGCTTCACACCAGATACTTGCACTCCTGTCAATCTGTTATACGTCTTCTGTACTAGCTCAGCAAAGCCATGCAGTGTGCCTCGGGCATGGGAAATTAAAAGCAAATCTATGTCACCTTACAAACTAGTAACATAAGTTACCATGACAGCCTGGGAGCACTTATTGTAGCATAATAGCAATTTTAGAATCCAGAATTCTACTGCTTATTTATATTTCACATGAGTCTCTTCATTTCTATAAAAATAAATGGACTCTATGGGGTATATTTACTAAAGAGCAAGTTTTTTTAGAGGTGGAGATGTTGCCAATAGCAACCAATCAGATTCTAGCTTTTATCTTCTAGAAGGTGCAAGATAAATGATGAGTAGAATCTGATTGGTTGCTGTGGGCAACATCTCTACTTCTAAAACCCACGTTAGTAAATATACCCCTATGTCTGCGCTGCTTGTAAGCACCGAAAGGGGGGAATGTACTACTTACCTGGGCCCGGGCTGGTTGATAAGGTACGGGAGGGCCCCGGGACAGCGATTGCCCCCACTGCGCACTTATCAAGACAATAACTATGAAACTATGGGGTAGATTTACTAAAGCTTCTAAAAATGAAAAAAAAAATGGAGGTGTTGCCCATAGCAACCTGATTCTAGCTATCTTTTCTCCATTACATTGTAGAAAATAAAAGACAAGATCTGATTGGTTGCTATTGGGAACACATAATATCTAAGTGTACGGATAGGGTTGGCCTGAACGCGGAGATGCTTATAACTCTGTACATGGGCAAATGCACACACTTGGGGGGAGATTCATCAAGCCTTGGAGAGAGAGATGAGGCAGAGAGGTAAACTACTGTACGGATAGGGTCAGTCCAATCACAAAGATGCTTGTAAATCTGTACTTGGGCGAATGTACACATTAGACGGTGATTGTTCAAGCCTTGGAAAGATTTATAGGGCAGAAAGATAAAGTACTAACCAATCAGCTTCCAACTGTCATATTAGAGAGATAGAGAGTCAGTCTCTCTCTCTCGAATACATCTGCTCCATTGCCTTTGTTTTCTTTTCTGTGAATAAGCATCTTTGATGCGGGAGTCATTCAAGCCGTTAAAATGTTCACAGGGATAGGAAACATTTGCAGCTGTGAGAAGCAGGGTGTTTAAGGACTAGACTAGAGATGAGCAAAGCTGCAGTGGCCAGGTCTCCTGCTGACCAGCAAAGTTCTAGTGACACAATCTCAGAGTCACTCTTAGGGGTCTGAATGATACCAAAGGGCCTCCTGTAGATATTATTATGCCCAACATATAATCAGAGCACAAAAAAAGAAAAGTCACTGGACTAGCCCAAACTTTTAGGAGGAATGGAACTGTAAAGATATATAGTAGTGTTACATGTTGCTTCTCCAAGCAGCTGCTGGGCAGGGGGGGGGGGGTGAAGTGGTCAGCCTCCTATACAACCAGATAAACAATATGATAGCAGTGCTAAGTGGATAGAATAAAAATAATTTAATACAATTCACAATAAATAATAAACAAAAAATGTAAACTCAGTACTGAGAATGATTGTGAATGATAAAATCAACACATAAACATATAAAAATATGTAAAGTGCATTCATAAGGCATAAGCTTGAAAAAACCCTGTAGGCACTAAATATTGCAGTATGACCAATTGGATATGCACCGAGGAATAAAGTCATATATGGGTAGCAAAGTCCAGTGTTAGTATAGATATATTACCCATCTCAGATCATAATGATGAGGGATACTTTAATTAGCGATGGTCTTCATAGATGAAAAAGCTGCCTCTGTGCAGCGAAACGCGTTGGTAATTTATACCCTGGCTTTTGGCACACATCATTTTGGATGATTTTTGGACCTAGCACCTTATGATCGTGGAGCACAGTTTGGAAATGGGATGCTTGTGCAAACTACCCAGCATCTGGTCACCACAAGGTTTCATCTGTTTGCATTGGACTATGACATCTATGAAAACCATCGCTAATTAAAGTATCCCTCATCATTGTGATCTGAGACTGGTAATATACCTATACTAACACTGGACTTTGCTACCCATATATGACTTTATCCCACGGTGCATATCCAATTGGTCATACTGCAATATTTAGTGCCTACAGGATTTTTTCAAGCTTATGCCTTATGAATGCACTTTACATATTTTTATATGTTTATGTGTTGATTTTATCATTCATCATCATTCTCAGTACTGAGTTTACATATTTGTTTATTATTTATTGTGAATTGTATTAAATTATTTTTATTCTATCCACTTAGCGCTGCTATCATATTGTTTATCTAGCCGAAACAATTAGCCAATCCGAGCCTGTAATTCACTATAATGCACTGCAAAGATCACAGGACTGGACCAAATTATAAAATATATATTGGGTTATAAAATAGAAGATAGACTGCAATGTTGGTAGGAAGGGAACCAACCCTAAGTATATTGTCTGTTCACTGACCTCTCTGGCTGTAACTGGTAGCTGGGATCCAGCGGTGAGCAGAATATACTACTAGATCTGGCCAGTCATGGTGCTTGACTTTAGCAGAGCCCTTTCACTTAGAGCTGGATGTGTACAGGTGCTCATCTGCCACCAGGGCATGTGCACGCAGTACAAGATCTCTCTTCTGAGATGGGTACCAGCACAGGATTATGTAGGGGACACAAAACAGCTGTGTAAATGTATATGTAAGATAGGTCCCCATGCATACATCTGGAATACAGGTACTCCCAATAGTCAGTATTAGACAAAAGACCCCAAGAAAAGCTCATTGATGTGGCAATAAGGAGAATAGTAAGCACCCCGAGGTCAGGTAATCAGCTATGCAAATACTCTGGACCTGGGAGATAGCAGCTGGAATGGGAAAGAAGCAACAAACAAGAACCCAAAATGATTACGTACACTGCACCTATAATCGCCAGTGAGGAAGGGAGATACCTGCACTGTAAAAGGTTACAAGCGGCCAATCAGATTCTCCCTAAGAGCCAAGCCCCCGCTCCTGACCACTGGTAACAGTCATCCATATATAACCAAATGGAACTGGGACATCCTTTTGTTACATTGTGTATAGTATGATTATACCTAAGTACATATAACTATAATACATGTTTCTGCTTGGTTACAGTATTAAAGCAAAAATGCCTCCCTACTGGCTGATATACTTAATGTTAATAAAAAATGTTGGGAAGCAAACTGGGAAATGTTTGCGGAGCAAATGTTCAATAAAGGATTATCTTTTAATTAAGAACATTGCCTGGGGCCTTATACAATTAATGAGGGTCCTTTTATTTGGTACAAACTGCATGTACTATATAATTGTTTTAAAATGTGTATCTTGGTGTGTGTGTGAGACTGTGGCTTGTGCTCAAATTAAGGTACAATGTAGAATGCAGGGATCCGTAACTTGAGTCATTCCAAAAAAACAAAAATGGTTATCCACAACTTCGAGTGGCACCACATAACGCCTGTTTTTATGTGCTAAATTTATATGCACTATAATATTATGAACCTAACCTACAGCAGACTTGTCTAGTCTCCCAGAATACCCAGGGCATTCACAAGTTTCAGGGGGTCCTTTAAGAGTTCTGGGATAGAGTCCCGCAACCATAGGGCCATGAAGATGTTAATGTGTTCTAGTGCCCATGTCAATCATGTTTACAGACCCATACCTGGTACAAGGTGCCCAGTCTAACACGCACAGCTAAAGTTCTACTTTATAAAGTCTCATGAACAGGACCCTCAGATTTTCCTGCTTCTACCATCCTATACACCTCCCACACATGACCAATAGTCTATGGGAGGAATTCAATTAGCCATGATAAGCCGCTTTTTCGTGAATAACTGCAAATCGTGCGAATGCTTATTGCGCAATCCTATTCACTGCAGTTTTCGTGGGTGCAAACTCGCCATACCATTTTCCCCACAAAAGTTGGGGAAAATCCCTATTTTAAAAGGTAAAAATGTCAAGACTTGGATTATATCCACTGAGACATCCTCCTTAATGACAAATTAGGTCAAAATAACTTTTGAATTAGCTTAATTTGGCCAATAATTACATTTTTGGGGTGTTAAGGTGCAAAGTTCAGGAAAATGGGTTAAGTGATGTGAGACATGTATATGGGGGTGCTGTATAAATGGGACAGGTATTTTTAAGATTGCAGGTTGGTTTTGGCGTATTATGAAGATTTTTTAAAAGTGAATTTTAAAGACAAATATATACATATAGGTATTTTTATGCAGCCCCAATTTAAGAACATTTATTTTGCATAAAAATAGTTTTCTACCATTATCTGACGGCTTTAGAAATGTGCATAAAACAGCTATTTTACACAATTTAAGAACCCCAATTTTATTAGGGCCACTAATACAGTTCTATACCGTTACCTATATCTCTGCCTTTTTTTTGGGTACAGACAGATTTCCCCATTTTCAACAATACTTATCGCGGGTAAAAGCAGCAATAATGATTGCGCGAATGCTGCAGCGCGACTTTTGCAATAGAACTGCACAAAAAACTGGATGGTGCACAGGTGCGATAAACTAAATTAGCGTTCAATGGGTGCGATAACTTAATGCACAAAAAGTTAAAAGCTAATTGAATTCCCCCCTATGTCTGCTTTCTAGGTCTCATCTCCAGCCTCTTGACCAGTTTATGGTGACCAAGTTTCTGGGCACAAACTTGCTTTACAATGGCATACCCCCTGTTTGTTTCCCTTTTTATACTGCACCTCCTGTATTATGCAACTTGTTACTGTCTGATCATTGTGTATTTTCTGTTGGTGTTTGATCAGAACCACCCCATTCTACAATGTTGCAGAACCTTTGTGAGGCCATATGAATAAGTTTGGCTATTAAAAATAATTATGTTTGATAGCAAATATCCATATAGTTTCAGAGCAGATATGTTTGCAAAGGAACATTCAAGGGTGGGTTTAGAGGAACTCAACCCCTGTAATACTTATCTCCTGCCCACTGGCCGCTATGTAGTGGCACTACAGACAGTGAGAGAGTAGAGACATGCTACTCTGCAGTCCAGCACATGCTGTTGGATCCACCAATGGGTACCATCGGACCACGATAACACCACTGCTAATCTAGACAGGAGGGTGTCACATGAGCGCTATTCTGCCGAGTGAAGTACCACCCTTGATTTATAATATTTATAAACTGTGGCTTGACTTGCGGTTTTAATAATCCCATAATTCAATGGTATATGAAGTTAGTGGTTAGAGCTTAGGAATTTATGTATGTAGTTTGAGAAATTTCAGCGTATTTTTTCAGCATAATTGTAAAATCCGATATCTTGTGAGTTATGGGAAGACGTTATTCATGCAACCTCAGCCATATCTTGCAGCGGAAAGATTGATGGGAAATATATGCACATGTAAATGCCTGTTTTGAAATCTGTGCCATTGATCATACCCAACAAACCCAGTTTCTCCTTTTTTCCACAATATTTTGTCATTTTAATGTAAGCTGTTAGGTACAAAAATATAATGCATTAACATTGCAGATAAGGGCCCTGAAAAATGTGTTTACTAATTTAGAGAGTGATGTCATCTACAGTTTTACTGCACAAAGTACTTTTGAAATATTGGTCGCTTGATGGATCATTAATTCTCTGCATTTGCAAATGTATCTTATAGCAGCAATAAAAAAGGGCCTTTTCTTTAAAACCTACATTGGTTCTCTTTTTAAGCTAATTCTGCTTTCCACGACCGATATTAAAGTCTAACAAGTGAAGCAAGTTATTTAACGCGTTTGTAAACGACTTCTGTGTTAACTAAGTGCAGGCCAAAATCAGCACTGGTCCCGCTGTATACTTCAATTTGAACATGTGCCCCTAGATTCTAGATAAGGCACATAAAAGAGTAATGAAAGATGGCAGCATTTGCACAGACGCAGATGTTTGCACACGGCAGGAGGAGTGGAAGAGTGAACCCTTTGCAAAGTACAGAATAGGAACATTCCATATTTACCTGCTTTTTTGGCTGGAAAGGGAAGACCAAGGGGCAGGTGCACAGAACGTGGAGATGCAGTTGTGTCATTGTAACCCTGGTTAAGGGTTAAAATAAGAACTGTACTTATAAATCTATGTAATATTTATAAATGTACAATTCATGAGGTAAAATACAGTCAGGTGCATAAATATAGGGTCATTGACAGAATTTTCATATTTTGGCCTCTATTCACCACCACAATGGCTTTGAAATGAAACAAACAAGATGTGCTTTAACTGCAGACTATCAGATTTAATTTGAGGGTAATTACATCCAAATCAGGTGAACAGTGTAGGAATTACAACGGTTTCTATATGTGCCTCCCACTTTTTAAGGGGCCAAAAGTAATGGGACAAACTAAACACTCCTAAATCTAACTTTCACTTTTTAATACTTTGTTGCAAGTCCTTTGCAGGCAATTACAGCCTGAAGTCTGGAATGCACAGACATCACCAGATGCTGGGTTTCATCCCTAGTGATGCTCTGCCAGGCCTCTACAGCAAATGTCTTCAGTTCCTGCTTGTTCTTGGGGCATTTTCCCTTCAGTTTTGTCTTCATCAAGTGAAATGCATGCTCAATCGGATTCAGGTCAGGAGATTGACTTGGCCATTGCATAACATTCCACTTTTTAGCCTTTAAAAACTCTTTGGTTGCTTTTGCAGTATGCTTCGGGTCATTGTCCATCTGCACTGTGAAGCGCCGTCCAATGAGTTCTGAAGCATTTGACTGAATATGAGCATATAATATTGCCCGAAACACTTCAGAATTCATTCTGCTGCATTTGTCAGCAGTCACATCATCAATAAATATAAGGGAACCAGTTCCATTGGCAGCCATACATGCCCACGCCATGACACTACCACCACCATGCTTCACTGATGAGGTGGTATGTTTTGGATCATGAGAAGTTCCTTTCCTTCTCCATACTCTTCTCTTCCCATCACTCTGGTACAAGTTGATCTTTGTCTCATCTGTCCATAGGATGTTGTTCCAGAACTGTAATGGCTTTTTAAGATGTTGTTTCGCAAACTCTAATCTGGTCTTCCTGATTTGTGGCTCACCAATGGTTTACATCTTGTGGTGAACCCTCTATATTCACTCTTGTGAAGCCTTCTCTTGATTGTTGACTTTGACACATATACATCTACCTCCTGGAGAGTGTTCTTGATTTGGCCAACTGTTGTGAAGGGGTTTTTCTTCACCAGGGAAATAATTCTTCTGTCATCCACCACAATTGTTTTCTGTGGTCTTCCGGGTCTTTTGGTGTTGCTGAGCTCTCCGGTGCATTCTTTCTTTTTAAGAATGTTCCAAACAGTTGATTTGGCCACACCTAATGTTTTTGCCATCTCTCTGATGGGTTTGTTTTGATTTTTCAGCCTAATGATGGCTTGCTTCACTGATAGTGACAACTCTTTGGATCTCATATTGAGAGTCGACAGCAACTGATTCCAAATGCAAATGTCACCTAGAATCAACTCCAGACCTTTTACCTGCTTAATTGATAATGAAATAACGAGGGAATAGCCCACACCTGTCCATGAAATAGCTTTTGAGTTGATAGTCCCATTACTTTTGGCCCCTTAAAAAGTGGGTGGCACATATATAAACCGTTGTAAATCCTACACCGTTCACCTGATTTGGATGTAATTACCCTCAAATTAAATCTGAAAGTCTGCAGTTAAAGCACATCTTGTTTGTTTAATTTCAAAGCCATTGTGGTGGTGAATAGAGGTCAAAATATGAAAATTCTGTCAATGTCCCAATATTTATGCACCTGACTGTATATATATATGTATAGTCACAATTCATGATATATGTATTTTATGTATTAACATATCAATTTATGTAGTGCTTTTGTATCTCTGTGGTGAGGATGTGCTACAGAGTGCTGGATGCACAGGAGGAAAAGGGGCGGAGTAATATAGGTGGGAATGAATTGGTTCCTGTCAGGAAAAGAGGATCTGGTGAGAGGGAGGATATATAACAGTTGTTAGCAGCAGCTGACAGGCAGTCTGCTGTTCCCTCCCTCCAGTGCCTGCCCTCCTGTGACCTGGGCACCCAGTGAGTGGTGATGAGCTGCCGGGCGCAGGGGGGCACAGCCAGAGAGGGAGCTGAGCTGGGGCAGCGGTACTCACCCTGCCATGCCGGTGGCATCGCGGGAGGTGGTCCCGGTGGCGGAGAGGATCGGAGGGACACACACTGGTTGGGGAATTCCCTGGTGGGAGGAGGCGGCTGGCTCAGACTGGGGCCAATGGTGGAAGGGAGACTGCCGGCGTCATGGAGCAGGTGGCTACAGTCTGACTGGAGGCAGAGCCTGCAATAGCCAAAAGCAGTAGAGAGGTGCCAGTCATGTTCAGGAGACGGAGCGGTGGCTGGGATCCAAATCGGACAGGGCAGCAGCAGCAGCTGTGCTGGAGTGAGTAGCTGCTGCTCTTATACTCTGTAGGAAGGCCAAGCCTTCATCTAAGTCCCCAGACACAAGCAGATAGGTGGACTAGTCTGTACAAGGAGGGGGCACATGCAGCAGTAGTGCCGTCTTCGCAAAAGTGTGTCGCAATGAGTAACCTTGAAACAATCCACACCCACAGATGCACCCTCAGTTTCCATATCAATACAGCTCAGTACAGTATACTGTACCTGTCTCAACTATATCAGCACAAGTTAGGATGTATTGAGGGGTATAGGGATGTCCACCCCTTTCCAATAGTAGAAAATAAGCCCAAACTACTACAGTATATAGTGGATTATTTTTTAGACTACTACAGTTGTGCAGTTATGTGGCGTTACATAATAATAGAGAGGAATATAGAAGACACGTGGCTCATTAAAAAGAACTAAGGTAACCACTTCTAGAAATTCTCTGCTATAGGGGGAATTCGGGGGACTGAAGCAAGTAGCATTAACACGGTTTGTGGATATTTAAGGACTGAGATCAGTTATCTATCACAACAATATCTAAATATACAGAGCAGAAAAGACTGCAACTTCAGTCAGAGTAATTGCAGCTCTATTGGATACAAATCTAAGACAGAAAGAAACCATAAATTGCTGGAATATAATATTAGCCTTACTTAGGAAGAAATTCCATATAGTATCTATAGCACTGGCTTCCACTCCTACAAGACTCATTCATTTAATTTGTAAACTGATGATCTAATGTTAGATTTGTTTTGTATAGCCCTTTGTCAGCGCTATATAGAGGAAGGGAGCAGTATATTGACTTGGATACTAAATGTTTTATTGCAGAAACGAGACTCACCTTACACAGCTTCAGTAAACTTTGGGACTAGTGAGATAGACTCTTTAATCTTAGTGTATTACCTTTTTAGAAGGGGGATTAGGGTATCATATAATCCTCAGACCTGTGTACCTGTTATGTAATTTCTATTGTATGCTATGTATTTAAGAATGTAGCAAGGTAAAATGTAACTCTGTGGGTCTAAGCTTCCCATTATAAATGTGTTTATCAAAAGAAACCTAATACCCGTGTATATGGTAATGCAGGCAATTATTAATGGTTATAGTTTGTATATGCTTTAAGTATGATAGACATCTATATTAAACTACAAGTCTACTTAACTGCATTACTCAATTTATTATTACACTGTTCTAATATTTGCATAATAGGGTTTTTCCAAGTAGGCTCACACTACATACTAATACTTGGGTGGAGGCACTGATAATATTATATGTACCACTTATAGGGAGGAAATAGGTGGGTACATTAGACTAGTGAAATGGGAGTTAGTAACCTGGTGTCCCTTTGGAGGGTAAAGGGGGGTTACATCATCACTGTCCCACCCACCCCCTCTGCAAACTGCTGTGATTCTCTGCATCAGTCTGCAGAGGGTGGGGGCTACAAGCATGCAACTTGCAGCGAATAATGTCAATTTGCCTCATCCCTCCCTCTTTACTGGGGAGTGGGTGGGATCCAGGAGGATGGGCTACTCTCCTGAGAGTCCAGGATAACTCAAAGAAAAATTCAACAGTCTTCTGGACATTACAGGATAGTAGGCCAGTATCTAACATTGAAATGAGATTAAAGGGGTGTAGAAGAATATTTTTAGAGGTGATCACGGCTGTTGAATCTTTGGTATCAACCTACTGTATCATTTTAATGGAACTCATTTTGTTCCTCGATGCTGCATTTTGTAGGACAGACGGTCATCTACTGTAGCTGTACTTAGAACAATGTTAGAAAAAAAACTTTATGCACAAAAACTAAAGTGGCATATAATAAAAAAAAAAAAGTTTTGATGTGCCATCAATCTCATGTTTACTTTAAGCTATAGATTGTGTTAAACAAAGTTCTGTTTTCTCTTAAAACAGTAAAGTTTCAGTTATGGTAAACAGTGGTTATAAAGTGGTGGAAGGAAGACTTTGATGTGACATTTATGCTTATGCACAGTGCATCTCTGCAGAGTTTTTCCACACTGCACGCAAGTAGGCACAATTCCAGTTTGCAGAGGAGTCGAGAGCACAGAGAAGGTCATGCAATATAGTCAATAAAGGAAAGGCTCTTTGTGCAGCAAGTTCAATGCATGAGGTTTCATAGGGGGTGATTCAGCTTAGGACGGAATTCCAAAGCCGCACACAAGCAGCTTCCATCCTTGCTAATATGCAAATACAGCAGGGGGTGTCTGACATCCCCTGCTGCATTTGCAATCCCAGTGTGCGACCAAGGTCGCAGGCTGCAATAACCATCGCGACCGATGGCCTCCAGCCGAGTAAGGACTAAACTTGCAACTTCCAGAAAGCGGGGCCACCCCCACCCCGCCCCGTAAATGCCTCTGCCTGTCAATCAGCCAGAGGCATAGCAGGGACTGCGTGTGATCATGCAGGGAATGTGTCCTGCGAACACTCAGATTCCCGATAATCAGGAATCTGCATTCAGCATTGCACTTGCATGCAATGCTGTATCAACCCCATAGTCTACTGATAAAAAAAACTATTTGTTACATTTATCCACATTTCACTCTCAGAACAGAGAGCTACACCCTCTAATATATGAGATTTATGAAAAACAAAGCAAATAATTAAATTCACTGTCCTGCATTTTGTCATCTTAAATTATTGTAGGATTTTTAAACTTCCCTACGATTATCTTATGGCCAGATAAAATGGGTCAATGATACTTTTAAAGGACATTTCTATTTCTACCCCTTTTCTGTCTATATGTAACGGGGGGCCCTGTGACCTTCCCTCTGGAGCCTGACCTTCACAAAACAGATAACAATGTGCAGATGAGTCTGTCAGGCTGCCCTCACTGTGTCAGGCTAAGAGTTCATTTTGTTACTGCGCCAAGACCATTAATGCAGTAAAATCCAAATAGCTTAGACAATGGAGGTGGACACATGTCATGCATTAAAATGTACAAATTGTTAGTTACAACAGAACTAAATATTCCACAGCACCTAAAGTGTAATTAGTTACATATAACCGATTACAGGAGGAAGGGAACAACAATCTCCAGCCATCATACTCATGTATTGGTAATGTGCCACAAAACTCTGTGATTTGTAACTCTGTCTACCACACATAAAAACAAAATCACACATAAAAAACATATATAGTACATATGAGGATAACAAGGGAGGTGCAGACGTGAGACAGATGGTAGAGAGGGCACAGCCTAGAGGAAGCACTAAGCAAGGTGGAATTCAATGTGGTACCGATGACCCTGTGTTTTCTCTTACCTGTTCAAACGTTCGGTAGAGATGCGCGCCTACCCCCGTGTTTTGGTTTAATTCAGTGTGCAGTTTAATGGAACTTATGCTGCAGTACTCAGTTAAGTTGCTGCAGAGTAGCATCAGTGTGACACTGACAACAAGAAGTTGTACAAATGTAAGTAATATTACATTATAGATGTTCCTGCACTATAAAAATAAAACAATGTTTTGCTGACTGCCTACATCAAAAACTAGTTCGGCCAGTATTACACTAAGGGACATGTCAATTCTCCTAGGCCTATCTAATATCCAACTCCTCTAGCCTAGGTCAGCTGAGCTCAGCACTGTCACACTGCTCTCTTTCCGGCGGTCCGGCGTCAAATGGTGCCCGAATCACAGCGGGAGGAACTTATATTGGATCCAAAACACGCAAGATCCGATGCTGGGAAGATGACATTTTACCTCGATTTGGAATCCAAAAATGGTAGGGGAGATCGTAGTCCTCGCTCAGATCCACACGTATCACTTAAGTTTGCGTCGGTGCGGTTTCCTAGAAACTGAAGCAGCTCATCTCTAGTATACTCTGTAAGAATGCGGTACAAACAAGTCATGCTGTTATAGTTATCCTCTGACACACCAGCAGTAGCTACATCAAGATGCCAGGGACTGCTTTATTATTGGCGGCTGTTAGAGCCAATCCATCAAGTTTAAAGTTGCAATATATTAAGTCACCAATAGATGACGATGTACATGTTAATGTAAAGATGGGGCTGGAGTGATCTGCCCACACAGGAGTGAATTAAAGCCAAGTGTTCACTCACCTAATGGCTACCTAGTGGATTCAGTCCAGGGAGGACTGAGGAAGGCCAGTCAGACAGAGCTCACTGTGCTAGCAAGCCATTGAGGGCCAGGAGGCCTGAGCCTAGACCTGTGGGAGACAGGGAAGGCTACCATACTCTGGGACTAAGCTATGTTGACTGCAAGAAAGAAGGCTAGACTGTGAGGCTGTGGCAACCACTCAACTAAAGACTTGTGTTAACCTGCAGGAAGCAGGACTAAGCTGACTTTGGACTTTTATTTGCAGACTTGTCGCCCAAGGTTAGTCAGGGGTGAAGAAGTGAGTCAGTGCCCGAATGGGGCTAGGAGTTTGTTATTTTTCTTTCCAGATTTATGCTGACAGTAAAGCACTTTTCTTTTATTTATAACCTGAAATGCTATGTGTGGACCCTGATTCAAGCACCCAACACTGCACCCACTGACACTCTACCAAGCTAATTACCCCAAGTTATCACAATAAAAATATATACATACACACACTGTACACATTTGCCAATTACAATATAATTTAATTGCTCAATAATAATAATAATGATAATGTATTCTAACTGACCGTTTCCCCTAAACTAATCTCCAACAGTCATGCCTGAAGTCGTTCTGCTGGAGGAGAGCAAAATGTAAGTTTTGGAAAGGCTTAAGAATCTGACATGCAAATACTTTATATAAGAATAATCTTACATAATTAGTGACTTAACAAGTCATAAAAGTCTACATGAATATTTCCACAGCAATTAACTGCACCGTATAGAGAAAGACAACTTAGCTCCAAGGATCTTCAAGGAAAACGGCAAGAAGTTTTAGCACCTCAAGGTTTCCGTGCGGCTGTGTGGGAAATGTCATCAGCAGTAACCATCACACCCAACGGTGTTTAGATTACAATGAAACACACCACACAATATGATAATTTGTAACCCCCAGCAAAAGTATAGCAAATGAAAGAGTAAAGTATGAAATAAGGATTTTCCATGTAGCATTAAAGTAATAAACATAATAGAGATTAAAAACAGCAGTCATTGTATTAAGATTAAGTAGAACACACTGCACAGAATACAGTATTGATTCTGCTCACAAAATGGCTGCCTTCGCAGATTAGGTAACAGGTCAGTTTTGCATGGGGAGAAAAAAAATAAATAATAAACTAAATCTTGTGTGCCATTCACTGCACTATCCATTTATACTTTAATTTAGACCAACAGTGAACTCTGGCCTTATTGAACTAGACAACCACCCAAAGATCTTCCTGTGAGGGCTCTGAGAACAATGGGGAGGTAAAAAGGAGTGAGTTCCTGATCTTGTAGTAAGCATGGCAATGGAGGAATGTTTATAGGAGATGGGGTTTATGAAATGTCTAGCTTGCAGACCTTCTGGCTGCCCCTTCCGGGGGTAAGGGGCATGGCCACGGCAAAGGACGGCGGTGCGGGGACATGGTGGTGCAATCGCGTCAGTTTCAGAAAGAGCCTGTAAAAGTTTGTGGGTGCAATATTATATGCAATCAAGTGTAAAATTGAATTTATTTAGTAAGTAGCTTTAGTAAGTACATCAATAAAATCATGGCCCTCTATTAGTCAAACCAGCAATTAATGACACAGCTATGTTTTATTCCACTCTCTAACAACCTAAAGAAATAACCCACTAAACTTCCCCAAAGTGTCGCTAATTAGACTTCTCAACAGTTTCTTTCAGACCTTTGTCATTTTTAAAAATAGACTTACATAATAAAAAAAGATGGAAGATTATAGTAATTTTGGAGGAACAGCAAATAACAGGTATGTCAGTTCCAGCTGCACAGAGATCACTCAAGTTTTCAAACTAATACTTTGTAATTGCGATAGATGCAGAGAAGTGTAGACTATTATGCCGTATACCAAAATACCTTGTGTATGTGTAATGGAAAGGCAAAACAGCACAATGGGTCCAACAACCCACAATAGAGGCAAGGGTTTAGATGAAAGCATGTTGAAATTAAAATCAATTCTATAACTCTGCGTATCCAAAAAAAAGAAAAAGAAATTGTGTATATCACATACATACATATATATATATATATATACACACATACACACACTATAAAAATAAAAAAAATATATATTTTTTTTTATTACACACATACATACATATATATATATATAATAAATTAATAATAATAATATACACACACGTACACACTTTATCACTAAGTATAACGTATTAATTGAAGTTTAAAGTTGTCTTAATAAAACATTTAATGACTCCATAAAAAATGTGAAAGTCTTTTCAATTTGCAAATGGTCTTTAAGTAAAAATTCAGCCCAACTTCAAAATGCATGATAAGTCAAGGGATCTGGAATGAAATTTCAAGCCATGTTATAATAAGGACACCCGTGACCGGAAAGAGGGAAGCAATCCATGTAGATATAAATGATGCAGATGGTATAATGCGCCTATAATTCTTGGGAGGTGGAGAAAGACCAGAGCAGACTGCATTATGAGAAGCTGTACTCAACACAGCCATTTTTTACTCGCTTTTACATTTAATGCTACTCAGATGCTCTTTAAACCTTCCAGAGTAACTGTGATGCACTTCAATAATTTATTGCAACCGCTACATCCCAACGATCGTTCTGAATTCTACCTGCTGTAAATTAGATAGTGTCAGTTTACAAAAACATTTGTGTTGCATTTCGAATAGTACTTTTAAAGGAGCATCTTGAAGTTAGCAGAGAAGCGGTTTATCAATTAATATTCCATGTGTAGAGTAAAAGTTTTAGCACTGGTACCCAACCCATTTAAATGTCAAGATATAAAACCACACAAAAAAAAACCAAAATAAAAACCACAGCTACATGGACAATTCTTGTTTGTAACAATTGTCAAAAGTTACATAAGAATAAAATTGTTTCAGGTGCAAAAAAAAAAAAAAAAGACACATTAAAAAAAAGCATGTTACATACTATGGCAACAGAGAAAATTTCTGAAAGGCCCAAGCAAACAAACACTCACTTACATGCACAAATCAGTGGAGATAATCTATTTTGCATATGGAACTATTTTCACTGCTGAAGGAATTGGGCCATGTCTACTCGTGCTCCAATACAAATGGAAATAATCTAGCAGTACCAGTAAAATACCATGCTGTCCGTATGTTTCTAGATTGGCAGAAGGACTCATCTGCAATACCATCATATTCCAAGATGACCAGTGTATCACCCTGAATGGTAGAAGTGGGACAGTCAATGGACACCTGTATGGTCCCAACACGGGGACAGGGAACTAGGTATACACAGATATGACAATTGCATTCATATGTGGCAATATGCCTGCAAAGTATACAGAAGGAACTGGAAAAGTAATGGGAGGTATCCACAAATCGCACATGCATCAGGCATGTTTTGGACGGAATCGACCCGCGATGCACGTGCCCGCGGGTCACTTCCGTCATCCGACATCGCCCGTACATGCAGGTCAACCTGACAATCTAGTCAGGTTTTCAGCATGTGCGGGGATGAGGGATATGCCGGGACTGAACGAGTGAATGCTCAGTATAGGCACATCACTAGCTATACAAACGACAGCATGATTGCAATGTCGCAATTGTGCTCTCGTTTGTATATCGCTAAGTGGATACTCCCCATTAGACTGACAAAGACTTTCATATTATCAGCTTGACCAGCAACTATCTATTTATCAAAGGTAAATAACCCCCTAAATCAGATTTTAAAAAATTTATTATTTCAACAGCTTCACTCGATTTAAATAGCCCTCAAGCCAGCAACAGCCATTATATCCTAAAGACCAGTGACAAATTCATAAAGTCTTATCTATCAAACAAGTGTGCCTGTATTCAGAGGGGAAGCTGTCCCAGGAGCCCTCCAAGAATTAGTGAGATAAAATCAATTATTGCACACACTTACACTTATGTGTTATGGACATTGGGCCTGATTCAAAGCCGCTCGCTCGCATTGTGCGTTCGCAAGCGGCCCGATGTTCTGTGTACGCGCATGCATACACTTCGTTCTGCGCGTGCGCAATCTACACACTGCGATTGCAACCCTCACGCTCGCCCAGCAAAGGCAGCCCAGGGTAATGAGTGACAGGAGAGGCCGTTTGTGGGTGGTAACGGGCAGGACACTAATAACAGGGGGGTTGGAGATGCGAATGCAGGCGTGCCTGAGTGTTTCAACACCGTTTTAGAGGCATGCATAATTAACAGGCAGCGTCATAGTACACGTCACTTGCCTTTTTTTTACACTGATTTCTTCGCAATGCTTGCAGTAGGGTAAAGCTACCTCAAGCACTACGTTCACAGCCGATGGTGCTCGATGTACCAATGTTTTAATACACTTCCTGGAGATGACGTGTTGCTTGTGGGCGGCTCTGCCTGTGCAATTGGGCGTACGCATACACAAAGTGGGCGCTCGCTAAGACATGGTGGGCGTGCTTATGCCTTGGCGAGCGATTGCTTCCCGTGGCGTCACTTTGACAAATTTGCATATGCATCTAGCTAGCGTACGCAGATAATGAACGAGCCTGAATCAGGCCCCTTGTCCCTACATGCAACCAAGTAGCATTTTAGTTCAATCAAGTTACATCTTAATAATGTACTGTATGTGCCACTAGGAGTGAGCCATTCAAGTAACCCAACTATTAGCACAACACTCAATGTTTGTATCTTAAAAGGAGAAGACATGCATTTTTCTTTATTTAAAGGGCCCCAACATATACCTTCAGCATTAATAGTTACCTGGGTTGTTAATGTTAGGTCCACCTTCTTATAGTCACTGGGACACTGCTCTTTTGTCTTAAGGACATTATTCTTCAATACTATCAATTTAATGTAGGGAATAGAAATTTATTTGGTCTGCATATTTAAAGTACATTTAGAGTGTATAATCCTATTTGACCTCAATATATTCACTCCAATTCTATAATTAAAGTGTGATACAGTACACATCTATCTTATTACAAATGGAGTATGTCTGTAGGTAATTAATTGAAATATTAAGTACTGTAGGTCTGCAGGCAAATTACTGAATTGTATCTAGTATTCAATATGGTCAATTTAATTGAATTATATTCAATTATTTGATAGTCATTGTCCATATTAGGGTGATTTTTGTGTTTGTTTTCAAATCAAGCTTCGATGTTAGAGGCCCACTTTTTGAAAACACAGATTCAGAGACTGTTTTACATTTTGTTGAGTAGTGTAATTGTTTAGTGTGTACCAAGCTGTAGTCTAAATAACTTGGTCGCAAAATCCTGTCTGCAATTTTCTGTCTGGTTGGGGAACTCTTGCCTCTCTGCTAGGGTATGGTCTAGTTAGGAGTTGCTGCTGAAAATTTGGAGGCCGAGTAGACAAGACTACCAGTAAAATAACTCTAGCTCACATCACACCACCAACATCCTCACCTTTGGGGTATTACAGGCATGTGTTGGAGCTTAATGATAAAAAATTTTTGTAGTGTATCAACACTAGTATGAGGCTCTTTCTACTCTCAGATGGAGGTATCTGCATTTGTCATGGCATTTCATGCTGAGGCAAGGGAATAAATTATGCCGTATGAGATACACAGTAGCTACAAATCAGTGTCCCACATATGCAATGTCACTGTAGGCGTCGCATGTGTTACATTTTTTTAAATAGGTTAACAAATTTAGAATCTTGAATGTTATGTCTGCATATTTTATGGGAGAAAATGTGGATTATGTAGGTCATAACATGGGAATATTTTGAACATACATTAACCAAATTAATGTAAAGATATAATCAAATATTGACTTGAGAAACTAATTAAAGTAAAAATTAGCAAAACTTGATAAACTGCAATACCATAAAAATCGGATTAGTAATGAGGTAAAACCTCATGGGAGACCAATTATTTCATCTGCTCAGGAACATAACAAGTGAGCAGGTTGGAAGGTTTCCGAGATGAAAGGAATATTCAATTATTATTATTCTGTTCTATTATTGACACAGGGGTTCATATCTGCATTTTCATGGCACAGCCATTGTAAGAAAAATCTTTCTTTCCTCTGGTTATACTATTTCTGCAATATAAAAAAGGGATCATCTTTCCCATTTCCTAACAGTAGAAATTTATGTTTAATATAAAGTAGAGATGAAACTTATGTGTAGTAAATTAGACCAGAGGGTAAATTTACTAAAGTGAGAGTTTTTAGAAGTGGAGATGTTGCAGGTAGAAACCGATCAGATTCTAGCTATTATCTTATAGAAGGTGCTAGTTAAATATTAAGTAGAACCTGATTGGTTGCTATGGGCAATATATCGACTTCTAAAAACTCTCACTTTAGTAAATAGAGCCCCAATAATTTTTCAATACTGAATGAAATTTACAAGTAATATATACACTATGTGGTGCAAAGTTCAAAAAATGAAAAAGCAAGTTACTTTGCACCTGGGCAAAACCATGTTCCCCTACAGGATGCTACAGGCAGGCACCCTGCAGTGTGTTCAGCGGCACAGAGCGTCTTCTAGATGCACCATGCACTGCCGTGGTTCCAGATGCTGGCTGGCCTAGCCTCCTATACATGATATGATGTCATGTGCAAAGGGAGTGGGGCTGGCACAGGGCAGCGAACCACAGAATAGAGAACAGTATTACACCAGGAACGAGTCCTCTTTTCTGTATCTCATTGGGCTCCATATAAGAACCAGTCATAACCCATTTAACATTTGTTTGACGCTAAAAGAGATTATGACATCAGTTCAACATTTAGCAAACAGCAGTAAGCTTAGTTTACCACTGTTTATAAAGGAACTTTTTCACCAACTAAGCATTTTTGGCTTCAAGGCTGGGTTAAAGCACTATGTCCTCATTGGGTTAAAGCAGATGGACATTGCTATTTCATATTAGTCAATAACCCATCACTAGGTTGCCAGTGACACAGGAGAGGATGCTGCAGAGGAGGCATACATCGCTAGGCAAGTCTAGTTAAATACTGGCTCCATATTAGTAAGCATACCTATACTAAACTTGCAAATAGTATCATTGTTAATGGAGCCCCTAGTTTTCTATCGGAATCGGTATGAATTACGTCCGGCGGTTCAAATCCCAACAGTGGCTGGCCGACATGGCTGAAAATCCCTATCGTCCCAAGGTAAGTATTTACTAACCTAACCTCCCCCCCAACCCTAACCCTCCTTAGGGGTGCCTAACCCTAACCTTCCCCCCAGTGCCTAACCCTAATCCCCCCTCTAAATGCCAAAACCTAACCCCCCCTTCCCCGCCGCCTAACCTAAGTCCCCCGGGGGGGTGCCTAACCCTAAGTCCCCCCAGGAGCCCTAAACCTAACCCTCCCCCACGCGGCTATCCGCGCTCGGCATCACTTCGATGGGGATGCCGGGCGCCAGTAAAAATGACAGGCATCTAGATTTAGATGCCTGTCATTTAACCCTCGCTGGGATAAAGCAGTCGGGAAGCCGGCTGTCGGGATTACGTCCGCCGGCTTCCCGACTGCATACCGTTCTATCACAAGGTTCTTTGCTGGAGTAACAGCTCTGTTTGAAAGTAAAGTGTAACACCTTACAAGGGTAATTGTATTCCATTTGCCTAATACAGGAATAGCCCGTAAGGCCATGTTTTCAGTCTCTCAGAGGCAAAAGGTAAGATGATTAATGATGGAACAAACCACGTACGGTTTCACTCAATTTTGTTGAGTCCTTAAATATCACAACTGTTCCCACAACATGAAAATTCTCTCAATGTGACCTAGTGTGGTATTTGAGGACTACAGTTAATAAACAGTGATCTAGTGTTTGCTATTCTGTGTGTTATACATAATAGGCCATCTACATCCATATTTCTAATTCAACCTTCATTTACTAATAATTGGTGCTAGGTTTTGTGGATTCTCTTATAGGAGAACATGTTATGCTTTTAGATAAATTGAATAGAGTAGGATTGATGCCTATAGTAGGAAATCCACAAAACATGCCCTGTTTGTGAACCCAGAGAGCAGTTTTGAGAACCTCAGAGTTAGACAAACATGGAGAAATCTGAAAATGTCTGCAGTCAACAACTATGACACTGGGGAAATAGGCAATTTGGGTACTACAGAATCCCAGATGCTACTACACAGAGACAGCCAAATCAGTTTTTGCCAACACGCACTCTGATGCATTCCTAATCCATCTAACATTTCGTCCATACACGTTTCCTTGCTCGATTTGCACACAAATTGTTCCATTTCATTCCAGCAGGATAAAAGCATGTAGAATAAATTGTTAAATCAAAATAAATACAAGTGGTACACAAATGAATTTTAAAGCAAAAACGGATGTTCAGCTTTTCAATTTCTATCTTGATTTGCCTTCGTCTACAATGCCATAGATTCCGTCTGACGCTGAGGACTATTCACCCAGAGACACAACGTCACTAATCTCTACAGTCACATTCCATTTGTCAGTAACTCTCTCCTGCACATTCATTTCCAACTTCACTATATTTTTTAAGTCCCAGCACAACCAAAAAACTTTTTTAGTTAAGTTAACATCACCCTTCAGTCACCATCCACCCTCCCACTCCCAAAACAATATTTTACATTGTGCATTTTTATATACAATATCAACATGTTGTCCCTTACTTTTAGTGGCTACAAATAAGTTTAAAGGAAAATTATGAGCAAAATGTAATTCATTGTTTTACACCCTGATGCATAGATTATACTTTTTACCCAAAAAATATCAGTTATGTCCCTCCAAACACAGGACAGTGGTTTTGGAAAACCGAACTGTGCAGAGTAATAGTGTTTTAAACATACTCCCCACCTGATCCTATTGAGGCGAGACAGTCCGAATTTAGGGTCCCTGTCCTCGATTCTGAGAGTTATATCAAACTTAGTGTAGTTCATTTGCATTCAGCATTCAAGAGGTGCTATTTAAGGATGGGGGTCCAGACCATATACAAATTCTCAGCTTGTTGAGCCTGACAGAGTCCCACGTAACTATAACAAAGTTTCATACTCCAGCTGCGATCAGAAGTCTAGTGCAATTACAAACTGCCACGGCTGTGTTAGCGCCACTGTCATCATAGGTATCGGCACTGATCCTATCCACATACGAGGTGCAAGAGATACGACCATAAATTCCATCCACATGACTCATTAAAGGTCGCAACTCTACCTACTCACCCACAACATGGTTCCGTGTGTACGCCCAGTTGAGACCCAGAAAAAGCCTATGTCAAGGATGGAGAGAAACCCCTGAGATCCATAAAACTCAGAATTGCTCAGAGATCCAAAATGCGGGTTGGGCATGGGTTTCCGGTGGTCAGAACAACGACAGCAGCACCCACACAGTCAGAATCCTGACACCTTTAGGTAAGTATCCTACCACTAATCCTTGCCCCTACCTCTCCCTCCCCGATGCCTGAAACTAACCACCCCCTTAGTCAGGGGCGTTTCTAGAGAGGAGGGAGCCCGTGTGCAGTCTCCAACACGGGCCCCCTCCTCTCCACCCGGTGGTCGGCAGCACACCGAGCTGTGCGCAGCCAGCGCCGGAGTTATAGACTCTGGGCACTAGAGTGTGCCCAAAGTCTATAGTGTATGCACAGGTCACCGGGAAAATGGCGCGGCGCTCATTTCCCATGTACTGCGCATGCGCAAACGATGGGATAATGGCCACCGCGGCCATTTTACAGTCGATTTACAGCGCCGGACCCCCGCACCGACGTGGGACTTCGGAGAGGTAAGTAATATTATGGGTGCAGGGTGTGCGGTGCGGGGCCCCCTGGACCCAGGGGCCCTCTTTCCCCACACACCCTGCACCCATTATAGATACGTCCCTGCCCTTAGTGCCTAAACCTAACCTCCCCGCACCTTAAACCTCCCTCTAGTGCCTAACCCTAACCCTCCCCGATTCTTACCTTCGAAGTTCCAGCGGTCGGGAGCCGGGATACCGAAGCGGTCAGGATTCTGGCGCCGGTATTTTGATCGCTGGCATTCCGCATGTTGGGTTGCTAACTACATCCCCCAAGAGACATATGATCGCTGTGGGTCACATGCAGATTGCTAAAACTCGCTAGGTGCGGCAGGATTCAAATACACACAAAACTTTATATTTTCATATATTTAAACTATGATGCTTAAGAGGAAAGAGCATCTTTGGTATAAACCTTTTCATTGGGCTCCTTTCCTGAAACTGAAATGTCCATACATGTTTTGTGTCCACTTGCTCCATCATGTAAATGTACAGATGAAAATAATGCTACAATTTGGCAGCGGTTTCCTTACTAGACTGGCTACATATCGTCTCCCATAGTCTGTAAGGCTCCGCAGCATCATTCTAGTCCTCTAGCATCCCTTACTTTAGAATTAAATTTGTTCTAATTAGTTTCAGGGGAATATCTAAAATTGCATTTCTTAGTGAGACCTTTGTTATCCACCACAAGAAGATTTCCACCTAGGGAGGAATAACACTAAAAAAGTAATTAAAGTTCAGTTACAGTTCGTTATGTGAAATGCTTTTGCCTTAATTGCAAAGCTGTGTTTTTCATTACGTTACAATCTATATTCCAAGCAGATTTACCAGCACATTACTGACCAACCCGGCACCAAGCAGCCTGGAGAGCTGACACATTAGATTCTTTGCATCACACACACAGACAGAGACCTACATGTTCTGTCCTCTTGCAAGAGACGCTGAACAGTAACAATCAGCAAGAGATGGTAAATCTGGACGTGAGAGAGGGTGGAATTGCAGTGCAGGAACCTGCATATACTAGGAGGACATATAGACAGAACAGAAACCAACAGCATCCAAGAGCATGAGTCACAAGAGGAGAATAGTCAGGCCATGGCCAAAAGTCTGTAGTGTGTAGTCATACAGCCAGTAGTGGAATTACTGCCACTGCAGTGAGGGAATCCCGCATATGACAGTCCACCCTCCTAAGGCTCCAGCTCTGCTTAATATCGCTTTTATGAGGCTGGTGCATGGGTAGTGGTGCTCCATTCAGGACTTCAATGGACTTGCAAGGGGCTAGCACCAGAGCCAGATTAACTGGAAGACTGGGGTGGTCACCAGGGGGCCCCCCCACACACAGCTACTTTGCCAGCGTGGAGGTCAGTGCAGCATATGTGAAATGGGGGCACTACAGTGTGTTTTACATATTTGTGGTGCTGGGAGTATGTACGCAGTATACTTTTTAATAACATCGCCAGCGTACCTTACAAACTGTTTTATTGGTAGAGGCCCTCACAACTTAGTTGCCTTGACACACCCAAGAAGTTACTCTGGCCCTGGCTGGTGCATTCTCAGAAGAGGCCCCTGCTCTGATCTTATAAACCATCTCAGATTGTGGACAGATATCTTCGTAGTCTCCCTCAAAATTTCTATGGCTCCCCTCAATGCCGTGTTCCACCCCTACATACAGTATAGGGTCAAATATAAACTGGGGGGTATATTGACTAAAGTGAAAGTTTATAGAAGTGGAGATGTTGCCCATAATAACCAGATTCTAGCTATTATCTTCTAGAAGGTACTAGTTAAATGTTAAATAGAATCTGATTGGTTGCTATGGGCAACATCTCCACTTCTTAAAACTCACACTTTAGTAAATTTTCCCCTGGTAGTCAAGGAGGGGACAATGCAAACATGAAACAGGACACAGACACCATCAATATAGCATGATGGACAAAACAGAGATAATACCACAAGGATGGAAAAGAGAAGCCTTAGGCTATTTGGCCTATAGCAGTCAATGTTCCCCATCAAAACTTGTGTATTCCCAAAACGTTGGATAGCTGTGTTCCATCCTTGTATGTAGGGGTAGAACACAGCATTGAGGGGAGCCATAGAAATTTTGATGGAGATGTGTGAACATTCTGTCCACATTCTGAGATGGTTCATTAGATTAGAGCAGAGGCCTCTTCTGAGAATGCGCCAGCCAAGGCAGATTAAGGTTCAGGGGTCCCAGGGCAACTAATTTGAGGGCGAAAATACCAATAAAATTGTTGATAAAATATGCTGGCTATGGCAGAGGTGATAGTAGCCGCAGAGAGAGAAGGCAATGTTCATTAAAATAAAGTAAGACAGATACACGGGGTAAAATAATCAGGGACCGGCTGGCAACTTTCAGACTGTGGGCAAACACAAGCAAGTGGCCCCCGCCTATTCTACCAGAATACAGCAACAAAAAAAGGGGCGTGACAATAAATAGTTGGTAAAGTCACAAATATTAAATAATAGGACTGACCTTCCCGTCCTCATCCAAAAATTTACCCCACATCTAATCCATCTTCCTGATTAAAAATCATATTCCAGATTTGACCCCATCATTTAAAATCATTATGTTCCAACCCTATTAAAAATGGGATGTCAGATTTGTGTGGAGACGATAACACAATATAAAGCAAATAACGAATATACTGACTTGGTCCTGGCTACTTCCAGCATTATCATCTCTCAGCCCTTACAGTTTAATGCGCTGTGATTGGTGGATGGCTCTAGCCATCCATCAATCAGTTTGTGGAGAAATCCCACCATTGGCATAGCTGGATGGTGTGTGACAGGCAGAGGATGCTGCCCGGCCACTCTGATCATATTTATAATAAAGCACAATCGGAGTGGCTGGGGAGTGTCCTCTGACCGAATCCCGGCCGTCTGTCGCATGCACACGGCCCAAAATACAAAAACTGTATCGGCCTGGCCCGCCCATGATAAGATTAATTAATTATTTTATGTAGCACTTGTCTCCCAGAAGGACTCAAAATACTTTACATTTATCAATTATTGGGTTTTATAAACTTTCTTATTGCCGTTATGGCAATTATTGTTCGCCCTAATGTGATCACCTCTCTATTGGGACACTGCACATTTGCACTCTGCTGACCGCACACATGCGTATCCATAGTCACCTCTCCTGGTGATTTCGGCAATCTGAAGCCCATAAGATACAGCAGCTAACGCCATATAAAGATGGCGTTAGCTGCCAGGACCAAGCTACAGAATGCTTTGCATTCACAAAGGACAGAGAGTCTGATTCATCAGGGACCGCAATTGCAACAGCTAACGCAGATTGGCCGATGGTGCATACTGCTCATGCATCGCACCCCAGTGCACGGGTGAGCATTGTGATCGCACTGCGATCACGTACGTAGATACGAAGCCATCGCAGACTGAGTGATGGGATGTCAGAGTTTGGGGGTGGGGTGCATAAATTAGCCACTGTTTGCAGCTTGAGTACTCGCTTTGTGCGACGAGACTTGCAATTTCCGAGACAGGTCAGACTTGCTGTGATTCTGCATGAGGGGCTGATGTTACCAATGTATAGAAACCTAGAATTTGATGGCAGATAAGAACCACTTGGCCATCTAGTTTGTTCCTTTTCATTTATCCTTTTGGCTACTTCGACCCTATTTGCACCTAAGGTCTCTTAAGAGATATTCTTATGCTTATCCCAAGCGTGTTTAAAATGTTCGACCGTCAGTGTCTTAGCTTCAACCACCTCTGATGGGAAGCTATTCCACTTATCCACTACCCTTTCTGTGAAGTAGTTTTTCCTCAAATTTCCTCTGAGCCTACCTCACTACAGTGTCACAACATGTCCTCATGTTCTTGTACTTCGCTTCCTTTGAAGAATATCTCCCTCCTGTACCTTGTTACAACCCTTCATGTATTTGAAAGTTTAACAGTCCCCCCTTTCTCTTCTCTGCTCCAAACTATACTTATTAAGATCTTTTAGTCTTTCTGGGTAAGTTCTGTGCTGTAGGCCATGCACCATTTTAGTTGCCCTTCTTTGTACCGTCTCTAATGTATTTATATCCTTCTGGAGATATGGCTTTTTGGATATTCTTTTTTCCTGCTACTGATTCCTCTCCCTATGCAACCAAGCATCTGACTTGCCTTCCTCATTGCTTTGGTGCATTGCTTGCCTGCCTTCAAGTCATCTGAAATGGTGACTCCTAACTCCCTTTCCTCCTTTGTATTTTCCATTACAGTGTCCTTGATCATATATTTAGCCTTTAGGTTATTCAAACCCAAGTGCATGATTTTTAATTTTTTGACATTAAACTGTAGTTGCCATGTTCTTGCCCATTCCTCTAGTCTACCCAGATCCTCAGTCATTTGTTTAACCCCTCCTGGTGTGTCCACCGTTACATACTTTTGTGTCATCTGAAAAAAGGCATACTTTCCCTTCAATACCATTTTGCAATATCACCAACATAGATATGAAAAAGTACTGGCCCAAGTACAGATCCCTGGGGTACTCCACTGGTAACCTTTCCCTCCCGTGAATACACTCCATATACTACAACTCTCTGTTTCCTATCCTGCAACCAAGATCTTCACAGAATCCAATCTCAAGCTTTCCAGTCTATTTATCAGCATGTGATGTGGGACAGTGTCAAAAGCCTTACTAAAGTCTAGATAAGCTACATCTACGGCCCTCCTTTGATATATTACTTCTGTCATCCAGTCAAAAAAAGTCAATAAGATTAGTTTGGCATGATCTTCCCTGAGTAAGCCCATGCTGTTTGGGATCCTGTAAATTGTTGGATTTGAGATATTCCACCACTCTTTCTTTTAATAGTGTTTCCATAATTTTTCCCACTACTGATGTAAGGCTCACTGGTCTGTATTACTTGCTTCTTCTTTGCTTCCATCTTTGTACAGTGGTATTACATTTGCTCTATTCTAGTCCGCTGGAATCACTCCTGATACTAGCGACTGATTAAATTATTCTGTTAATGGTGTTACCAGAACCCCTTTAAGCTCTTTTAGTATCCTTGGATGGATCCCATCCGGCCCCATTGATTCATCCACTTTCAATTTTGAGAGTTCTGTTAGTATTTTTACAGAGGAGAGGGTCCGATCATGTACCTCATTTTTATGAACACCTCTGCAACTTACCTGTAGGCCCTTCCCCTCTCATTCTGTAGTGAATACTGAAAAAAATAATTGTTTAGATCTGCTAGTTCTTTGTCTCTCTCAATCATATACTCAGTCTCTGTCTTAAGACTTATTATTCCTCCATTTGACTTCCTCTTTTCACATCTATACGTAAAAAAAAGTCTTGCTCCCTTTATCTACTGGCTGGGCCATTTTCTCCTCAGCTTCTGCCTTTGCTCGCCTAATCACCTTCTTAGTCTCCATCCTTCTGGCAAGATACACCTCTTTGTCATTATTATATTGGGTCTGCTTATATTTCCTAAAAGCCATCTTTTTTGCTTTCACTAGTTGATACTTCTTTTATAAACCACACTGGCTTCCTTTTCCTGGTGCTTTTCCTAACCATTTTAATACAAAGGTCTGTAGCCTTTAGTATTGCTTTTTTTTCCCACCTCTCCTGCGCTCCTTCCAAGTTCCTCCAATCTGTCACTGACACAGTAACACATCTCTCCATCTCTGCAAAGTCAGCCTTCCTAAAATCTAACACTTTGTGTATGGCATGAATTGGACCCTGTCTTTATACTAAACCATACTGCTTGGTGATCACTGGATCCTAAGAGTATCAAGTCCAGAATAGCATTTTTGCGAGTGTGCTCCCTCACCAATTGTTTTAGAGATGCTCCCTGAAGGGAATTTGGTAAGTGCCCACTTCTAGAGGAACTAGCAGCAGACAACTCACAGTTACCTCCGGTAAATTATAGTCTCCCATGATTTATGACCTCTCCTTTTCAAGCCATTCTAGTAATGTTCTGCAATAGGTACCTGTCCAGTTCCTCTTCCTGTCCAGGTGGTCTATAGACCACCCCAGTACGAATTATGACCTTGTCCCCGTTTCTATGGTCACCCAAAGGGCCTCAGTTTTCTCTTCAATATTTTTTTTTATCATAGCAGCATTTATGCTGTTTTTCACATACATAGCTACTCCTCCTCCAATCTTCCCCATTCTGTCCTTTCTAAATAGAGTATAGCCTGGTATAGCTATGCCCCAGTCATGGTTTTCATTACACCATGACTCTGTAATTGCTACAATATCTAGTCCATCTCTTGTCATTATTGCAATTAGTTCAGGGATTTTGTCAGTAATGCTTCTGGCATTTGCACACCTAGCTCTTATGATGCATACACATGGGACGATCGACAATGATATCGCTGAACGATCTCCCTGCACCTTCCTGGTGTGCTGGATGATTGATATCGATCATCCAGCACACTACCAACAATGGCCAGCAACCCCTACAGTAACCTGGTCGATATCGACCAGGTTGGCCTGCATGCACAGTTGATGGACGATAACTTTATTGTCCATACGTGCCCGCGCATCGCAGGTCGTTGGTGGGTTGGAGGCATGATATGAACGATAACAATATGATCGGTATCGTTATTGTTCATACTGTGCATTTTTATCTTACCGCGTGTACGCACCATAAGAGTTTTGCTTGTACAACTTTTTTTTCTAGACATGGTCAGACAGTATATTTGAACATGACAATTTATAAAAAGAATTTTGGAATTACCAGCTCTCAGATGTTGTTCAACTGTTTTTTTAACTGTGATTTCAAAATTATTCACACTTTGTAATTTCCTCACTTCATATATTTCCAAACTCAGACAACAGCCCCCTTAACTGAATGCAAATATATAGTACATCTGATTAATACACGCTACAGCTGAAGCCACATGGCCATCTAATCAAAGGACTTGAATTACCCTGTGTTAAGTAAACACTAGGCCATAAAGGACACTTCACTGAACAAAATCTTCAATACCAATTACAAGCATCATGTACTAATATTACACACATACTTTTAAATACACAGCTGATTTTACATCAGTGCAAATATAGATTAGGAGTTGTAGTTTGCAGGATGGCAAGGAAATTCACATACCTGAGATGAAAAGAAACAGATGATAAATCCACATTGAGGGGCCTATTCATCATCGACAGCCGTATGGCCTCCGATGATGAAGTATTGAACTCGCTGCGAGGGATACTTAACTAACCAACTTGTAGCAGGGGATAGATTACACCAGAGCAATTCATCATTGCTCCGGTTAGGGGACAAATGCTCCGAAAAGCAGCTGTCAGATGTAGCTGCATTACTTACCTCATCCCCGTCGGCCCGGCTACACATACGTGAACCGAGGTCATGCATGCGCACAGCCACAGAGGAGGTAGTGAGGAGGCAGCGGAGGGATCCGATTGGATCCCTCTTCGCATCCCCGGAACTCCTTTCCATCGGAAGGAGCAGGGCTACAAGAGCAAGCGCCGTCTGAACATGGCGCTTGTTCTCGGCAGCAAACTCCGAAAAACAACGTTTTCAAAAAGGGCAGTTAGTGAAATGCTTGCGTAAACAGGTAAGTCTTCAGTGTGTTTTAGAAATGTTATAGAGTGGACTGCTCTGGAACATTGTAGGAGCCATAAAGTTAAAATATCAACCCCCAAATTAAATATGGAAGATTCTAGGTACTGCTAACGGTTATTCATCTGTGAATCTAGTAGGAGTATAAGTATAAGTTACATGCTTCCCGACTTTGTAATTCTTCCCTCCAAGTGATGCCTGGAGAAGAAATGCAACCGAGCACTAATGGGGGTGGGGGTTGACACCTCTTGTCATTATGCCCCGTGAGGTATAATGCCACATATTGACCCTACCCCTTGCTCTTGGACCCACTATTTGTGGCATTATGCTACTCATCCCACCCATTGTACTAGGAAGTGGTGGGAGGACATTTAGGAGTCTCTCAGACATCTCAGGAGAGTAGGTAACTATGCCTGGTTAGGTAGGGCTCTAATAGTCAATGAGACATTGAAAGGAATGAGGAGCAGGTATTGTGTGGAAGGAGCAGGTATGGTTAGTTAATAGCCTGGCTGCTGCATTTTATGGCAATTGCGCGCAGTGAAATTCTGGGAGTCCCAGATAGTGGGCATTGCAGTGCTCCTGTCATGAGGGCACAAAAGGGCAATAATAGGAAACGAGAGAAAGAGCGAAAGAGAGAGAGAGAGACAAGAATGACAAGTCGAGGACAGGAAGATAGCCCAGTTGACAGGGTAATAGGACATATTTGAATCTAAATATGGAGATTGAGTTGTGAAGTAAAACAAGTGTGCAGATTTACTTCTGAATAAAGACGTGCGGTTTTGCTTTTCCTGGAAACTGAATACATCCGAACTTTGGGGTTCCGAGTCGAATAGAGTCCCAGCTCAGGTCACTTTTGGGGTGCAGAGTTCCCGGCTCGGGTGTGCTGTAAGTTTGGAACTTAGATCTAAAAATTCAGTCTTGTGTTTCGGATTGCATGTAAACAGGTCCAAATTACATGATTTTAACTGTTTTTCCCAATTTTAAACACAATCCAAAACCAAGACAGAAAAACAAAACAAAAAAAAAACCTCTTAAGAGTGGTTTTACCGAAACTATAAACACTTAAGGGCGGTTTTGCCAAAATAAAACAAAAAACATGCGGTTCTGCACACATCTTTACTTCTAAATACATTGATGTAATGTGCATCACATTTATAGTCTAATATTCTGGAAATGTAGCAAATCTCTCTGCTCACACCTGGGGGGAGCTGGCAGTCTGGCCTGTTCAGAGACACTTGGTTAAAACCCTACTCTGGGCATTTGCACTTTAAATGATCTATTAAGATCGGTTTTGCACTATATCCATGGACCAATGATATTCCTTGAATAATGAAATAACGAGCAGGTGACCGCATACGGGACGCTGAGATTGGGGAAACTGTGGACTGAGTGAGGGACTATTTTGGTAACTGGAACCCTTGGTACCTCTCCACTTAACATCTACCATTGGTACCCCCATCCTGTTTTTCCCATGTGATGTATCATATTGGCGATACTATATGCTGATTTTCATTTTTTTAATGTGAGTGTTCTGTTGTCTCAATAAAAATACGTGTGATTTTACATACAGTATTGCACTATTTGTGGTTATCTTTTTCCTTTGACTTAACCCACATCGGAACTTGGAGTTTCCTATGACTTATCAGATTGGGGATACTACATGCTGTTTTTTCACTTTAGAAATGTGAGTGTCCTATTGTCATAATCAATACATGTGTCTTCACAAATAGTATTGCACTATTTTTGGTATCTTTCTTCTTTTGAGATAATCGACACAAAGGAATTGGAGTTGGAATTTATTACACTAAATTGGAATTGGAGAAGAAAGTAAAGGAAGATTTCCATGTGGAGGACATCATTGTGATTTGTGGTCTCTATGGAGGCGTAAAAGTGTAAGAGACTTTTCAATTTGATGGTAGCGCCAAAGGGTGAAACATAATCTGTATTCAAATCTCTCTGCTGGAAGTCAACAAAAGGTAATCATGAAACAAGCCTAATGCATGAAATGAATCAGCGTGTTACAGTATCAAAGGGGTTGTCTATCAAGTCAGTCAGCACTTTCCTGTCTAGTAACTGCTGTCATCTGTAACACATTGTGCTAACAACAAAAGCACACACATGATTTACCCATGTGCTCTACGGTGTGCGTCATACAGTCCACTGCCTCCCCCACTCAAAGCAGAAGCCTTCTCTGACGGATGCTCAGAGTGGGTGCCTCTACCCATCACAGGTGTTGTAGTATACACAATGCACATGTAGCGTGCAGTGTGTAATTAGTGCATTCTGTGACAGGGAGCCAATGCTAATGACATGCTTACATACACACAATAATACACCCAAAATAAAACATTCCATACACATTAACAAAAATCAACAATCGTGCACATAGATAAAATATAAAACTCATGGGGATTGGGAGATTAGGGCCATCTAGGCAGTTGACTTGGGGCACCCAAAAACCCCGTATGAGTGTCATTGGGATATATTTATCATTTATCAGGTTTTAAACCCAATAATGATCATTTCTTATCGCCGTTTATTTTGGCAATTATAAATTATTGATTGTCGGGATGTACTAAAATACACATACAGGGACAGGTCCTACAATTTGAGCCTGTCCCTGCGATTTGTACAAGTAAAGTGATCGCTGTTGCAATCACTTTACTTTCAGGACTCCGGCAGCGCACTGCGCATGCTCTGTCTGCTGATTGTGCGAGGGGAATTGCAGCTTTTGGGGGATTATCACGCAAATTCTCTTTAATACATATAATACCCCCCCATCACCTCCAAATGGAACACCTGCCTCTGACATCTACCACTGACATGTATGAGTAGCAGCTTCCCAATAACATTTTCAGTTTGGGCATCAGGGGAACAAACTCATGAGAAGAAGGCATGGTCAGGCTACACAGGGCCACTTCAGGTTTGTTTATGTCACGTCCACTGGAGGGTGTCTTCCCCTCCTCTAAAACTGGCAGATACATGATACCACCCAACAATTGGATATCCTAAATAAAGCGGTGATCAAATGCTCCCTCAACCTCCACCCCCTCCCGCCTTCGGTACACTGCCTGCAAGTAGGACGGCGGGACAATGTCTGAAAATTGAGACCGTCCCGCTTAAAAACGGGACAGTTGGGAGGTATGGCAGGGTATACATAAGCATATCCAATCAGGGATCTACCCAGCTCAGTTTTACCCTCGGCAACAGACCAGGTCCATTTGCAACTACTGTATACATTTCATACACCATGTACAGATGTGCCCAGCTAGATTGTTGCTCATAGCGCCTCTGTGTCGCACCATGGAACGTTACGTGATGGCTGGACTTTGGCGTACCCTGGCATTCAATGAAAGATATGCTACAACATGTAATACAGCGCTTAACCGCTGGGTCTGCGAGTGCTCCACTGTTGTAATTTGTACGGAATACCATACTGTTAAATTGGATGGATATCACATTCACGCACTGTATATGCATGTTCACACAACTAATCTTTTTAATATCACATAAGAACGGTACGCAAATCAGTACACATACTGTTCATAACTTTACAGTAGTGTAGTTGCTGTGTATTGTAGCAGTAGTGTAGTTAACGATATAACTGATACCGTAGATTAATGAGATGTACGCACAGCTTTCAATGAGATAGGATGAATTATTCTCTAATGGTGGGGTACTGTATATTATATATATATATACACATACTAGTAAAATATTTTGAAAGGAAAACACTTTTTTATCATTAAAAACAGCAGCGGGTGGGTGGAGTGCACAAGGATGAGCCCGCTTTGTGTCGTTCTTGATATAGCTGGCATGTGGGCTAGAGGTTAGGTGATCGCCTTGCGGGTTAGAGGTTAGGTGATCGTCTTGTGCCAGGTTCGAGCCCTGGAAAATAATAATTTATATTTGGCACTGTCGGCGCTGTCCCAGACTTAGACACTATAGTGAAACTAGTAGTGGGCTGTTTAAAAGTGAGGCATTACTGATTGTGCATTTTAAAATGCACACTTGCAGCATTGTCGGTGCTGTGGTGGCTGCCAGCTCCAGGGGTTGCAATTTGATCTCTGGCACATGCCCAGTGGAGCTGCTCCATACGCCAGTCCGCTATGCTATGGCATATGGAGGATCATAGTACTGCGCTTGCCCAGTGGGTCAGGAGTCACACGCAATGAAAGTGGGGTATCTGTATTACAAATTGACAGTGCATTTTAAGACGCACACTTGCAGCACTGTTGGCGCTGTCCCAGACTTGGACACTATAGTGATTTCATGACTTCAGAAATCAGTAGTGGGTTCTGTTTGTATTACAAACTGACTATGCGGTTGAAGTCAATTTCAGCACAGTCGGCACTGTCCCAGACTTGGACACTATATTGATTTCTTGACTTTAGAAACTAGCAGTGGGCTGTTTGAAAGTGGGGTCTCTGTAATACAAATTTACAGTGCGTTTTAAGATGCACACTTGCGTCACCGTCGGCACTGTCCCAGACTTGGACACTATAATGATTTCTTGACTTTAGAAACTAGTAGTGGCCTGTTTGAATGTGGTCTCTGTATTACAACCTGTGCATTTTAAGACGTACACTTGTGGCACAGTCGGCACTGTGGTGGCTGCCTGCTCCAGGGGTTGCAATGGGATCTCTGGCGCATGCCCAGTGGAGCCACTCCATGTGCCAGTCGTGCTATGCTGTGGTGTTTGGAGGATCATAGTACTATGCATGCCCACTAGGTCGGGAGTCACACATAGTGCATCAGGTCCCTTCCCCCAAAGCAAGCAAGAGCCTTTCATTACCATACTAAAGGATGCTATGTTAGCCATATAAGCAGTCAGCTCAAGGTCTGTCCTTGTGCCCTCAAAAGGTGAGGAATGGTGACCATTGCCAAGGACACCATCCCCCATCTGCTAAAACAACTTATGTGCCACTATGAATGTGTCGGTATATTACAAACTGACTGTGCGTTTAAAAGCGCACACTTGTGGCACTGTCCCAGACATATATACTGTAGAGAATGCATGTTTTAGAAACTAATAGTGGTGTCTGAGTCACAGGGGTCCCTGGATTACAAACTTTGGGGCTTGCACATGGTTTCTCTGGTGCATGCCCAGTGGAGCTACTCCATAGCCATGTAGAACCCTGCTAGTTGCGCTATGCTGTGGCGTATGGAGGCTCATAGCACTGCGCATGCCCAGTAGGTCAAGAGTCACACACAGTGGATCAGGTCCCTTCCCCAAAGCAAGCAAGAGCCTTTCATTACCATAATAAAAGGATGCTCTGTTAGCCATATAAGCAGTCAGCTCAAGGTCTGCCCTTATGTCCTGAAAAGGGGATGAATGGTGACCATTGCCAAGGATACCATCTCCCATCTGCTAGGACAGCTAATGTGCTACTATGAATGTGTTGGTCACTGCGGAACTGCAGAATACAGTGGTGCAGAAAACAGTGGTGAATAAAACTGACAGTGCGCAAGTGTGCGCCTTAAAATGCACTGTTTGTAACACAGAGACCTTACTTTTAAACAGAGCCCGCTACTAGCTACTAGCATCTGGGGCAGTGCCGACAGTGCCACAAGTGTGCGTTTTAAAATGCACAGTCAGTTTCTAATACAGAGATCTCTCTTTCAAACAGCCCGCTAATAATCCCTAAAGTCATGAAATCACTAGTCTGGGACAGAGGAGACATTGATGCAAGTGTGCAGCTTCAAAATGCACAGTCAGTGTGTAATACAGAGCTGTGCATGTGTGTGAAATATTTTCATATAAAAGTACAGGACTCACACACTTAATGATTTAAAACTTTATTCTACAGCTCTGATTCCATGAGGAAAACGCTGTACTATATTGTACAGAATCACTGCTTCTGTCAGCCAATCATCAGGCGGTGATACAGAAAATGCATTGGAAATCAGACGCATGCGCTGTGTAGTTTAGGAAAAGTGACACCTGGTGGACAAAAAGTTATATTACACATTAGGACTTTTTTCCAGTGCTACGCTATGTTCCGTAACATTCTGTGTGGCGCGACTCATGGCGTAGTGTGTGGTGCGAGATGCATGGAGCACTACATGGCATATGGAGCAACAAACCATCTGGGCACATCTGCAGCTACCATGTGTCTTTTGCTATTTTTTTTTTGTTTTGTTTTGGTGCAAAATATGCGGAACTGTGATGAATTGAAAGGAGTTCTAAAAACTACACACAAACACATTTTATATATATATACATACATATATAAATATAAATAAATAAATATGCCTGCACATTGCATATTAGATCTTCCCTCCTCATAACTTTAAATCAGGTTGTTTTTGCCGGCGCTGTCACCTCTGAAGACTCCAGTTGACAATTCATGATTTCTGTGGGTCACCTGCGTAGTTGAGATGTAATGGTGCATGCTCACATTGGTAAAGGTCAGAGACGCTTAATGCAACTTTGGGCAATGCATAGTTGGGCGTAACTGAGGCTTTTTAGGAATCATATCTTTTGCACATAGAGTAGGGTATTGGGATATGGAGAACTGCATAAACTATTAATTTTTTTTTTTTAACATATTACATAAAAACATTCTGCTATCATTATCTGGAGTGCCTCCCTAATCCTTGTTAAATAGGCTTCCATTTTTTTTGCTGGTGGGGTCTAGCACCAGTGACGGCACAGCAGTAGCTCTTGACCAGGAGATAACATCTTTCTAGAAAAAACATTTTCGAGAGAGAGAGTTTTTCACTTTTTAATAAATAATAGTGCCCTTATGATGGAGGTAAAAAGATGAAAAAAGTAGGGATAACTCCAGGAAGTTTTTATTATAGATATAAAAAGTAGCTTCAAGAACATCAAGCATTCAAGTTGTTGTCGGTGAAGTAAGCAGTTGAGATGCCAGCACTGTAGCTACCGCTAATCAGTATGAGCTGAATATTGCATTGGAAGTCCTATCTGTAACTGCTGAAAGATAGAGCAGGAAAAAAAAAAATCACCCTTTTAAATTCAATTTATTTTTTATTACCAGGTAACCTTCAAACTCCTGTCTATGTATTTCATCTTATTAATACTTTATTTCAGAATAGACATCTTCTGCATTTTTCAGTAAAGCAATCTCTGTACAATGACTCTAACTTTTAATATATTATGAATTGGCGATATTGGATACGATTAAGAAAGACCCTTTGGCAAAGCAATGCTAATTAGCATGTTCTGAACAGACCGGATAGAGAATAAGAAAATATATATATATATAGACAGAGAGAGAGGGATCATTGTTGCCGACAATCTGCCCAGGCCGGCACAGCGTTGTGGGATGACTAGGTGCGTGAGGCACGCTTGGGGGTGCAATTGCATCATCCCGGCCCCACCCTGGTTAAACAATGTTAAGATTACAAATAATTGTGCAGGGACATGATGACTTGATTTAGCACGAATCACGTCATCGGTTCCCCTTGGACCGCCACTTATGTATTGTATTGCCCACTTGTATTGTATTGTATGCTAGGCTGAAAAAGATTGAGGACCACTGATCTAGCACTTGCCTCCGTATAATAAATAAAGCCCTTGGCACGATTTGATCTCTCCCTAGATATTCATGACTTCTCACTGTTAAGCAAACAACCTGAGAAAAATCAACAGAAACAAATAAATTGAAATAAAAAATAAATAAAAAGAATGAAAGAATGTTGTAAAAACAACAAAGTTACCCCATCTATTTGCAACACACCTGCCACATAAGAGCTGACACGTGCATCATCCTTGTCATCACCCGCTGCTCTCAGTTGCTACAGGTTTGCATGCGTTGTGATGGGCTCTCTAATTAAGCGCAACGTCAGCAGTTCAGTCAAAATATTTCAATGCATATTTCACACAAACAAAACAGACAAAAGGATCAAATGTTCTGTCAGAAGAGCTTCGGATTACAGTAGGTTAGCTCAGTGTTTTGCTTGCAAACAGAGACACAGATAATCTTAAAAACAAAAAGTAGAACACTTGAGTTTTCAATGTGCATCTCAACAACAACAAAACAAGAGCAAAATGGCAATATTTTGTTTAAAGCTTTGAGAGAAACAATGGGTTTACGTAAGCAGCACTGTCCACTACAAACAAAAATACGCACAGGAAACGGCTATTTTGTGGATTGAACCAATATTTTCGAGAATGTACAAATGTGTCTCCAAACAGCCCATCTCGGCTTGCGCCAAACGCCTCTTTGTGCCCGAAAATGCATCTTCGTCGCAAATGGATGCGACAAACCACTTCACAAGATTGCACAGATGAATTTGATATGTGACACTTGTATAATCTTCTGCCCTGTTATTATACATAACACCATCCATGAGTAGAACCTTCACCGTTCCAGAAATGTTCTGATTTCATACAGAACTGTGTAGAGTAGTTAGCAGTGTTGCCTCACAGCCCCAACTAGGAAATGTTATGTTCTAGCTAGGGATGGCCATCGATAGTTAATACCAATGGGCAATTGTTTGCCATTGATGGTGGAGATTCAATGGTTCTCCACCATTGATGGCACATAGCCAAACTATGTTGGTTTTTCTCTCCATGTGCTAGGTCACGGAGCCTAGCTCCACCCCTAAACACAATCCACAACGCCACGCCCCCACTTCCTCATTGGCCTGCTGCCTGGCAACTACTAACGCAGGGATGATCATCGGTGGATGAACTATTTGATAGTTGCCAGCCGATGGTTTCATACCATCGAGATCAACCAGCAATGTTTCCATCAATGGTTAACCTACAGATGGTCATACCTAGTTCTAGCTGTGTTTTCTTGTGCCTTCTCTATGTTCTCCAGTTTCTTCATACTCTGCAAAAACAATAAGTGAATGGGCTACAGACTAAAAAACGGCCCCAGTATGTGTATCTATACAGCATATGCTTGTTTATTAGAGGTTTCAAACTGTAAGATCATTGTGGCAGGCACGGATGTAAATTACATTCTCTGTATAGTGCTGCTTATTATGGTGGCGATAATAATAAAGCTTAGTTTCCTAGTGAAATGCAGCCACAGAAGAGTAACACTTTGTGCAGTAAACTTTGGAATAGTAAAATAAAACTAAAATCACACTTCACTCACTAGAAATAGAGTCATATAAATCAGTGTTTTGTTTTGTTTTAAGTTATTTTTAGATTGATGACCTTGTTATTTTTGCATTTAAGTCTACATGGCTTTCAAACATTGTGGTATAATAAAAAAAAAAAAAGTGTGTTGTCATTTTATTATGTATTAATATTGAAAAGCTTTGTGTTACATTAGAATAATATTACATCGCAGTGCCCTTGCCTTTCCTTTGAAAGTGAATACACAAAGAGGAACATGGGCAGTCTGCTTCCACCCCATGCAGTTTGAGCCATCTTATCTATCCATTAAGTAGTGGATTTTGGCAGCGACAATGCTGTGGAAAGTATTTTTGTAAATAAATCTGTTGCATTATGTGTTCCAGGCATTTAATGTTTGCTGTAGTTTAAAGGAAAAAAAAATCTGGAGGAATGGAGCTGAATTTCCGGAGTTTCAGGTGTACAATTAGGAAAATAAATCTGTTCTCCACTTGAGGATTTAAAATACATGTTAATATTTACATAGGAGACTTCAAAACGCCAGTTAATTAGGAATTCAAATATTTGCAGAATGAGATTTTTGTTTCTCTCTAACACTGAATGAAACAAGCCAAAACATAAAAAAAAAAAAAAGTGGTTATGTGCAGGTCGGGACCACTTATTTGGAAACCTATAATGAAGAAAACTAGAAGTCGGTAGAGGCGGGAAGCTGCATTAAATGCTGCTGTTCAGTCATTTTGTACCTGGGCAGAATCTCGCAGCTGCACCATACTTGCCTACCCTCCAGAAAATCGCTTCTGGCCCCCCGGAAAGGCAGGCAAGCCTCCTGGCCCCAGGCCCCTCCCCCGCGGTTCCATGATGAACTCTGGCAGCAGGGGGACCAGTGACGCGATTCGCACTGAATCGCATGATCGTGGCCCTGCCCAGGGCCGGATTTACCGCTAGGCAACCTAGGCGGCCGCCTAGGGCCCTGCGGGTCCCAAGGGGCCCGTAGCCGGGCTTCCCCGGTAATCTGGCCCTGGAGAGAACCTGCAGTGCTGCTCTGAGTTTTGAGCGCACCAGCCGGGGCCCGGGGATGAAGCGTACTGATCATGGCTGGATTAAAGGGTAATTGGAGGGAAGTCCTCCCGGGCCCCCCCCCCGCCGCCGCTCGGATCCGACCACGCGATCCACAGCCACTCCAGTAGCATTCACATAGTCCCCACAGGCGCCGCAGAGCAGTGCTGAATTGCCGGGCCGGCGGTGGACCAATCAGACACAGAGTAGCAGCCTGCGGCTCCCAGTGACTGGTTGGCGTGCACGCTGCAGGGAAGAAGAGGGCGTGACGTGAAAGAAGGGGCGGGCGCTGGGCACACAGCCACAGAAGAGAAGGTGGAAGCTGGAACATGCCACAATACTGCTGGGGATGGCTGTGGCTGAGCCAGTGTGTCACACAGTCAGTCAGCATCTTGCCATCACAAAAGTAAGACAGTATTGAAGGGCTTTTTTTTTTTTGTCACCAAATAAAATGCAACTACTGTTATTAAAGGCACTGGGTCCTATAGCATTAAATGTGTTTATATATATAATATACATACATACACACACACATGTATGTGTATATATGTACATGTGTATGCAAATATATATATATATATATACATATATACACACACACACATACATATATATTTTATATATATATATAATACATACATACACAGAGTCAGGTCCATAAATATTGGGACATTGACAGAATTTTCATATTTTGTCCTCTATTCACCACCACAATGGCTTTGAAATGAAACAAACAAGATGTGATTTAACTGCAGACTTTCAGATTTAATTTGAGGGTAATTACATCCAAATCAGGTGAACGGTGTAGAAATTACAACGGTTTCTATATGAGCCTCCCACTTTTTAAGGGGCCAAAAGTAATGGGACAAACTAAACATCCTAAATCTAACTTTCACTTTTTAATACTTTGTTGCAAATCCTTTGCAGGCAATTAGAGCCTGAAGTCTGGAACGCATAGACATCACCAGACGCTGGGTTTCATCCCTGGTGATGCTCTGTCAGGCCTCTACTGCAAATGTCTTCAGTTCCAGCTTGTTCTTGGGGCATTTTCCCTTCAGTTTTGTCTTCATCAAGTGAAATGCATGCTCAATCGGATTCAGGTCAGGGGACTAACTTGGCCATTGCATAACATTCCACTTTTTAGCCTTAAAAAACTCTTTGGTTGCTTTTGCAATATGCTTTGGGTCATTGTCCATCTGCACTGTGAAGCGCTGTCCAATGAGTTCTGAAGCATTTGACTGAATATGAGCATATAATATTGCCCGAAACACTTCAGAATTCAATCTGTTGCTGTTGTCAATAGTCACATCATCGATAAATACAAGGGAACCAGTTCCATTGGCAGCCATACATGCCCACGCCATGACACTACCACCACCATGCTCCACTGATGAGGTGGTATGTTTTGGATCATGAGCAGTTCCTTTCCTTCTCTTCCCATCACTCTGGTACAAGTTGATCTTTGTCTCATCTGTCCATAGGATGTTGTTCCAGAACTGTAATGGCTTTTTTAGATGTTGTTTGGCAAACTCTAAACTGGTCTTCCTGTTTTTGTGGCTCACCAATGGTTTGCATCTTGTGGTGAACCCTCTATATTCACTCTTGTGAAGTCTTCTCTTGATTGTTGACTTTGACACATATACATCTACCTCCTGGAGAGTGTTCTTGATTTGGCCAACTGTTGTGAAGGGGTTTTTCTTCACCAGGGAAATAATTCTTTTGTCATCCACCACAGTTGTTTTTCCGTGGTCTTCCGGGTCTTTTGGTGTTGCTGAGCTCTCCAGTGCGTTCTTTCTTTTTAAGAATGTTCCAAACAGTTGATTTGGCCACACCTAATGTTTTTGCTATCTCTCTGATGGGTTTGTTTTGATTTTTCAGCCTAATGATGGCTTGCTTCACTGATAGTGACAGCTCTTTGGATCTCATATTGAGAGTTGATAGCAACTGATTCCAAATGCAAATTTCACACCTAGAATCAACTCCAGACCTTTTACCTGCTTAATTGATAATGAAATAACGAAGGAATAGCCCACACCTGTCCATGAAATAGCTTTTGAGTTGATAGTCCCATTACTTTTGGTCCCTTAAAAAGTGGGAGGCACATATTGAAACTGTTCTAATTCCTACACCGTTCACCTGATTTGGATGTAATTACCCTCAAATTAAATCTGAAAGTCTGCAGTTAAAGCACATCTTGTTTGTTTAATTTCAAAGCCATTGTGGTGGTGAATAGAGGCCAAAATATGAAAATTCTGTCAATGTCCCAATATTTATGCACTTGACTGTACCTAAAATTGTGCCTATTACTAGTGTGCGTAACAATACCTGACTCCATGCTTTTAAACCAATAAGGGAGGGGTGCTAGTCCAGGCTGAAGGCATCTCCTTTCCCTCAGGTGTGTAATGAAGCACATTAAATGGAGTGTATAGGAAAGATTTGGTGGGAAGTCCCATAACCTTGGCCATGATTATGCTAAAAACACTCGATTGATTGAGATATATATATATATATCTCAATCTCAATGTGTGTGTGTATATTTATGTGTATATACTCTAAGTATGTATTTTATATATGTTTTATATATATATATATATATATATATATATATATATAGATAGATAGATAGATAAAGTCCAAATGAATGGGATAGGCACTCACCAGTTAGTAGAAAAAAGTTTTAATCACTCACATGATGTAAGACAATAGTCGACGTTTCGGTCCAGGTAGACCTTTATCAAGACAAGAAATTCACCACCATGATTCAGCCACAGGGGTTACCTGTGGCTGAATCATGGTGGTGAATTTCTTGTCTTGATAAAGGTCTACCTGGACCGAAACGTCGACTATTGTCTTACATCATGTGAGTGATTAAAACTTTTTTCTACTAACTGGTGAGTGCCTATCCCATTCATTTGGACTTTATCTACATCTGGACTTTTTTATGTCTATAATGGAGCACCCCACTATTGGAGTTTTTATAACAGTGAGTGCAGCTTTCTGGACTATGTGTATATATATATATATATATATATATATACACACACACACATATGTATACACGTACATGTGCATATATATATATATATATATATATATATATATGCGTGTCTATCTATCACAAAGGTTACTGGCACTCATACTTGATCCAATCTAACTGGTTGCTTGCTGAGGTGCTCACCCTGGGGAAATGTACCCCTCCACATATACAATCAAGAAAAAGGCGGCACACCCAGCCTGAAAAAAACCCCCACAATAATAGCCGATGCTTTACATATCAACGTTTCGGGGTCAGCCCCCCGCCCTCAGTAAAGCATCGACTATTATTGTGTTTTTGTCAATATGGGTGTGCCGCCTTTGTCTTGTTTGTTCATATATATATATATATATATATATATATATACACATACATATATATATATACATACACACATACATACATACACACAGGCCACCTGAACAACTTTAGCCACTACACAGTGTTAGTGCCGAAGAGCATATGGTGGCGTTACCCTCTGGGACGAGGTGCTTAGTACATAAATGAGGGGGCATTGAAGGGGGGTAGTATGTGGTGCTGTGAGGTGGGTTAGTAACTGGGTCAGTGTGTGCATTGGGGGGGTCAATGTGCTATGGGGGAAACAAGTGGGTTGGGATGAACGTCAGTGTGCTGAATGAGTGATCGCTGTGAGAGTCAGTGTGATATGGACTGGCAGTGAGAGCTATAGAGGGGGCAATCAGTGGGGCCAAACTCTGAAAACCTTAGCAAAAATCAAGTGTATTTAAGGCCTTGGCGCACCAGGGTCCTGTACAGCAGCATGAATTTGGAATGAAAATATAGTGCTATGGATTGCTTGGTGGAGGGGGGCGCCAAAACCGGTATCTTGCCTAGGGCCCCATGAGGTCTAAATCCGGCTCTGGCCCTGCCCCTGCTTCACATTGCCGCGACACGCCCCACACTGTGAAAGACCGACAGCTCCCTCCCAGAAGGAGGGAGTTCAAAGTCAGTAAGTATGAGCTGCACTCCCCCAACACTTGCCAGCTCAGGTCCCAGTATTCTCTGTAACTAGGCTCTCCAACAGTCTCAGCTCTCCCACTGGCACCCCCAACAAACAAACTCGGGGCACCCAGAGACACACACATAGCAATTTTACACACTGATGCACAGTAGTGGACCCCTAAAAGTACAGATCCCTAATACATAAAGATGCCTTGTGTAGAGAAATTGTATAAACCAGTTTCTTAATCTCAACCCTCAAATTTTCCCAACAGGTCATGTTTTGAAGATTTCTGTTTGTGGAAGCAGGTGGGATCATTAGCGAGCTAACAAAATAGATTACATCCAATGAGGATGTCTACAATTACACAGTACTGTACAGAGCTGACAAGTTCATATGGGTATAAAGTATATATAGATAGAGATATATATAGATATATGATAAAGATATAAAAAAAATAAGGGGGTCCACAGCCATTACGTTGGGGTATGAATCCCGGTCACCAAACAGTTAATACAAACGAGCTCTCTGCTCCCAAGATGCACCAGGTTTCCTCCTCATATACCCCACCTCCTGCCTCAGGTAGTCAGTTCGTTAACAAGCTCAAGCAGGCAGAGACAAACAAAGGGTAAGTAAGAAAAGACCCATACTTACGAGTCCAGACTCTCAAGAGAAGAAACTACGGAAAACCTCCCCCAGAACTACAGGTGCGTCTGGGTGGGTGTCCTGTGGACCCCATGGACATCGAAGAAAAAGAAAGAGTTAACAAAGGTATGTTATACCATAACTCTTATTTTCTTCTTCGGGGTCCATGGGGTCCACAGCCATTACGTTGGGGATATCCCAAAGCACTAACCCTACGGGCGGGGACGCTCCTGACTCTCGGAAGAGAGGAGAATCCTACGCCCAAAGGAGGCATCCTGAGAGGCAAAAGTGTCAAAGGCATAAAATTTGACAAAGGTATAGATGGAAGACCATGTGGCTGCTTTACATAATTGCTCAGCAAAAGCACCCCGGCGGGCCGCCCATGATGGACCTACCGCCCTAGTAGAATGTGCCGTCACTGAATCCGGCACACGCATACCAGCCTGTGTATAAGCCAATGAAATTGCCATGCGAATCCACCTGGCCAGTGTCTGTTTATTGGCTGGCCAGCCACGCTTATGACAACCATAAAGCACAAGAAGTGAATCGGACTTCCTCCATTTGCTCGTGCGTTTGACATAAATTCTCAACGCATGGACCACATCCAGGGAAGCCTCACCTTGTGAGAGACTTGTGCCCTGAAATGCTGGAACTACTATTTCTTCATTAATATGAAATTTAGACACCACTTTCGGAAGGTAACCATCCCTAGTACGTAGTACTGTTCTATCTTGATGAAATATCAAGAACGGCTCCTGGAAGGAAAGCGCAGCTAAATCCGACACTCTACGTGCAGATGCCATAGCAAGGAGGAATACCGTCTTTGCTGTTAGCCACTTGATGTCTATTGAATTTAAAGGCTCGAAGGGAGGAGCCTGTAAAACCTTCAGAACTAGAGTCAAGTCCCACGGAACAACCGGGGAAATGAAGGGAGGCTGAATCCTCAACACCCCCTGAAAAAAGGTCTTTATATCCGGTCTCAGAGCAATTTTATGTTGGAACCAGACTGAAAGAGCTGACACCTGTACCCTTAAAGAGTCCAGGTGTAGCCCTTTTTCCAGACCGCTTTGAAGAAAATCCAGCACTCTGGATATCAGGAATTTATGTGGATCATACCCTTTCAGTTCACACCACTGAAAGAAAGTATGCCAAACCCTATAATATATACGGGCTGAGGATGGTTTCCGTGCCTTCAGCATCGTCCGTATAATAGACTCGGAAAACCCCTTTTCCCTCAACACGGAGGCCTCAAGAGCCATGCCGTCAAAGATAGCCGATGAAGATATGGGTACCATTAGGGACCCTGTAGCAACAGATCAGGTCTCAATGGCAGAGGCCATGGAGTGTCTATGGAGAGAGACTGTAGATCTGTGAACCAGTGCCGTCTCGGCCATGCTGGAGCTATTAATATGATGGTGCTGCCCTCTTGTTTGATCTTTCTGACCACTCTGGGCAGAAGAGCAAATGGGGGAAACGGATATACCAGCTTGTAACGCCACTTTACTGTCAGTGCGTCTACAAACTCGGCTCTCGGATCTCTTGTCCAGGATCCGTACCTGGGAACCTTGTTGTTCCTTCTTGATGCCATCAGATCTATTTCTGGTAGACCCCACCTACCCACAAAGTTCCAAAAAACCTGTGGATGTAGGGCCCATTCCCCTGCATTTATCTCTTGCCGACAGAGAAAATCGGCCTCACAATTCAGGATTCCTGGAATGAACACGGCAGATATCGTGGGCAGATGAGTCTCTGCCCATACCAGGATTCTTGATACCTCTGCCAAGGCGGCCCGACTCCTCGTGTCCCCTTGATGATTTAGGTAGGTGACCGCTGTGTGATTGTCCGACTGTATCTGCACCGACCTGCCCTTTAAGATTTCCTGAGCCTGCACTAAAGCTTTGAATATAGCTCTTAGTTCCAGGATATTTATCGGTAGCCAGCTTTCCGTCACTGACCACTTTCCTTGGAAAGTGTGTTACCCAGTCATCGCCCCCCAACCTTGAACATTGGCGGACGGTTTTGACTAATGTCCAATCCGACACCCAAAAGGGGCGACCCTGCCTGAGATGCTTTGTCTGCAACCACCAGGTCAGGGACAACCATACCTCTGGAGAGAGATGCAGCAGCTGGGACCTGATCGTGCGATGATCCTTGTTCCAGTGAGACAGAATGAATTGCTGCAGTGGTCTGGAGTGGAATTGAGCATTTTCCACCATCGACCCCAGGACCTGCATGGCTACTAGAACGGATATTTGCCTGTTGCAAAGCAACCTGCGTATTCATGATTGTAGAGGATCTTCTCCTCCGGCAGATATATTCTCTGCACCATGAAATCCAATCTCGCTCCCAAATGACACATCTGTTGTACCGGACAGGGTGACGACTTTTGCCAGTTTATGATCCAGCCGTGACTGTACAGACATGATACTGTCAGCCTCAAATGATCCTGTAACAGCTGTGGGGACTGCCCCAGCAACAGGAGGTCCTCCAAGTAATGCAAAATCCTGATGCCTTGGCGTCTGAGGCATGCCATCATCACTGCCATCACCTTGGTGAATACCCGAGGGGCTGTGGACAGGCCAAACGGCAGGGCCTGGAACAGAAAATGGTCCTCCCCTACCGCAAAACGAAGAAATTTTTGATGAGCCTGTGTGATTGGGATGTGAAGGTATGCATCTTGTATGTCTAGGGACACCATATAGCCCCCCTGTTCCATTGGCAACACAATCGATCGCAAAGTTTCCATCCTGAACCAGGGGGCTTGAATAAATTTGTTGAGCTCTCTCAGATTTAGAATAGGCCGGTATGACCCTTTCGGTTTCAGAACCAAGAACAGATTGGAGTAAATCCCCTCTCTGAACTGGTTCTCTGGCACCGGAATCACTACTTCTGATGCTAGTAAGGCAAGAGTAGCATTCTGAAGGGCCAAAGCTCTTTCTGAACCCACCTGCAGGTTTAAACAAAAGAACCTTTGAGGAGGAGTCCTCCAAAACTTCAGGGCGTACCCTCGGGAAACAACTCCCCGAACTCAGGCATCCTCCCGAAGCAGTCGGCCCCCCACCCTGGGATCCCCCAGGGGGAGGCCAGTCCCATCAGGCCACTGGTTTATCCTGGACCCTAGATCCTGGACGTTTGTTCAGCCAGGGCTTCCTGGGTCCTGCCTTTCTTGGTGGAAATCTCGCTGAGGGCTGACCTTTGGCCTTGCCCTGCGGCCAAAACCCCCGAAAGGACGCCCTCCTCAATTTAGACAAGGTTGCTGATGGTAAACCTGCCGTCTTTGAGGCTGCCATGGAGGATACAATTTTGTCCAGTTCTTGACCAAAGAGCACACCTCCTGTGAATGGAAGGAATTCTAGGGCCTTTTTGGACCAGACATCTGCCCTCCAATCTTTCTACCAGAGGATCGTATGTGCCACCACAAATTCAGCTGAAACTTTAGAGGAAAGGATCCCTGCATCCAAGGCGGCATCACCCAAATAAGAGGCCCGTGGTGGTACGTTTAATCAGCTATGCCACATGCGCATCAACTGATGGTGGATTCTCCCAATTGGCACAGTCCTCTGCTGGAAAAGGATATAGAAGTGCCATTCTTTTAGTTCTGATAAATGTTCAGACTTTGGGAATTCTGCCTTAACCACTTTTTGGCGCTTGAACAGGGGGGCTTTCCTAAGCGGAAGATCCCCTTCCTCGAAATTTAACACCGATTTTACAGCCCTTATCAGAAAAGGGACATCGGCTACTGGGAAATGATCATCACCCTCCTCGGAGCTAGACTCCTGCGAAAAGTCCTGTGCCTGTTCCTCCTCGGAGGAGGCACTCGAGTACTCACCCATGTAAGGTGGTACATGGCGCCTAGATTTAGGCTGCTTTGGCTTGACAGCCTGAGGCTGAAAAAACCCTGAGGATGATGCCATAACCTTACCAGCACCAGGTTCCATCCAAGGCGGCCACATCATGGGCATAGGATGCATCTGCTGAGGCAAACCCCAAACCGGTGGTACCGGGGCAGCCAGCCATTCCGCCACCTGAGAAAATGATGCCCAAGGAGGCTCAGGGCCTGAAACAGGCAAACTTAATTGGTGTGGTGGCTGTATGAAACAGTTCCCACAAAGCCCATTTTGTAGAAAGTCCTGTGGGGACAGACCTGCCTTGCAGGCTACACAGGATATCAGCAATGGGGCTTCCGCCACCTGACCCTCAGACTCCTCAGACATATCACTATGCCACTGGTTCTGAGAATATATGTGCTGCTTTCTACTCTCAACCCACACACCTGTAGCAAGGGCAGGGGAGAGACAGTGACAGTATACAGGAATTACAGGTCTTTTACAGAAGAAACAGTATCCATAAACAATCACATGTCGTGCATAAATACTCTGCGAGCCATATGCATATAAGCTCTCACTACCACAATCAGCCTAAGCTTAGGTAGGATAGAGCCCTGTAAAAACCTAGACCAGCAGTAGGCAAGGTATACAGGGAGACTGCCCAGCGTCCCTCTTGTAGGAGCAGCATTCAGAGAGCAACTGACATACACTCTGGCTGCCCTATATGGAGGCTGGGAGGAACAATCCACAATCAACTGTGCCAGAGGATTGAACTAGCGTGTGGATTGGGGGAGGGGCCACCAGGGAAGCGTACCTCCGCTATGCTGCTTGGACCTGCCCGGTAAACTGACCTGGCCGCCACCACAAGCCCCGGCTGGTCAGGAACATCAAATCCCGGCGGTCTAGGCTAGGAGAACAAGCCGTATGCCTGACTGCAGCGCGCCTCCGGCCAGTCTCGCCGCCGGAGGCCGGACCGCCACGTGGTCCTGGCGTCAGCGGCCGCTGCGACCACCTGCTTACCTGCCATCCCCTTGACCGGTTGCGGTCCAGGGCCAGAAAGCCCCTGCCGAATCCCCTGCCAAGGCTAGCGGTGCGGCGCCAGAGGAGGTAGTTGCAGCGGGTGGCCGGTGCGCCTCCAATCAGGTGCGAGGCTGCTTCCAGGACAGCTCAGGCCACCCGCTGAGATAGAGAGTAAAACTTTTTTTTTTTTTGTACTCGTCTGCAGGACTGCTCCAGCAGTCCCACTGTCTATGTGGTGAACACACCAAACAGGAAGAACTGGCTACCTGAGGCAGGAGGTGGGGTATATGAGGAGGAAACCCGGTGCATCCTGGGAGCAGAGAGCTCGTTTGTATTAACTGTTTGGTGACCGGGATTCATACCCAAACGTAATGGCTGTGGACCCCACGGACCCCGAAGAAGAAAAACGGATATCAAAGGGATAATAAAACTCCATATTTAATCCCCTAATAAGCCTTATTTCAAATTTGCTCAAAAAAAAGTATATTCAGTTCCACACCAAGTTCCTTTGGGTTTCGTATACAGACTTGTTATCAGCATTTCCTTACATGAAAATAAATGGAAAAATTAGTTTTATTGTCTATCAAGTTTATACCCATTTGAACTGGTCAGCTATATACAGTACATAGGGTTACTCAGAGATCCGATGTTCCTTCAGATGCTGTATCTTTGAAAGCAAGCGAATAATCTGAGAAGGTGCCGGTAGCCATTTCTGTACAAAAAATGGCAGCTGCGTCATATGGATTACTTCACAGATCCGCTGCAAATGAAGACAAAGCAGTGACAGGCTTTGCATTCAACTCTAATTTAGACCCATTGTCCCATCCTTTTTTCTAGTTCCAATTTCCTCTTGTCCCATCCTCCCTAGTGCAAATGAAGGTGGACATCACTATCCAATATCGGCGCTATGCGCTTTATTTATAAGACAATGGGTCCTATTCATCATAACTTAAGTAAAGTTTTTTTTTGACCAACATTTCTAATTTTTAAAGGGAGCCATTCATTAAAAACTGATAATGCAGGAGATATCACCGCTTACAAGTGCGGCATTCATCAAATTCTGAATTTTTGGAATTTGCTGGTGTTACTGTACGCCATCCTCAGAGGGCATACAGCCCCCAAAATGCTTCACAAGCTGTTGCTTACACAGCAGATTGTAAAGCAGTGGGACTGCTTTGGAGCTCCCCTATCGGCGCTGCGTCCTTGCAGGCTCCCTACCCAACCGCTGCAGCGAGAAGCATGTCTCTCCTCTGTCTGGTCCCCAGTGGCACTTGTAAGCACTTATTTAACCATTTACTTTAAACAGTTAATTCATAAAATAGTAGAAGCTCTTACAAGGGAATGCAGCCAGATTACCACCAGCCGGTAATCTGACTGCATCCCCTTGTAAGTGCTTCTTCTACTTTGCTCGCTGTCGGAATCCCAACGATGGAACCCCGACCCGGAACTAAAGATAGGTGTTGAAATACCGATGCCTATCTTTAGCCCCACAGGAATTGGGGGGAGGGAGGGTTAGGTACCCATGGGGGGACTACTGCCCGGGGAGTGTTAGCACCACTGGGGGGATTTGGGTTAGGCACCCCCCCCCCCCCGGGAATGTTAGGTATAAGGAGCGGGAATAGGGGTGGGTAGAGTTAGGCACCACTAAGGGAAGGTTAGGGTACTTACCAGACCAAGTCGGGATGTAGACTGTTCGGGCTTCCGGCATCAGTATTTCATCCGGCAGCTAATGAGCCGCCGGCATTTCATACCATTTCCCTTAGAAGTGCCACTGGGGAACAGACAGAGGTGAGACGCTTCAAGCTGTAGCGATATAAATAAAAAAAAATAAAAAAAATGTACTTTAAATATTATTTAAAAACACTTACCACTGCTGTTATGCATTCGGTGAATGGAAGCAGCACATGTGCAGTATGCATTACGAAGGCTGAGCTAAGTATCTATTTTCCGAAAAGCTGTCATCGCAAGAATGACAGCTTTACGGAATAGATACTTATTAAGGAGAGTAATGATGAATTCCTCCGGTGATTAGGTAGAACTCCATGAGAGTTCTAAACTTAAATTATCTCCAAATACTTTTTATTAATAATGAAAAGACCCCAATGATTTAACAAGTGGACGGCGTTCTGCAAGTCTCTCTCTTTTTACATGGAGGATAATTAGGATCTGTCCATATACCGCTTGTTATCAGCATTTCCTTGCACTGTATGGAGCGCCCAAATCAGAAGTAAGTTGTACCCTTCATCTGATAATTATTAGCAAAATAAATAAATAAATTGCAATTAAAATAATGAAGACCAGTTTTTAATTGGGAGCACAATTTCCAGACAAGTCTCCATGAGTCCCAACATAAACGTCTTTTAAATATCTCTAGTGTTAATGAACATGAAGTAACAGAGATGATTACTTTCAAACTGTGATAAGGGAATGTTTGCCATAGGGACCGGAGAGTGAGCTAATATTGTATAAACAAAATCTGCATACAAATAAGTAATTAAAACTAAATTACTAGACTAACTTATTAAAACAAACTACTACATGAAAGAAATCTAAATGACAAATTTAGAAGGTTTTTTTTTTTTTTTTTCAGACCACCTATTTTTATAATGCTTATTATTTTACAGCTATGTGTAATAAATGCATTTGATAAACTTCTGCATAATTATACACATTGACTATAAGTCATACCTGCCGACATTCTGGCTGCTCCTTCCGGGAGGGAGCAGCCAGATCGGCAGGACGGGGTGGGCGTGGCCGAGACAAGGGGGAGTGGCCGGTCGGGTGACGTCACTTGTGGGCGTGGCGGGGGCGGAGTCACGCGATCACTGCAGTTTGGCCCCGCCCCCACTACACAATGCCGATAAAATAGGCATTGAGCAGCAGAGGGCGGGGCCAAAATGACGTGAAACGTGTCACCGCCCCTGCCCGCTGCGGGGGTTACAGGGGTTATAGCGGGGGGGGATAGGAGGGGTGAGCGGCAGCCGGGAGAATTGCCTGCCTTCCCAGGAGGTCGGGAGCGGCACCCGATTTTCGGGAGGCTCCCGACCAAATCGGGAGGGTAGGCAAGTATGCTATAAGTGTAATCTACCAAAGCAGTCCCCATGCTGCTCCCGACAGCAAGAAGGTGAAGATGAACTCCCCAAACACTGTGAAGCGGCGGCCAGGGACAGTCAGGGGCTGTGCCTTATAGCAATAGGCGGCATGGCCCCTGGTGTAACGTGCAGTCTATAAGATAAAAGACTGCACATTACCCCTCCTCCTCCATGCAGTGCAGGGGCTGTGCAGCCTAATGCTATAAGGCACAGCCCCTGACTGTCCGCGGCCACCATTCCAGTCCCTGCCTCCTGCTACTCCATACCCTCCAACTATACTGTTTTAGCCGGTACAGTACCGTATTTTAATGGCCTGTACCGGCAAACGGGGCAGTACCATTTTGCACCGGGTTGGTACACTCACCAGATTTCTTAAGCAGTTGAGTAGCACTGCTGGGACACAGGACTCCCGCAGCGCTGCTGAGTGACAGCCCGATCTTCTCCGACCTCCGTGCTTCTCTGCCCTGACCGTCGCCAGCGTCAGCATACAGAACATGCAGTATAACACTTACTGCAAGTTCTAAACCAGCCAGCGCCCGATGCCTGCAGCCTCCATGGGCACGCCCCTTTATACGTGACCACGCCCCTTTATCTGTGGCCACGCCCCCCATGTACCGGGTTCTTACTGGAAAATGTTGGAGGGTATGCTACTCCGATGCCTATGCGCCCACCGCCCAGCAACAGGTAAGTTGGAAGGAGGGAGAGATGAGAATGGTAGAGGGAGCGCCGCCAAAATTAATATAATGCCACCCACAACATAAAATCGTTACGACGCCCCTGTTTGAACTTTGAACCAGTGATTATTCACTTCCACATTACTTCCTAAAAGGTAAAAATACAGCGCACAAATCAAGAAACTTTATGCAATATACAACATATAATTAGTGGAAATGTTTCCAAATATATAAACCAATAAATTGAAAAATGCAAAGAAAGTCACTAGTTCTTGGAGTGAAAGGCAGAATCTAGGGGCGTAGCTAGAACTTTATGGGCCTCATAGCAACATTTTTAAAGGGGCCCCCCAAATGCAGATCTCTACCAGAGTGGGCATGTTGAATGCCACACAAGAGGCGTGGTTAGTGTTGCCTATCACTCTATCGTTATCACATCTCCTCATCATCGTCATTAACAAATATCATATCCAGCAAACTTTTTCAATGTCATTATTATACACTACACTATGGACCTTCTTCAGACCCGCTAAGGCAAGATCGCTCGCTGTGAGCGATTTTCGCCCATGTACGCATGTGTATAATTCGCAGTGCACGTGCGCAAGCAATTCATTGCAACCTGATTTTGGTAGCTCGTAAGCCACTATCAGGTCGCTGCTTTGAGTGACAGATAGTGCTGTTTGTGGGTGGTAACAGGGTGTTCACAGTGCTTGTGAACGGGGGAATGGTGTTGCGAACGCAGGTGTGTCAGTCCCTTAAAACGCTGTTTAAAGGGCGTGCATAATTAGCAAAGTAGCATCAAAGAAGACGTCACCTGCATGTATTTCAGCCAGCACTGATCGCAGTGCTTGTGGTGGGTAAAGGCAACCCCAAGGGCTGCGAGCAGCTCCGATGTCTCACGATGCTCCCGATTAATCATACATTTCCAGACACTTGCGAGCACACTTTGCCGTAGCTCGCTAACACACAGTGGGCGTCCTTACACGACGCAATGAGAGCGCTTAATTTACATATCCGGCCCCTTTTTGCCAGCGAGCGGGTCTGAATAAGCTCCAATATACGCATTACATACATATATGTACACATACAAAACACACACTTGTGTGTAATAAATATATATATATATATATATATATAATACACACATACAAATATGGAGGCTGGCTGCAGCATCACAGTTTGACTCTTAGTGTCACTCACAACAGCATTCGGTCTTCCTTTGAACTCCACTCGCCTCCGACAACTCACTGCAGCGCCAATTCCCTCCCAGTCCCTGCCCACCGTCAGAGGCCTGGTGAAGAGAGACTCACGGGAGGATGAAATCTCGCAAGGACTTCAGACCAGTAGCTCTGCAGCCGCGGCGGGTGGAGACAAAGTGAGTGACCCGTCCCACTCAGTCCGTGTGACTCCCCCCTCCTATCCCTACCTGTTCATTGAAAAAGTCTGCACGGTGCAGTGGTTTGCTTGCTGGGCCCCCTAAGCCACTGGGCCCAGGGGCAAACGCAGGATTTTTCCAGGAGGGTTTCTAGTTACACACATATATATATACATATACTGTATGGACACACCATACTTGCCTACTGTTGAAAAAGCATTTCAGGGAGATTGTGAAAGCAACACCTATGAGCGTGCGTTAAAGTGGGTAAGTCCTGCTACTTCTGAGAGGCGTGTCCTAGCACTGACTAACATCCAAATGTAAACGAGCCCCCAAAACAGTTAGTAAGGTCTATTTATTGATGAAAACACACTAATACTTTCCAGAAATTACATGTAGTCATAGAGAACATTGTGCCTTCTAACCAATTCAGAGAAATTATACTAATCATCCCATTTGAATGTAATATTATTTATAAAATATAAATATATATACATACATATACATACACACAGTATATAAATAGCATAGAAACAGAAATGAGGACTGTGTAACCGATGATAAAATTATATATTATTACAGGCTATTTCCTGGGATTTTCTTCCTGTGTGCCTCTAGTATTCTATTAGCATAAACCAGATAGGCAGGTGGAGAGCTTCAAATCAAATAGAGATGATCCCTCATTAAAAAGAACTAAAAGGTTTTATTATGAATACAACAAAAAAAAATGAAAGGAGGAAGTTCTGAATGACGAAACATGTTGGGACTACCTACCCAGCCTCTCCTAAGTGTGGACGTGGTTACTTCTGAATAAGATATGCAATTTTTTAACTACTTATCCTGTATTTACCAGCTCCATTCTTGTTGCATCCATAATAAACCAGTTTAATAAAAAGTGACTGGCAAGAAGCCACCTCGAGTCACAGTGTACCCAGTGCAGTCACGAACTGCACTAACTCACTGAGGTGGCGGATTTGACCGGTAGGGGGGGGGGCTGAAGCCCCTAGGTAAAATCTGGCACTGCATGGCTTCCAAAACTTGGTGGCTCATAGTTTGTATTTTATAAGCATTACTACTTGTTTCGTCACAAATGTATGGAGAAAGTTATAGAGCAGGCCTTGCCAGCCTGTGGCTCTCCAGCGGTTGTGAACTACAAGTTCCAGCAAGTTTTACAAGCTGATCGGTGGGATGGTATGCAGGGACTTGCAGTTTCACAACAGCTGGAGAGCCATAGGTTAGCCAGGGCTGTTTAATGGTGGTAGTTATGCACTGCCCAATCATAGGAGATCTTCCGCAGGTTAGTTTGTTTGTTAAGCTTGTGCCAACTTCAGAAGGTAAAATTGCCAATTTCCATTTGGTTGATAAACTTTTAAAACATTAACAATTTAGAATTTATAAAAGAAAACCAGATTTACCATTACCATAAATAAAATAATAAAAAAAAAAAAAGTGTGCTGCATATTTCCAACATGGTCCATAAAATATTTACAAAGCACTAAGGAAATCACTTACAATACACCAAAAAGAATAGAGCTATTGACAATTTAGTCTACCAGAAAAAGTGCATGAAACACGCGCTTCAGATTTCTATTAAAAGAACCTTTTTAATAATCCATTTATTTTTAAACGCAGAAATCCCTTGCGTTCCGTCCAATAGATACTTTCATGGTGAGGCTACATTTTATGATTTACTACGTTGTTACTGTTAAATCAATTTCTTGATTTAACAGAGTAATGGAGCAGAAGAATCATGTAAATACTTTTTTGTGTTAAACATTATTTTTTTACAGCATCTTTAGTACTCATCAATATTTATGGAGCTGGTATTAAATTAGAGCCTGTGAGATGGTTTCGTAAGAAGAGATCCTGCTACGAATTGGTCCAATATTTATGTTCATGTTATTATTACTAAGATCATCATCATCCTTTATTTATATGGCACCACAAAAGTTCCGCAGCGCCTTGCAATGTATTGTAATGCTTTTCATAGAGTCATGCTCATAGCCTTTACATCAAAAGTAAACATGTACAAAACATACTCTTATATTAAAATGTAAGGTTTATGTCTAAACTATACTTTATAGGGTACACACACTTATAGATATATATTGTGAGCGTCACTTAATATTGTAAAATCCATAATGTATCAACATAGTGTTATAATGTCAAGGTATCCATTAGTTATAGTTTAAACCAGCAGATTTTCTTAATCAATCAATAAATAAAAACGTATGTTCTTTCCACATCAGGCTCATTGAGAATACAGCAGCTTGCCCCTCGCAACACGCTAAGCAAGAAGGATGGCTATCGACGTTAATAAAAAAGAAAAAAAAAAACAATCGATGGTGGCCGGCTGATGTAAACTAGTTTTGCCATCGATGGCAGAGAACTAATGGTTCTCTGCCATCGATGGATGACTGGGAGACGATTTTTAAAAAATTCTCTTTACAGAGCTCAGATCCGCCCCCCTCCCCCCTGGGGCTACTAAGCCCTGCCCCCATTTTTTATTGGCTCGTGGCCCGGCATCCCTCAGCAGCGGTGGCCAACGAGAGGGTGCAAACCATTGATGTTCACCAGAGATGGTTTGTGTGCCATCAATGGAAATCACTGATGGCCCCACCGATGGCCATTTCTACTAAGCAATCTGTAGGGCCATTCCATAGAAAATTAAACCAAACTGACAAGAAATAAATGAGCAAAATCACTGCTTTTTCAAGGTAAATTTTGTCTACAAAACATCAGTGTTTCCTATACTGGTGAAGAGAGATATGTGGCAACACTAGTATTTCTGTAAATGCTAATCCTAAAGCTACTTTTGGGAACAAATGCACGTGAATAGCAGTATTTCAAGAGAAAGTTTAAAAGGTTTGTTATGACTCAATGATAATATAATGTTTTGTACACATTTACTACTAAATATAATAATATATATATATATATATATATATATATATATACACACACAAACACACATACATACACACACACACAATTAGCTGTGTGACTTACATTCATGCTCCATTAGACAACAAAACTGCACATGTCCCTTTCTATCACACTGGATGTCCCACTCAGTCACCAAGACAGTTGTTTTTATTTTGTAGAAAGAGAAAATTAACAAATATTTAGATTATTATATTCTGAGACCATTGGGTGTGCTTACTCTGCACATGAAATTTCATAGCCCAGCCTGGTTTAATTTCACAGAAGTTTAATGTTCGGTTACCTTGGAAGCATTCCCATCCTGTCACAAGTACATTGCAAATTTTTTATTTTTTTTTAAACTTTTATATTACAGGTTGAGTCTCCCATATCCAAAATGCTTGGGACCAGGGGTATTTTGGATATCGGAATATTCCGTATTTTGGAATATTTGCATATTATAATGAAATGTCTTGGGAATGGGACCCAAATATACACACAGAATGCATTTATGTGTTATATACACCTTATACACATAGCCTGCAGGTCATTTTATACAATATTTTTTATAATTTTGTGCATCAAAAAAAGTTTGTGTACAGACATGAAATTCATTTATGTTTCATATACACCTTATACACACAGCCTTAAGGTTATTTTATACAATATTTTTAATAATTTGTGCCTTAGACAAAGTTTATATACATTAAACCATCAAAAATCAAAGTTTCATTATCTCAGTCATGCTGAAAATATTCCGTATTTCGGAATATTTGGATATGGGAGACTCAACCTGTACTAGAATCAATGTTAAGTTTTAACTAATTTATGCTAAAAGACAGAAAATTTTAATCTCATTATTCAACCTTATTCATGGAATGGGACTTCATTTTAAATTTATCCAAAAGTCTCTTTGATAAAGTTCCCAGGTTGAAAGGAATCTAGTTAGAGGATTTACCTGCTTTGCCACCAAGTGGACTTGGTATCGTTTGGGGGTATATACCCATATTGGAATATTTGCTGCTGAGGCTGTCTCCTCCTTTTTTTGCATAACGGGGATATCATCTGTCCTGTAGAGACCATTGAGACAGGGGTCAGCTGCTGGACGCATACAGGCCTACGTGTGGATTAATTAAGTGCCCCGGGAGGACTAACAGACGGTCGGAGGCGATTGAAGTGGGGAGATCCGTGCAACATGGCATGCGAATATGGCTCCCTTTGAAACACCATCTTTATGCATCCGGATATTCATTCCGTGCCACTTATCAGGAATTGAGCAACCCACATAATTGGAGAATTTAATATTATAAAAGGAAGATCATTATAAGTCATTCATTGAAAGCAGCCATTTAACCTGTCCACACATTACATATTTTATCTTCAGTGGAATGAGAGGTGAAAAAAAAAAAAAAAAAGTCAGATACCAGGTGAAAATTAACTTCTAATTGATACAAAGAGAGCAATATTTTTATAAAGCTACAAAAGGGAATTCAGCTATTAAGAGTGATTTTATTCTTTACAATCAGCTCAGGTTTATATAGCTTTTTAGGATTAACATAATTGTGTGTATAGAGATATATACCATGGTTTTATTAATACAACCGGTTGTATATATTTTTTAGATTGTATTGAATATGAATTTATATACTCTGTGTTAGAAAATAAAACATTTGTTGTGTACTATACAAGTATTCTTTATTTCACATATCAGACTTCATGATACTAATACTTACAGCGCAAATTATTCTAAATTAACAAAAGTCCCATTCAGTCACATGGAATGGCCCTGTACATGAAATGCTGTCCATGAACAAATGAAAGAAAGAACCACTGTTAGGTGACCCTACAGTACCCCAAGCCACGTTTTCATGTGTTTCCCCATTAAGGACTTGAGAGAGTGCCTCCGATGAAGTCCTAGATGACTAAACACGTCAGCACACTATCCTGTTGATCAGGCAGAGAAATAGAGCCAGTGTAAAATTATGAATGATGACATGATGACAGCATATACCAGATCAGGATGGCAATTACAGACTAAAAGCAGTTAAAAAAAAAAACTTTTTGAAAAAAGCATTTTTAATACATAATAGTTTTAAAACATATTTCAAATAAATGACTTCATTTAATTATTTTTTTTTCTTAGAAGTGTAAAGTTCAAATTTGAGTTTTCAGTTTCCTTGCAGAGTCACATGTAAACACAAAATTGGAGACTAGCACTGCTAAGTAGTAAATGAACTCTGATTGATCCTGGACAGTATAGCCCTGCTAAATGAGAGTGAGCAGGCTTCCAAATAGGTGCACAACACTCACACTAGGACAAGAAGCCCCCATACAGTATATGCAAAGTAAAGATGTGCGGTTCGGATCGCCAGAAATCCGAATCCACCTGAATTTCGTGAATCCGGACAGATCGTAGCCACGGTTCTAATCTCCTGAGGAGATCCGGATAAATCAGAGTCGCGGATGTGATCTTCCAGCAATTTGGATTTTAAAGTCGAATTTTGGGTTTTGGATTGCAAAAATTACATCACTTTAGCAGTTTTTAAAAACTATCATTTTAAAATAAAAAAAAATAAAAAATCTAGATCCAAAACACTTGAGAGTGGTTTTGCAAAACCAAAGCACGAAGATGAATCTTGATCCAAAACTAAAACACGGGGGTCAGCGCACATCTCTAATGCAAAGTTAACCAGATTTAGATTGCAAATTTTTAAAACTACAGTGTCATACAAGCTATTTTCAGACACGTTAAGCTGTTATGAAGATCTCATCTTCAATTTAAAAATAAAAATCTGAAAAATACATGCTGACTGGCAGGTGTTAAGTTATTTTAGTTACTTAAAATTAAAATGGTTTTGCATGGCAAATGCGAAAAAGAAGTCTTAAAAGGTTGGTTTACAATTCAAAACACGTGACACGTCTACACTGAAATCATGTCACCTGACACAGTAAAAAACACATTAAAATCAAAAGGCTCATTACATTCTCCAGAGTTAATCAAATATTAAAAGTGCTAGTAAAAAAAAAAAAATGTATTGTAGTAATTGTGCCCAATAATTTGATTGCAAGTTCTTGTTATTGATACATTATTCATATCAATGTATTCCGGAGATGAAGGGGAAGCTATCAACAGTTGATTAATGCTGTCTTGTGACACCAACATGCCCGATAAAATAAAGGGACATGCAGAGCAGGAGGACAGGAATGACAGGACAGTGCAGCTCTGACAGCCACCTTATGGCTGAAGTAGAACAGACATACAGTTAGGGGCATGTGTATAAATCATATTCTGTGGAAAATCCGTTGTATTCAGAGATTTACTACATGAATTGAATATTAATGTTCTGTATTGAGACATATGTGCAGTGTTCCCTCAACCTTTAAATCAAATTGATGTATAAAGCTTGGCCCCTCTAATAGCCTACATTTGTAGATGGCGTCAGCCATTGAAGGGTATAGCCTACACTTGTGTGACTTGTTTTTGCAGAGAGGGATCCACAGAATGGCTTACTATTAACGAATGCTTGCTCATGCATCGTCTGATGGGCGCACATTGAAAAAAAAAAAAAAATCCAAATCTAGGAGTGATCGCTGTGGCCATCATTTTACTTTTTCTCTTCACAGGCATGGGCTCTTATTGGCGTTTGTGTCCCTGCAAGGGGTTATTATACATATCAGTGATAAACAATTTCTAATTGCTGCAATATGCAAAATCAGTGTCGTGATACATTGGCCCCTTAATGTTTTATACATGGGAAGATACACTTTTTAGGTTTGTAGCCCCCTGAAGTTAGGTTACAATACTGGGAGCTTAATAAATAAAGAATATGAAGCACAGAGTGTAGGATAGTGGCCAGGGTTTCCCAGGCTTTTGTGGGGAAGAGCATGGTGGCTCTTCGAGAACAGTCAGGCAGCTGACTGAGCCCGGGACGGGAAGTGAGAACAACATGTGAAGGACATAAGAGGGGAAGGGCGGGGCAGTTAGACGAGATCCTTGGTAGGTACCTGTTTTTGAAAGGGACTTCCACACAGAGCAGGAGAAGAAGGTGCAGAGTGTAGGTGGGAGGACCGGTACTACCAGAGAGGGAAACATGTCATCATCACCATGAGGCAGATTGGCTGTAGCTGACAGGAGCTGGAGCTAGTTCAGGTTGCCCGAGTGAGAAGAGGGAAGGAGCTGTGGTGTCCAAGTGCTGAATTACAGGAAAAGTACTCATCCTCCACACACAATTAGCCAGCTGCCCCTTCTGTAGTACAGTTGAAGGAGATCAGGGAATTAGCCATGTGTTAAGATTCTAGTCATCATTCAGAAGCAGTAATAAAGATTTTCTTTACACATGCCCACATCTAGATCAGCACTCACATTTAGGCGTACCTGATACAGAAAATAGGAACCTTTAAATCCTGCTATATATGCACACTTTATTAATAGTTAACCAACTTTTTATCGGATTTCTCGAGTCCCTTTAAATATCGGCACTGGCAAATACTGGAAGCTGCCAATATTTTATATGTACTTTAGAGCTAAAGGAATTACACCATAACTAGCCAGGGAAAATCTAAACTATACTTGACCCCTGACAGATACAAGACTCTGGAGAACTGCAATCTTTAATCCTACTATGAATCGGCTATTGAATTTATGCCAAGGAGAGCCAACTACTTTGAAACAGAGAGTAAATGGAAAGTATACACTCTACACACTATTGTGACAAATATACTCTGTGGAATTTGTATCTTAGTGTTGAGACAGTGAAAGCTCCAAACTAATTCAGGCCATAGAATTGAGACCCGGGTCTTACTTCAATTTACATATGTGTACCAACAGTTTAATGGCCACAACATTAACTGTATAGGGTTGAGTTCATGATGCATAGTAAGTTTTAATCTAGGGATTGATTATAGTGTATGTTTATAGGTAGTGAGTGAGCATAGTGTGTATGTGTATTTTGCGGAAAATCTGTTACATTATACAGAATAGAGTACAAGAGTAAACAAAAGGCCTATCTCCTCTAAGTCAATTCAGGAAATTGTGCGAGTTCGTGACATAGGGGGTCATTCAGACCCGCTCGCGAGCGCAGGACGCTTGCAAGTGGGTCGATGTTCCCCCACTGCGCATGCGCACGATGGAGGGAGCTCCGTCGTGCGCATGCGCGAGACCCGGCGAGCGACGGGCTCTCTATCGCTCCGGGTCTCGCGCCAAAGGGGGCGTGCTGTCGATGTTGATTGACAGCACGCCCCCTTTGGTGGGCGTGCTGGGGGCGTGCCTGCCAGACGGAGGCGTTCCCATGGGAATGCCTACCGTCTGAAGCAGGCCCCACTGACATCACTAGCGATGTCAGTGGGAGTGATTTTGGCTCTGATAGAGCCAAAATCACTCCAGGGCTTGCAGCAGCGAGACCCTACCGCAGGGTCTCCGTCGCAAGCCCGATGGTCAAGACCATCGCCACCATCATCATGGACGCTCGCATATGCTGTGGGTGGTCACCCACAGCTATGCAAGCGGCCAGGAGGCCGCTCCATTTTCATGGAGGAGGGCACTGATTCAGAGCGAGCGCTCTGGTCAGAGCGTTCGGCTCTGAATCAGGCCCATAGTTCATACAGTATATAGCAGAGAACTCAAGATTTAAGTTTGGGTATTACAAGTTTATTGATATAGAATGATAACTTAACAAAAAGCATCCCGAGGCAAGTGCAGTCATATTAGAATTTATTATTAGGATGTTTGATATGAGTAGAGAACTACTACTGCTTTCAAAATAATATTTTATGTTAATAAAATGTATACCCTCATGGGTAAAATATTCTACTGGTGCCTATTATTGATCTGAAGGAAAATTACATAGTTCCTCCTTACTCTGGGGTTTGCCATGCCAACCATATGGTTCAGCATCAAACATCTTGGATGGAGGCACCGAAGACAGAAGGATCAAGTTCAAGGGAACCCCATCACCTGTTGTCAGGACAACAGGGGTTACACGTTTTAGAATTACACCATAACATTAAGTAAAATAAGCAGAATGTTGTCCTACAACATTCAACAAGTCACAAGACATCTTCCCATGCAAAAATATAGGCACAGTGCTAAATTCTGCTCACAGTTGGATTTAGTGCACAGAATTATTTACCTATCACTTAAAGCATTGTTCTGCTCTCACCTTATATACATTCATTCCCACCTTAGATATTCCCAGAACAAACCTCACACGCACAACTTACGTAATACTTCAACCACTGCCAAACTCCCACCAGTTACTTTATCCTGCATTCAATTCAAATTGTATTTTACTGATAAAAAATAAAGGCAAACAAAACTGTCTGACATTACTGTACAATGTTGTGCCTGCACACAATATTTCACTTTTGTCTTTAACCTTTATATTACTGTAGTTCTTTTTAAACAGCTGTGTAGGTGTCACTGTTCCTACTGCTATCTATTGCTGTGATTTAGCCTGTGAGGACTTTGGTCAGTTAAGGCGTGTATCCACTATCCGATTAAACAGAGCGATTGAACGATAACGACATAGTTATCATTCAATCGCTTGTTAATTGGGCACAAATCGGGCATGCAAATGATGGAAACGACCGGCGATGGGTGCTCCCACAGGGTGGTTTCCGACATCAATCATCGCCCGAACATGCTGGTCAATCTGCCGATAACAGATTGACCATGTTCGGGGATGATGGAGGGTGCCTACACTGAACGACTGATCTTTCAGTGTAGTCACTGCGGGGGATGGGAAACGACGATACAATTACGATGTTACTTTGAATAAGTTTACACCGCAACCTGTCCAGGCTGCAATCAGACTGATGTGTCATCAATTGACTCTTTCCGGCAGCACTAGGTACTTGCACAGAATCTTGGTGTACAGCATAATGAATGAGAAATGCAGAACTATATTTGGCTTTAATGAATATGCTCAGGTTTGTGAACATTTGTTTTTCAGTGGGGGCATTCCAAAAAAGTTATTTGTGCATTATGTTGGGCCATTGATTTAAAGGGCCTCCTCAGCAGCAGACACCATTTATAGAGCAGATGGCACATAGAAAGGGATGCAGTCATTATCCCGACCAATGGGATTCTGTTGTTCAGAATACCGACTTCCAGGATCCCAAAGGTAAGTACTGGGGTTAGGGTTAGGCTGCGGGGGGAGGTTAGATTTATATTGCAGGGAGGGAGGGATAGGGTTAGGCAATAGGGGGGAGGTTTGGGTTAGGTTACGGGGAGGGAGAGTTATGGATTAGGTTAGGCTTACTTATATGGAGGCGACGGGTTTGTAACCTGGCTGGCATCGGGATTCTGACCACCGGCATCCTGTACCCATCCCCATAAAAATATGGTCACGTGGGATAGGTTGTCACACAGCATGATTGGCGATTTAGTGGGACTGCCCTTCAGAAGATCCTGAAGGTGTAAGTCCAAGGATCAACTGCAGGGGTTGTGGTACTGCCTCAACACTGCAAACAGCCACAGGTCACACCATTTTGCAAGGGGAGCCGCAATTTACACTGAACGGCACCATCACGGCCCTGCCCACTTCATTCCAGAAGTAGACTAGATACAGGAGTCTACCGGACATTCCAGGAGAATAGACACTTAAATGAAATTGGAAAATGTCAAACCCACTGCGCACAGCAACCCAAATATTCCTACAAACTCATATGAAGAACACCCACTTCAAAAAATACTAATCTACACATACAAAAAAAAAGAGAAGTAGGTACACAGTAGGGCGCTTCACATCAAAAAAATGAAATGTCTAATTATGGCATACAATAAATGCATTTAATACGTTCCTTTTGTAATCGTAGGTATCTTGTACTGTAGTCTGGAGGTTCACATATATATCTTTATCTTCTCCTTGTTATGAGCGATGTGACATATGAAAAGAAGGAGAAACCACAGTATCAGTCATCAGTACTCTTGTGTGAAAAATATGAAAAGTGGAAAACAGGATGTGTGGAACAAAGTGTGTAGAGCACCCCTCCACACAAACAGTGTGTACCCCACTCACAGAAAAAGGGTGACTACTGAATCCTCAAAAGGTATCTTTTAACTTTCCAATCACCCGAAAACGTGATTCCTCAGTTGTATAGTCTGCGTACCATAACTCACTTATAGAAATAAAGACGAAAGCCTCAAAAGTTATCTTTGCATGCAACAATGGCGTACCACAACTCACTCTGACACCAGCAGAATCCTCACATCAAGGTTTCTTTTCATGATATATTAGTATATTCACTCTTTCTGTCCTCAACATCAGGGATGGAAAAAAATCCAAAAAAAGGATATGTTTATTCAAAGAAGGAGCAACAGCATCCAAACACATAAAAAGCAAAACAAGCACACATCAGTCTATTTCTCCAGCAGCAAGACTGTTTTGTAAAATTTTTTTAAAACATCTATGTTAAAAATACATCAAAAAATTCTTTCAGCCATGTGGAAAGTACAGTTCAAATTCTCGTCCACATACCTCAGCAGGCTGAATGTATAAAAATGCGGTCACAGAAATCTTTCAAGTCAACGCGCGTTTCGGCTCAACCTGGAGCCTTTGTCAAGACATATGTATAAAGTGACTTAGTGAATAAGTTATACTCCCCCCTCCTATCGGAATAGGGCATAAATTTAAAACAAATACTGACAGGTGTGGGAAAACCTCCATACATCCACCCACTCGTCTAACCTTGCATGTCATCCCCACATGGATTGGTTACACAAGGACCCCCGTGGTGTCTACATCATCCGAAACCGGAAATGTATACCCAGAGACCTGGTTGCGCAGCATATAATGCTGACCGCGTCTCTGAAGATTAAGGGCAAGTGTGTACTTCCTGTATCACCCCACGTGGTGTCCGCATCATCCGGGATCCTTTTTTAATAGCCCCCAGTGTTTTTGTAGAATCCTCTCTATCGATTTATATTTATCTGGAAACTCTGTAATAAAGGCCCATTGGAATTTACCTCCTACTTCCTCTGCTATTTTTCTTGGGTTATCCCTAAGGAGATCTTTTCGTTCCAGATTTTTAACTTTGTTTAAGGCTTTACTAATGCTCGCCTCCTCATACCCACATGCCCTGAATCTATTATTCTTATTATCTGCCTGGGAGAGAAACACTTGTGGTTCTGAACAGTTTCTCTTTAGTCTGGTTAGTTTTTATGGTGACAGCTGGTTCTATTTATGTATGCACCAGAATCTGTTGGTTTCATATACGTTTTAGTGTGTAAACACCCCCCTTCAATATATACGGATACATCCAGAAAGTTTAAACTTACATTGCTGAATTCAAAAGTCAGAATGATGTTCTTAGTATTACCATTCAAATGATTACAAAAAGCATCTAGACTCAATCGGTCGCCTCTCATACAAAAAATATATCGTCTATGTATCTACGATAGGACACCAAGCCTGCGCCAAGCCCGCCGCAACCCCATACGGCTTCCTCCTCCCACTTGCCCATAAAGAGGATGGCATAGCTTGGCGCGAACTTGGTGCCCATCGCCCTGCCAGTCTTCTGGAGGTAGAATTCATCCTTGAAAAGGAAGAAATTATTCCGAAGGATAAACTCAATACTCTCCAGCAAAAATTTCTGTAGATTACCGGATAAATTGGACTCTGTCAAAAAAACATTTCACTGCCTCAATACCCACGTCGTGATTAATGATGGTGTACAGTGAACTAACGTCCGCTGTCACCTTCAAGAAATGATCATTCCAACTTAAATCCGCCACAGATTTCAGAAAATCCTTCGTATCTTTCAAGTGAGATTTATTACCTATTACCAAAGGCTGCAGATGAAAATCGATAAATTCCGACAAATTCGATGATATCGAATTAATCCCAGAAATTATCGGTCTCCCAGGTGGGTTAGTGAGGCTTTTATGCACTTTGGGTAATATATAAATGACTGGAGTTATTGGGTGTTCATTAACAATAAATTGTGCCTCCTTTTCAGTGAGGGTACCCATTTTTAAATACTTCTCTACCAAATCCTTCAATTTAAGCAGAGTGGAATTTGTAGGGTCTCCCCTTAATTTTTTATACATTTGGCTGCGATCAAGCTGTCTACTAATTTCTGTCTCATAGTCCCCAATATTAAATAGGACAACACCGCCACCCTTATCTGTTGGTTTCACTACGATGTTACTATTTCCCTTCAGATCCCTTAATGCTTTTCTTTCTTTGAAGGTTAGGTTAAACTTACTCATATTCCCCGTATTTTTTCCTACATTTAGTTTTCGTAAATCTTCTAAAACCAAAGCGCAAAAAGTATCTAAAAAAAGGGCCCCTAACATGTTGTGGATAAAATATAGACTTAGGATGGAATGGAGTGACAGATGTCTCTTCCAGATCCATCCTACTTGTTCATTTTGGTTAAAAATTTTTTTTTAAAAAGGTAAGCTTCCTCATAAATTTTTGTACATCCACAAAAATATTAAATGAATTCATAGGGTTGCTAGGGGCAAATTTGAGACCCTTTTCTAACAGTGATGTCTCGTCTTTGGACAAAATATGTGAACTTAGGTTAAAAAATTTTACTTTTGACAGTTCTTGGTACATTTGTGTGTCTTCCAGAATATCCACACATTCTGTTCCATTGTTAACCCTAGATTCTTCCTTCTTTGTCTTCCTCTTTTTTTTCCTTCTTTTAATTTTATTGAGGGGTGTTTTAAACTTTCCTCCTCTCTTCCCTCCAGACCTTCGTTTATAGTTTACCTGCGCCACTTGTGAATTCATATATGAAGATTTCGACAACATGAATTTGCATATGCATTTTGATTTTATTTTTGTATTTGTGTATGTACATTTGATATTTTTTGTATATTGTTCATGTGGGTAAAAATCTGTACCATGAAGATCAATAACTGGTCATGTTTAAGGTCAGGTCACTTTGTCCATATGCCATATTGTTAGGTTACCAAGACGACAATGCAAATTCCTGTGTTGTTTACAGGTTGCTGTTCACTAGTTTCGCCTCCGATGTGTGGCGAGACAGGGAACCAACTTCCGCCCTCAGTTTCCTGAGATGCAGATAGCTTCAAGTGCCGTACCGCCAGGTCTCCGGTTACGTATTTCCGGTCCCAGATGATGCGGACACCACGTGGGGTGATACAGGAAATAAACACTTGCCCTTAATCTTCGGAGACGCGGTCAGCATTATATGCTGCACCGCCAGGTCTCCGGGTATACATTTCCAGTTTCGGATGATGTAGACACCACGGGGTTCCTTGTGTAACCAATCCATGTGGGGATGACATGCGAGGTTAGACGAGTGGGTGGATGTATGGAGGTTTTCCCACACCTGTCAGTATTTGTTTTAAATTTATGCCCTATTCCGATAGGATGGGGGGGGGGGGGGGAGTATAAATTATTCACTAAGTCACACTTTATCCATATGTCTTGACAAAGGCTCCAGGTTGAGCCGAAACGCGCGTTGACTTGAAGGATTTCTGTGACCGTATTTTTATACATTCAGCCTGCTGAGGTATGTGGATGAGAATTTGAACTGCATTTTCCACATGGCTGAAAGAATTTTTTTAATTATTTTTAACATAGATGTTTTAAAAAAATTTTTTACAAAACAGTCTTGCTGCTGGAGAAATAGACTGATGTGTGCTTGTTTTGCTTTTTATGTGTTTGGATGCTGTTGCTCCTTCTTTGAATAAACATATCCTTTTTTTGGATTTTTTCCATCCCTGATGTTGAGATATATATTTTTTATGGAAACTATATTATAACCTGAGGACAGAAAGAGTGAATATACTAATATCAGGAAAAGAAACCTTGATGTGAGGATTCTGCTGGTGTCAGAGTGAGTTGTGGTACGCCATTGTTGCATGCAAAGATACCTTTTGAGGCTTTCGTCTTTATTTCTATAAGTGAGTTATGGTACGCAGACTATACAACTGAGGAATCACGTTTTTGGGCGATTGGAAAGTTAAAAGATACCTTTTGAGGATTCAGTAGTCACCCTTTTTCTGTGAGTGGGGTACACACTGTTTGTGTGGAGGGGTGCTCTACACACTTTGTTCCACACATCCTGTTTTCCACTTTTCATATTTTTCACACAAGAGTACTGATGACTGATACAGTGGTTTCTCCTTCTTTTCATATGTCACATCGCTCATAACAAGGAGAAGATATATATGTGAACCTCCAGACTACAGTACAAGATACCTACGATTACAAAAGGAACGTATTAAATGCATTTATTGTATGCCATAATTAGACATTTCATTTTTTTGATGTGATGCGCCCTACTGTGTACCTACTTCTCTTTTTTGTATGTCTATTCCAGGAGAATAGGCAAGCGTGTTACATACACATGAATGAGTGATTTGATCTAGATAAAAGACAGACAATAGTATAATTAATGATATATAATATATATATATATATATATATATATATATATATATATAAAAACTTTGGGTTACAAATTCCTATCATGTCAATTAGAGTGTGTGCATATAAATATATATATATATATATACACACACACACACACACACACACACACACACACACATACATATACACATACACACTATTATTTTTAAAACTGTTAAATTAGATTTCTGTAATTTTTTTCCCCCCAAGTTTCTCTTTATACCATATGAAGGCATTTGTAACTACCACCTTTGTAAATCTTGCTTTTGTCCCTGAATTGCACTATACAGTACAGTATTTTACTAGTTTGTAGTCACCACAAAAGCCGTCCATGAGAATGCAACTAAAATATCTTATCTGATAAATCACAAAAGCCCATGTTTTATATGAAATGTTTACATTTATTATTGCTATACTGTATTTTCATTTGACTTTTATCTCATTTTCTGTAGGTCAATATTATATCATCTTCAGCATTTCCAGTGGGTAGCTGCTAAGTGCAATAAAAGCTGGAAAGCCCAAGATCTTAGATATCTGACAGATGCAGAGAGATTTAATTGTGATTGATACGAGAGTTTGTTAATTACAAAAGGTATTTAGATTGAAAGAAAGATCCTATTGAAGGTCAATCTTCCTTCTGGATACAAACATTTCTTTTCGACCACATAATGACAATTCAGAGAATGATCTCAACAAACTTAACAAAATATGCTTTTAATGGCAGGATCATCGTACTTTCTGTAACATTAGGGAAATATCTTATCTTTTCTTACATTTTTCTACAGTGTCTTCTAAGGCCAGTTCTCCTGAAAGTGTCAGTTTTACTGCTCTTACTGTAAAGAACCATTTCCACAAGGGTTTATTTATCATTGGTGGCTAGCAGGCCGCAATATAGGTATGGCTACGCTATGCCCCTTCGGATGCTCTCTACATATACTATGAGTCACCATGACGTGGTTGAGCGCCAAAAAAGTTTCATTGAGCCATCTTGCAGTGTGTGGTTACACCCCCAAAGAGGTTTGAATACTTTGTAGCTACCCCACCCACTCAGGGCACCACTGCCCAATGCTGCTGGAGGACCTCCAGAACTTTAGCTCTCCTCAGAGTCAGGACCTAAGCCGCAGCAGCCTAACACCACCAGTTCCACAGAGACCCCACTAGTCTGCCAAGCGAGCATGAAATTCATGCACCTGTATAAGACACCACACTGCACTGCACAAATAATTACTTTACTGCAACATTTGTGTCCAGGGGAGGAGAAAGGCGGCCACACAAAAAAAAAAATCAAATGTAAACATTACTTGGGAAGTGATCCTCAAACCTAATGAATATTAGTCATATAAATAGTCAGGTCACTGCATAGAATTAATATAATTTGCACCCTGCCCCCTCCAGAATCCATTCCTTATTTCTACCTATCTTGTACCTGGTTTGGATACAATGCCAACAGGTGGTATATTTATCTTCTCTCCGGTGGGATTGTAATAAATTATAAACATCATCGGTTAAGGTCAGAAAAATGGTGCAGACCTTTAAAGGCATTATGGTTGCCAATTCTCCCAAGTGTATTTTACTCCCTCTTCCAGTTCCTGGATCCACTAAGGGGCATGTTTATCACAATCCACATCTCAGATGCAGATGGGATGTGATAAATTTGCATTGCGTTATTTGAATACATCACAAGGATGTATCAAATATCGCATGCATGGACATAGCTTGGGAGAATGCTCTGTACAAGCGAATCCTCTCCCTCCTCACTTCCCAAGGTATTTTTCACAAAAATACAGAGACTGTGCCTGTGCATGGATCGTCTGCTCTTTTCCCCCCCCACGCTCCTTGCTCAGCTAACACTTCTCCATTCAGGTGATTGGTGAGCTCCTTGGAGACCTGGTCATCTGATTCCTGCAGTAAACTTAGGATGCCGCTGGGACTTCATAGCATATCAGTTGACCAATCAGATGACTGAGTGAACGTGGAACTCGCGGGTCACCGATCAACCGAATGGAGATGGGTTTCTTTTTTTACTGTGATCAGCCTGTGGCCTATATGATACACATGGCTGAACACAGAAGCCTAATCCGGGTACTGCTCTTCCTTTCAGCAGGCAGGGAAGGCTGAGCAAGAACATGTGAAAAGGGTGGGTGGTGGGGGGAACCCTGCTTAACGCCATCTCCAAATAGCATTATTATTGCAGGGCTCCCTCCCAGTATTTTTTTTTTTTTTATTTCTTTTAGTAAATCTGAAACCGATCGAATTTCCCATTACAAATATAGGAAATGCTCTTTGCTTATTAAAAGAATGCGAATTTAAGAGCTTGAAGTCTTTTCTTTTTTTTTTTTTTATGAGAACTGCTTCAAAAGCCTTTTTGATACATTTAATGGATACTAAAATAATGTGAAAAGGGTGTGAGAAACGATTGATAAATAGGCCCCTATACAGTTTCAATCAGAAATCTTCAATGCAACAACTGCCAATGGATCAGCTTAGTAACTCTGGTCTTATTATTTCTTAGATTTGCTTTAAAGTATGGAATTAGTTGTGAACATATTATACAACTCAGCAATGCTTTTTTTTTTTTAATCCATTTGCATTTTAACCATTAGGACAGAGGTTCCCAAACACTGTTCTCAAGGCACCCAAACAGTTCAGGTTTTAGGAGTTATCCATAGTTGAACATAGGTGGTTAAATCAAATTGACCGAAGTACTAATTAAGTCACCTGTGGTCAAGCAGGGCCGTAACTAGGGGTGTGCGAGTAGTGCGGCCGTACAGAGTGCAGCACTGTGGGTGGCACCGCCGCACACCCACAGCTCCTGCATCTGGCTAGCAGGGTGCCTGCAACGGCACCCTGCAGCCAGAGTCTCTGCAGCAGTGCCGCCAGGAGCGTCATTAAGGCGCTCCATACAGTCGCAACGCTGCCCTTACAGCACCCCGGCGAATCCAGAGGATGCTCCGGTCATTGCTGTAATCACCCGTTCCCAGCGCCGGGTGCAGGCCACACCCCCTCCACGTGATGTCATACAGAGAGAGCGTGTCCTGCACCGGAAGCGGTAGCTACGGTACTGTGGTCAAGCATGGATATCCTTAAAACCTGGAGTTAGATTGGACAGATATCTATAATCATGTACGCAGCCTGTTTGGTGTGTTGGAAAATCTGGTAATGTATGGGAGCAAACAACAATAGTAATTTGCTCCCAAACACTGGAAAACGGAACAGATTTTCCTTCCCACCAGACAGATTGGACAGATTTCTATAGGTGTGTACGTAGCTTAAGGGTGCCCTGAGGACAGAGTCTGGGTACCTCTGTATTAGGATCTAGTTCTTGTTAACCATATACCTTACAACTAGTCCTCCTAATACTCATAAGGTAGGATGGAAAAATCCCTCCCATCCTACTGTACCTTACCTCATCGACTACTTCTCTTAGAAAATATTTGTTATCATACTGTATGAATAGACAGCCTGCTATTAAAACTGTCAATTTGATTTGTGCTCAGAAAGAGATTTACAGAGAAGAAAAAAAAAAAAAGTATATGAAATTTAAATATAGGAGTTTTTTTTTTTTTAGTAGATATTTGGCAAATTAGATCTGGCTACAGTTTTACATTAAAGGGAATCTGGTTTGTAAAAGAAGACATAGAATTCCTGTTACCATAAATGAACTCAATCTACATAAAATTGGTATATATTACCGATACATAATAACTTTCTCTATACTCCATATTAAAACAGAAATGCTTGCTTTAAGTCCCTCACCAGTTTATTTTTACTATTTCAAATGTCTCTTACGCAACTTTAATTGTATGCAGATAACTACAGGAGATTCAATACTCTTTCATGTTTATTGAGAAAGATCGTCCGCTACAGTAGCTTCATGAGAGTAGAACAATTAAGTAATTGCAAATTGTTTGGTCTGCTAAGGACACAAATCAATAGAGAACGGTGTTTCAAAGTGGGTATGGCAGCTATACCTTATGTAATCATTTCAAAACATAATATAAATAAATATAATAAATAGTAAATATGATCTAAAACAAAACCATCATCATAGGATGTGCTAAATACATTGGGAATAAATACATAAAAACAATGAGGTCAGCACTTGCCTTTACCTGGAATTACACTAGACACAATTTACTTACATATGAACCTGAATACAATGAAATGAGAGGAAATGGATCTATACGTATGTTCTTGTAACCAAAGCAGTAGCGTAATCTAGAATGGGTGCAGGATGTGGTGTGCACACGCATCCCTGGGTCCAAGGGGGGCACACTGCACACCCTGCATCCAGGTTTAATACTTGCCACTTCATAGTAACGCGTTGGCAGTGGCAGTGCTTCACAAATCACCAGTAAAATGGTGCGGTGGGCATTTTCCTGGCACTTTACATGAGGTGGGCGCCATGTTCCCGGAGACCGGCACATGTGCAGTAGACTTAGGCACAGAGCCAGAGCTTACTGATCTGTGCTGCCAGCTGGAGAGGAGGGGGCCTGCATGGAGACTGCACACGGGACCCCCTCCTCTCTTTATATGCCCCAGACCTAGAGCATAAAGTTATAAAAATACTTTCAAATGTATCAGAGAGTCACATAGTTGCACGGTGGTGCGTGGGACTACCTAAAAAATCGTGAGTCTCCCGCAACTTCCACGAGAGTAGGTAAGTATGGTAATAGCACAAACACAGGTAAAAAATACATACTTGCCGACATTCTGGCTGTCCCCTCTTGGGGATGTGACCGCGTCATTGTGGCTACACAATGCAGAGATAACTAGCACTGTGAAGCAGGGGGCAGGGCCATAACTATGCGATTCATGTAATCTCGCCCCCTCCCACAGCTGTGGGGGTGTGTGTGGGGATGCAGGAGGGGTCCGTGGGTATGTGACCGTCCCTGGAGACTTGTCCACTTTTCTGGGTGGCTGGGAGCACCACTTGATTTTCAGGAGCCTCACGGCCATTCCGGTAGGGTAGGCAAGTATGAATAAATATATGCGGGTATTAGACAGTACTATAATAATATATACAATCGTTACAAAGTTTTATTTCAATCTTATGTAGAGTTTTTTTTCTAATCTTTGAATGAAGAAGCAATCCATAAATCACATGGTCTAGTTGCTTTAACCCTCATGAATAAAAAAAAAAAAAAAAATAGGGAAATATAGCAAAGTAACGGAGAATTGTAACACCATACTAAGTGTTTGCCCATTATTTCTTCATGCAAACACGAACACCATCTGTCCCTTTGCATTTGCACTTAAGTATGGTTGTAACAAAAGAACGGACCTGTTTATTAAAGAATAGCGGAGTACACATCTTGGCAGAATGACCAGGGAAGGACACTGGGGTTAGGGATGCTATATTTAAAAAAACAAACAAACAAAAAAAGACGACACATTCGTGGGCATCCCGCTGATGCAGTCAACCCACACCGCACCCTATGACAAACTCCATAATATGTGAATTACTTTTCTGTGAAGGCAAAAAATAGACTGTACATAGAATTGGTCATGTTTGGATATTTAATGCACATGAAAGTACACAATGTATCCTGACTAAGTGCATTTTCATTTAGTCTATTGAACAAATTAAATTAAAAAAAAAAAAAAAACAACTCATTATGATCTAGATATCGATGTTCCTTCACTTTCATTTTTGGTTATGAGAGTTGGAGACTCATTATCTGCTTTGACAGGTGTAAAACCACTGGTCACCTTCCGGAAGCTAAAGAAGCCTGAGCTGCAAGTTTGTGTTTCTAGGATTTAATACGGACCGTAAGGTCAGACCTCCCCCCATGTAATATGGACCATAAGGTCAGACCACCCACCATGTAATATGGACCGTAATGTCAGACCTCCCAGCATGGTCCAAGTACAGATCCCTGAGGTACTCCACTGGTAACCTTTCCCTCTTGAGACTGCACTCCGTTTACTACAAGTCTGTTTCCTATCCTGCAGCCATGATCTTATCTATTCAACTATCTTTGTATCCAATCCCATGCTTTCCAGTTTATTTAACAGTCTGCCATGTGGAACAGTGTCAAAAGCCTTACTAAAGTCTAGGTAAGCTATATCTATGCCCCCCCCCCCTTTATCCATTTCCTTAGTCACCCAGTCAAAAAGATTTGTTTGACATGATCTCCCCCTAGTAAATCCATGCTGTTTGGGTTCCTGCAAATTGCTGGATTTGAGATAATCTACGACTCTTTCTTTTAAGAGTGTTTCCATCAATTTCCCAACTACTGATGTAAAGCTCACTGGTCGGTAGTTGCTTGCCTCTTCCTTGCTTCCACTTTTGTGCAGTGGGACATTTGCTCTTTTCCAGTCCTCTGGAATTACTCCAGTAGCTAGTGACTGGTTGAATAATTTTGTTAATGGTGTTACCAGCAACCCTTTAAGCTCATTTAGTATCCTTGGATGTATCCCATCTGGCCCCATTGATTTATCCACTTTCAGTCTTGAGTGTTCTGATAGGATCTTCTCCTCTGTAAATGTGCTTGTTCCTACCTCATTTTTCTGATTACACCTGCAACTTACCTGTGGCCCCTTGCCCTCTCTCTCAGTAATGAATACTGAACAAAAATAATTATTAAGATGATCAGCTATTACATTGTCTCCCTCAACAAGACTCACTCTTTCTGTCTTTAGTCTTTTGATTCCACCTTTTGTTTTTCTCCTTTCGCTTATACTGTATACTTAAAAAAAGTATTGCCCCTTTTACCCACTGACTGTGACATTTCCTCCTCAGCTTTTGCCTTTGCACATCTGATTACTTTCTTAGCCTCCTTCTGTTTTACAAGATACACCTTTGTTCTCATTATTTTGCGTCTGCTTGTATTTCCTAAAGGCCATCTTTTTTGCTTTCACAATACTTGCTACCTCTGCCGGTGTGTTTGGGACACTGACTCGTTTTTCTTTCCGCAGGAACCTCTGACAATGACATCACAAATGGGTGGGCAAATTTATATGCCTGCCAAGTTGTGATGTCTAGCCAGTCATACTGAGCAGCCGATTGGGTATACTTACCAAATCGGTTGCTCGGTTGGCAGGGCAGTAGGCCAGTGGGTTGGCCAGGTGTGTGCCCCATTTACAGTAAAGTGAAAAATGTTGATTTTAGTTTAGTGGTGACTTACTGGCCAGGTCATCTTTCAGGTTCTTTCTCTGATCATTGCAAAAAAAAATTTCTACTGTCATTTTTCTACTGTAACAGCTGTACATGGTTTGCAAAACTTAAATATTTGGTGCAAACACAGCTCATGGGCATATCTATAATGGGTGCAGGGTGTGGTGTGCATGCGGTCCACTATACACATACTGCACCCATATATTATACTCTCCTCTCTGGATTCTGGCACAGATGTTGCTGAAATCTCCAGTAACATGGCACGGGCGGCATATTCCTAAAGACCTGTGTAGTAGACTTTGGCTCTTTAATTGCGCCAGCGAGAGAAGGTGGTGCTCGGAGAGTGCAAACTGACCCCCTCCTCTCAAACTGCCCCTGGCACAGCCTCATATCACATTTGGATCTTACTCCTTTTAGGATATTAAAATAAAAAAAATCTGTGTGCGTGCTCAGGAGGAGATTTTCATGCCCTTTCAGTGCCACGCACATAGGTCTTGCTTTTGTAGTCTCCCTAAAATTATTTTCCAAATGAGGGCAGGGTTGGCATACTGTTTAATATAGGCAAGTGACAAACATCAAAAAATAAATCACTATGATTTATCGTTTGTAAATGTATCGAAACGCACAGTACCGAATTACTGTACATTTTTATCAGTGAAACACATATGCAGTGGCTGCTCCTATCTTTAGACTTCAAGGGGCTACCAATATCTGCCCATCCGGTCTGCCAATATCAGACCATCCGGTCGCCAGTTTGTCACTATCGCGGAAAAACAATGAAGGCTAAAAATAAATAAAAAGACACCAAACAAGACTTGCATATACGTACACAAACAGCTGCTAGGGACTGCAACTCCTAGAGGCAAGGTAAGGTTTTTGGAATAGAAGGGGAGTGGCATCATATTGCTAATCACAGCCAGGACTGGCATTTACTGGTCGGGGAAAATACCTTCCTCTTGTGTCTGCCTGCCTGACCGACCTATAGATGAAAGGGATTCTAATGAAAGTGCATGTACTGGGAGTCTACTGGGGGGTGTCAGATTACATTGGGGGTGGTGGTGGTGGGGGGGGGGGGGGGTTTACAGCTCTCCAGCCCCTAGGTAAAAATCCACCACTACACATCCTTTGAAACTAGAGAAACCTTATTTACAACCACAATCTTCCTAGATCAGTTCGACTAGAGCTTCACATGACTACTCTGTGGGGTTAGGTAACTGGCTCTCGTCTGCATGTTTAGCTACTTGTTAAGCTTGCAAATAACATGCGCTGATTAGATCAGAATAAGCAGGAGTCTGTTGTCAAACTCTGGCGTGTGAGAGGAGAACGGGTATACAAGTAGTTTTATAGATCCATGCTTACATCTTAGATAGAGAGTCATAATCAATGTCTGGGAAGATCTCCCAGGGTCCCTCCACCATGTCAACATGGATTCTCTTCAGCTGAACTGAGGTGCTTGTATTAAATTAACTACAGTATATATAGTAAACGGCTTACTGAACCCAGGTTTATCCAATTCCCCTTCAGATGAGGACAACGGATGTACCTTGGCCAAGACCCTTCCACTTTCCTACACATGAAACACTCTGTGCTGCTAATAAAATGCCAAGGATCCAATTAGGCACTGGCTTTTCCCCACCCTCTCCCCTATTTGTCTAGGTGTCCACTTATCTAAAGATACCAAATAGATTGAATAAAAAAAAAAATATATTGTTTTTACTTAAACATAAAGGAAGGTGTAATAGGTTGGCTGGCAACTATGAATTTCTTTCCACATGACAAGGAAAAAAAAATAATTAAAAATCCTTCTTCAGCATTTACTATTTATGGCTGCCAGCATTAATCTGAATGTCTCCCTAAAGGCAAAATAAGCCATTTCTGCTGTTCTTGTATCCCCATTGGTTTCCACTTGATTAAAGGAATCTGCTTCATTATGGAAGCAAAGCAGTTATTCCTCTGAGCATCACAGTTCATTTTCCATCTACAATAATGGAAAAATCTGTAAGGTCTTCTCGGTCATAAAAGAAAAATTATTCTGATGTTTTTGTTCCCCTCTAACAGTAGAACAGGATAATAGCGTGCACTTAATCATCATTACCATAATATGACAATGTATAAAGTAAAAAAAAATATATATATATATTTTTTACCACCTCCCCCTTCAAAAAATAATAAAAATTAAAGTACTCTACTTAGGCCAAAAGATCTAGAAAACATTAAGTGTTTTTTTTTTTTTACTGTGTGTTTTACTACTAGATTTCGCTGTCGATCTAGAATGCTAGAGATAGCGTGAGAATTCAGCAGAGTATGAAAATAATAAGGCTTTTCTCTTGCTTCATTCTCGAGTGAACATGTCAAATGCTGAACTTCTAAATGACCTAGAAGTTCACAGAAGGCTGCATGGCACGCAGGCTGCCTTACTATGGTCTATCAGGATACAAAAAGATTAAAAAAAATGAAATTTAAAAATGTACAATGTGCATGAGCTACATGAGGTTATCAAAACTATTATGACATTTAAAATGTTTCATTTTGCTAGAACAGATGTACTGACAGGTAATCAATATGCAAAATGGCATAAAACAAAATTGCTAGAGTTAAGTAAGAGCTCCAGAGTTCTGGGAATATTTAGGGGGGTATTCAATTAGGCTGCGAAAAGTCGGAATCGGCGATAATTTATAGCCGATGACGACATTTTCGCCTATTTTAATTTTGCACTTTTTTTCGCCATGTAAAACATGGTGAAAAGTTATCCCCTCTTTTTTTTTTTCCAAAGACTTTTCGAACCTGCGAAAAGTATTTAAAAAAAAAAAAAAAGAGGGGATAAGTTTTCACCATGTTTTACATGGCGAAAAAAAGTGCAGAATTGGGGTTTAGGGGTGCAGGCTTTAAAAAAAATAGCCTGCATCCCTGGGAATAGCCCCTAAAAACAAACTGTCAAAAAAAGTAAAAAAAAAAATAAAAAAATAGGGACACCCCCAAAAATTTAAGTTTTGGGGTAAAAAAAAAAAAGAAGGGGGACAGTGTTTAAAAATAGTGCTATAGGTTCAGGGGTATTCTGTAAGTGTGCGGGAGGTGTTTTCTAAAATAGGCTATTAGCGGCAGGTGCATTTTTGCAGAATTTAAAGAAAATATGTTTAGGGACTTAAAAATATGCTAGTACCCATTTTTATGTACCCAAATTTGATGGGACCACTTTTTAAAACAAAAAGAAAAATCCTAAGTGGTCTTCTGCGTCACTTCTTTAATTTCGGGGAAAAAAAAAAAAAAACACCTGCCGCAGCTATTTAAAAATGCAGAACACATTCTGCAGAGCTAAACGGGGGTACCCACAGTGATCCCCATGTCTGAACATCATTAGGGGGGTCCCAGGATTAATTCCCGAAAATTCCCCTATTTTTCCCGATACTTACCTTTCCGTAGGCTCCTGTTTTCGCCGGCTCCAAATTGAATACAGGGATAAAGCGGGCACACGCCCGAAACTTTATCCCCAGAAAATATCCGATGTGGAGCGAAAAGTCCAGCACGGACTTTTCGCTCAAATATTGAATACGGGCCTGAGTGTTGATTTTGCTCACTACATTTTTTCTGCTTTTTTGTATTATGATTTTTTTGGGGGACAGGAGACAGAAACATCAAGCTGTGGTATGTTACATTTTATAGAAGAGTGATCATGAGTCAAGGGGGCGCTAAACCCGTCAAACTGCAGAGAGTAAAGTCTAAAGAGTCTTACTAAGGCTTGGATGGAGATAAAGTGCTCACAGAAAAAGTACCAACCAACCAACTCCTAGCTGTCATTTTTCAAACACAGCCTGCGACATGGCAGTTAGGAGCTGATTGGCTTGGACTTTATCTCCATCCAAGACTTAGTAAATAGATTACTATGTTTGTTTAAAATTTTACTACCAAGTTTGGCACTAACCATGCTCATGTATGAATCCATATAAAGTTATAGGGACAAAGGGCTTGGTCATGTACAAGCTCAAATTAAGTGACAACTAAAGAGTTTTAGCAAACTATACATGCTCCATAGTTTATCTCTCAGCTGCATCATGGACATTTTTCTCCATCCGTGAGATGGGCGTTTCTGGGTAGTGACTATGTGGCAACTGGGCATACTCAAGAGAACTTGTGGGTGCGTAGCCAGAGTTTACCATATTTTGAGTCGTGGCTATGCAGAGGGAATGCTCTATACTTGCAATCTCTCACGGAATGGCCATGAGGCTCCCGAAAATTGGGTGGTGCACCCGGACGCCCAGAAGAGCGAGTCTCCTACTGAGTGAAGTGGGTGGTTGATTACCCGTCTTGCGCTGAATCTAGTCATTGTGGACCCACCCCCGCTTCACAATGCCGGTAATCACAACATTGTGTAGCATGGGGCTACGATGACGCAAACCACGTCTTCAAGCCAAGCGGCCCATCCACTTTGCCACGACCCTTCACTGAGCCAACCTGGCTGCCCCCTCCGGCAGCAAACATGGAATACTCATTTCAGTCATCTCTCCCTTGCACTTAACATGGAGTAGGTGCAAGGGCCGATGATAAGGATGGCTGCTCTCGTATGCGTATAAAGTGGGCAGTGGGATGTGTACACATTAGTAAATGCATATAGTCACACTAGCAATTTACATGCATTCAAAATTTGCCAGCATTTGGACCTGTGTGCGACTTAGGCCCAATATCTATGCCTAAGGGGCATATTTATTAATTATCGGGTTTTAGACCATATAATTATCATTTCTTATCACGGCACTAGGAAAATGAAAGTTGCCCCAAATGTATGAAACAAGGCATACAATGACAGGGGTTCCAAAGGATCCTATCCATGCAATGTGTTAGAAGTTAATTTATTGCCAACGCCATCACTTTGCTTTTCCTTCTGTGGACTATGCATGCACAAGTGGAGAGTGCCAAGGAGGGAACCCCAGTATCCTATACTTTCAGATGTTGCTGCCCCACTCAGAGAGGTGGTGTGGAGGCCAGGAAAGTGGGCTGTGCAGTGGGCGTGGTGGTATGATTGCATCATCATGGCCCCACCCCCTGCTATACAGTACAGAGAAAAAAGGCATTGTATGGCGGGGGGTGGGCTAAAATGACATAATTAAAAGAGAATTGCGTCTTCGCCCCCCTTATCGTCCACTTGTGATCTGTAAGTGGGGGGCTGCGGAAGGGGATGGGGAGTTTGCCAGTGGGCGGAGGGAGGGCCGCAGGGAGGTGCGGGCGGTGGAGGAGGGTGCAGGAGACTTGCCTCTTTTCCCGGGTGGCAGGAGTGCCACCCGACTTTTGGGAGCCTCTCGGCCATTCTGAGGGGATAGGCAAGTATGTAGTATCCCTCTCCTTGTAACCCATGCAGGAATGTAGCCCATACAGTGGTTAATGCTGGATACCCCATGTTAGGAAAATATTAGTTTAGCCGGGAAACAAAAGAGGACGTCAAAGGCGCATCATAAATATTTTTAACAGCCACAAAAAAAAAAAAAAAAACAACATCTGACATGAGGAGGTATGACTTTTTTAAAATAATTTTCTGGTTAAGCTTTTACAGATAGAAATACCAAAAAAAAAATAACAAAATAAAAAAACACGATGTTCTTCCGCTCTTTCCTAATACAAAGCAAACATTTAATGCACTCCTCGCAGCAACAGATCAACAGAAACCTTTAATTATTAATTATATTTAGATAATAATAATAACGCAGCAGTGTTTCACACAGCTCTGCAATCAACAGACACTTTAAATCCTGAAGGTGTTAAACTTATTCACAAACAAGATTGAAGCATTTCCATCTGTTTTCAGCAAAATGTAAAAGCAAACCACATTTATTTTAAAACGAGACATATGTAGAAAATATGTCAGCTGTTACTGTAGAAGAACAAGCACGGTGTTCGTTATTCATTACGTAAAACAAAACCAACATTCTAAACGTAAAAGTAATACTGCAATACCAAAATGCGCTCTAATATGTTCATTACACCGACACAACAAGTGCTTAAACAGAACATTAGAAGAACCAGTTAAAAAAATGTATGATCATACATGCACACAAGAATTTGAGCCGTGACCAAATAGGAGGACTCAGATTGCCGTCCCTGCGTGCATGGTGAGGCAGTGATGTGGAGATATTAACAGATTTCAAGGGATAATTGCTATTTAACCACCCTTAAACTTGGCAGGGAATTAAAGGCAACAATTTAACATCTAAAATTAGTCAGAATAGGAATAGTAAGTCCGACCCCTGCTACCATAGATGCTCGCTGTCAGATACTGGGATGGCTAAGAGATGACAAATCAGCATCTAAACATACACTTCCTACATATAACAATTTGGAAATGAAACATGAATATTTTGAATCTCCGACAATTGGCATAATATCACAGAACATACGTCCCTGTTTTGTAATTGCAGGCACAAAAATAGACAAAATCACATGTGCACAACTCCAAATTACTGATTATATATAAATAGATATACATTATGCAATACAATTTTGCAATCAATCGAGTGTTTTTAGCATAATCATGGCCAAGGTTATGGGCCTACCCACCAAATCTTTCCTATACACTCCATTGAATGTGCTTCATTACACACTTGAGGGAGAGGAGACGCCTTCAGCCTGGACTAGCAACCCTCCCTTATTGGTTTAAAAGCATGGAGTCTGGTATTGTTACGCACACTAGTAATAGGCACAATTTTAGGTACAGTCAGGTGCATAAATATTGGGACATTGACAGAATTTTCATATTTTGGCCTCTATTCACCACCACAATGGCTCTGAAATGAAACATGTGCTTTAACTGCAGACTTTCAGATTTAATTTGAGGGTAATTACATCCAAATCAGGTGAACGGTGCAGGAATTACAACAGTTTCTATATGTGCCTCCCACTTTTTAAGGGGCCAAAAAGTAATTGGACTATCAACTCAAAAGCTATTTCATGGACAGGTGTGGGCTATTCCCTCATTATTTCATTATCAATTAAGCAGGTAAAAGGTCTGGAGTTGATTCTAGGTGTGACATTTGCATTTGGAATCAGTTGCTGTCGACTCCCAATATGAGATCCAAAGAGCTGTCACTATCAGTGAAGCAAGCCATCATTAGGCTGAAAAATCAAAACAAACCCATCAGAGAGATAGCAAAAACATTAGGTGTGGCCAAATCAACTGTATGGAACATTCTTAAAAAGAAAGAACGCACTGGAGAGTTCAGCAACACCAAAAGACCCGGGAGACCACGGAAAACAACTGTGGTGGATGACAGAAGAATTATTTCCCTGGTGAAGAAAAACCCCTTCACAACAGTTGGCCAAATCAAGAACACTCTCCAGGAGGTAGGTGTATATGTGTCAAAGTCAAAAATCAAGAGAAGAAGACTTCACAAGAGTGAATATAGAGGGTTCACCACAAGATGTAAACCATTGGTGAGCCACAAAAACAGGAATACCAGATTAGAGTTTGCCAAACAACATCTAATAAAGCCATTACAGTTCTGGAACAACATCCTATGGACAGATGAGACAAAGATCAACTTGTACCAGAGTGATGGGAAGAGAAGAGTATGGAGAAGGTAAGGAACTGCTCATGATCTAAAACATACCACCTCATCAGTGAAGCATGGTGGTGGTAGTGTCATGGCGTGGGCATGTATGGCTGCCAATGGAAGTGGTTCTCTTGTACTTATTGATGATGTGACTGCTGACAAAAGCAGCAGAATGAATTCTGAAGTGTTTCGGGCAATATTATATGCTCATATTCAGTCAAATGCTTCAGAACTCATTGGACGGCGCTTCACAGTGCAGATGGACAATGACCCGAAGCATACTGAAATAGCAACCAAAGAGTTTTTGTCACGACCCTGTCTAGTTGTCACCTTTTTTGCCTTGAGACTTACCCCTGTCAGCTGCCCCATGGATCTGTGTGTGTAATTTGCCTGGAGGATTTGCTCTGATTATTGCACCTGGCTGTGAGCACTGCTAGCCCTGATTGGAATCACAGGTGTGGTTCTGATTCTCAGAGCTGTAGAGATGAATACTCCCTCTGCATGTTGTGCCTTCCACCACTCAGAATGCTACTGCCAGACCACGTGTCCATATCCACCAATTGCTGCCAGACCCATGGTATATATATCCTCTCCTGATAGCATTCTGGGCCTGAACATCTCGTCTTCCCGTGGTGTATGGTTCATGCTGTTTTTGTATTCAAGTGTATCCCTGAAACCTGCTACAGCAACCCCTGGTGCAATCCAGAAAACCTGTTACAGCTATACCTGGCAATTCAGTAAACCTGCTGGCAACAACCCCCGATGCATCCAGAAAACCTGTTACAGCTAAACCTGGCAATCCAGTAAGCCTGCTGACAGCAACCCCTGGTGCATCCCGAAAACCTGCTACAGTAATACCTGGCATCCAGTCGTCCTGTTACAGCAATACCTGGCCTGTGCTCTGCTGCTAGTCCTACTCCTGGTTGGTCCCTGGCACTCTGTAAACCTGCATCGTGTCACCCTGCCTTGCTTCCTGCTGTGGATCAACTCCTGCTCCTTTTACCTACCTACTCCCTCCCTGAACCTAAAATTCCCAAACCTACCCATTCCTTCCTGAAACCTGTTATTCCCAATTATCCTATCCAGCCTGCACCTGAGTTCCAACCTTGTCACAGCATTTCCGGATCACCCTGTTTAACCCTCGTCTCAGCATTACCTGATTTCCCATCAGTTCAGTCCACATTGTTCCAGTCCAGAGTCAAGTTCATCAGTTAAATTCAACAAGTCTTCCTGCCGGTCCCAGTCCGGTCCCTCCAGTTTCTGTCATTTATCATCAAAGGCAGTTTTCACTGCTACACAAGTCTTGTAAATAAAGCTATCTACATCATCTGTGGTTCCAGTCATGCCGGCCTCCGTTGAAACCCGATCACCACCTGAGACAGGTAACTCGCAGACACCAATTGTGACAGTTTTTAAGGCTAAAAAGTGGAATGTTATGCAATGGCCAAGTCAATCCCCTGACCTGAATCCGATTGAGCATGCATTTCACTTGATGAAGACAAAACTTAAGGGAAAATGCCCCAAGAACAAGCAGGAACTGAAGACATTTACAGTAGAGGCCTGGCAGAGCATCACCAGGGATGAAACCCAGCGTCTGGTGATGTCTATGCGTTCCAGACTTCAGGCTGTAATTGCCTGCAAAAGATTTGCAAAAAAGTATTAAAAAGTGAAAGTTAGCTTTAGGATTGTTTAGTTTGACCCATTACTTTTGGCCCCTTAAAAAGTGGGAGGCACATATAGAAACAGTTGTAATTTCTACACCGTTCACCTGATTTGGATGTAATTACCCTCAAATTAAATCTGAAAGTCTGCAATTAAAGCACATCTTGTTTGTTTCATTTCAAAGCCATTGTGGTCGTGAATAGAGGCCAAAATATGAAATATTCAGTCAATGTCCCAATATTTATGCACCTACTGTAGCTGCTCTTCCCTTTCTTACTTCACTTTTCTCATTATAGTGATGCCCTGGGGTGGCTCGGCTGTGCCGATTTAGAGGTGTCCTGCTCTCTGGATTCAACCCTAGTATGTTAGGGACCTACTCTACAGAGGTTACCTGGATATGGTGGGTAGGCCCATAACCTTGGCCATGATTATGCTAAAAACCTCTATTGATTATATATACATTATGCAATAAAATTTTGCAATCAGTAATTTGGAGTTGTGCACTTGTGATTTGTCTGTTTTTGTGCCTGCAATAAAGTCTCAACAGGTAGCACCTCCCATTATATATATTAGGGGTGTGCAGTCTAGGAATCTTTCCTATACACTGTTTTGCAATTGGAAATCCTCAAAGGGAAGCAGAAGTGAGACATGGGGTATGTGTGCATGGTGCCATGAAACACAACCCTGCCACGATTTGTGGCATCGCAGGGAAGGGGGGGTAATAGGAGCAGTTTAGCACTATGATGCAAAATGTCCCCAAATGGTGTCATCACCTAGATTGTCCCCTTCGTTTTTTATTTGGTGAGGTAGTGAGGACCCTGATCTACAGTACTCTGCAGAAGAAGGTCCCAAACATTGGCCACTTGGATTGGAATCAGATCTTGTGAGTATGAGTTTAGGCTGAGATGCAGGATCATGTGTGGGGTGTCAGCTTTGTGAGTGCACATCAGAAACAATCTGTCCTCCTGCAGGCAAGAAAAATGCCAGCCACAGGGGTGACAAAAATAGATAAGATATTAAGAGGTTCATAAATAAGAGAGTCAAAAAAATAAATGCACAGCATCTGAAAATGGGTGAATAATTGAAAAAACACCAAGATGTTCTGATCAAACTCTAAAATCCAAACTCAACTTCTTCAGGTAGATCTGTACCTTGTTATCAACTACTTTACTCTTCAGCACCCATACCAGGGGCAAATACAAGATTTCTTGGTGCTTGATTTTAGAACGAGTGTGGCCAGCCCATGGGGAGGCATAAATAGCATTCAACAAGCCAGTTTGTGCAGTGTATGTAATATTTCAGACGTATAAAAGTCATATTTGTTACTCATGATTTTTCAGGTAGTCTCCCGAACCCCCGAAACAGTGGGCGGATTTCCATACCCTGCCCACTTCCTAGCGAAGTGGGCAGGATGGGTAGTTAATACCGGGAATCAAGGCTCCATAGTGAGGGTGCAGGTTTAAACTGGCACGATTCATGGAATTTTAGTCCCAAACAGTGGTGGCTCCAGAGGTGGGGCTGGAGTGCATCCAAAACTGAAATAGGGGAGCCACACCAACTGCCACCCCAAATATCAGTGGCAGTTGGTGTGGCTCCCATATTTGAATCGCGCTGCAGCCTCACCTCTGGAGCCGCCACTAGTCCCAACCCATTACTACAGAATCACATATTCACGGGATTTCTCCCAGAGGGTAGCAACTAAAAGTCAGCAAGTATATATATGATATGATACAAGGTCTACAATCACAGTAAGCAGTTAGATGGGGCACTAGAGCCAGACCCCCTGAGCTGAATGTATTTATTCTTCCGGATGTGGGCACCGTTCTCCAATCCAAGTCCTTCTCTCTGCGAGTTCAGGAGTTTTGGGGAGTGGTAGAAAAACCTAGCACTGGCCCAGGACATTTATGTACACATTGCTCTCCTTATAGATGGCCTATAGGGCTCTAAGGGATAGAGTCGAAAAAACAAACTTTCTGTATCAAACATTTTAAGCTCATATAAAATTGCATAAGTAGTCAGGAAAAGGTTAAACATCCGAATATATATATATATATAATCACACACACACACACACATCTCCCACCTCCCATCTCAAGTTAAAAGGCCTGTTTCTTCTTGCTGGCAGCTGTGCTCTGCCCGGTATGCTTTCAGAATCCCGGCAGTCTGGATGCAGAGGCTCCTATTGCCGGTACCGAAATCCCAATGCCGGTCAGAGGCCCGGCGCCAGCATCCCAACCGCCAGGATACAGAGGGTAAGTATTGGTGTGTTAGGGGGGAGGGTGGGAGGTTAGGGTTAGACACTAAGGGGGTAGGGTTAGGAACTGGGGAGTGGGAGGGTAGGGTTAGGCACTATGGGGGGTAGCCTACCGACCACCAAATGGTAGGAGATGCTGCTGCCATTGGGGATACAGAACTTGTCTAGTAAAAATCATTTTATATACTACTGCTGTTGTGGTCATGATTTAAGCCGCTGGTGGCGATTGTGGGTTCTAGGCAACGGGATCCCTCCATAATGCACTTTGGGGGAGATGTATTATAGCGGGACTTATCGTGTCGCTATAACGCTTCCTGCTTTGCCTCTTTACCGAGGCGAAGCAGGAAGCTTTAAAGGGGAGATGTATTAACATCTCATTGGCCGGAGCGGGGGTGTGAAAACTCCCCCCTCCAGCGATTCCTGCTAGAGACTGCACCTGCAGTGGGGATAGGGCATCACCAGCTGCAGCTGTCGATATTGATGGCTTCAGCGGGCGGAACGGTCAGGCGAACTGACCATTCATACATAGCAGCGCCGATAATGACAGGAGCGCATATCGCCCCTGTCAATTACCGCCCAGCCCCCCATTAATACATGGGGGTGAAGCAGTATCAGCGCACATAAGGCAAGCTGATAACGCTTCGGCAGTTAATACATCTGCCCCATTGTGGGCATTAAATAACGCATCTATCATGTAATAATACAGTTGAAAACAAATAAAATAACTCTGCAAATGAAATTCAATTTAAAACAAACATCTGTTATCTTCCCCTTTACACCTCATAATGAAATTGGCCATAACTTCGTATAGTATCGAGGCCACCCTAAGGATTTATATACTTTCATTTGTCAGGTTCCAGCTGCAATCAGAAGTGGCTGCTGTTTGTCTTCATCATAAATGTGTATTTTACACCTAGAGTCAAGCACCAGCAAGAGATAGACTCATGTGCACCTGTCGGGAAGTCTATCTCTAGTTCTAATTTAGTCGCATTTTGGTGAACACGTTCTTATTATATACGATCTACTGTATGCTTGCCAGCTCCAACCCACCACCCCTGTCCAAAGATATCATAAGTGTAAGCTGCGACCCAATCTCCGTATGTGCACCAGCCTTTACGTGCATGGATTTTGCATACAAAGTTGTACTTACAAGGCGCAGAGACGTAGATCCCAGAGGTGCTTTGTATACAAACAGCTGCACGAACTCTATGGCACAAGCACAGACCTTTCATAATGAATACTATAGACCAGGGGTGGGGAACTTTTTTCTGCCGAGGGCCATTTTGATATATAGAACATTGTTCGCGGGCCCACGGCAGGCCACGCTCCCTCAATGTGATGTCACACAGGGACGGGGTCACAATCGCCAGGGATTACAGCAATGCCCGGAGTATCCTGAGGATGCTCCAGGGAGCTGTAAGGGCAGCGGTGTGACCATCTGTAGCGTCTTAAGGGCGCTCCAGACGGCACTGCTGCATAGATTCTGCCTGCAGGGTGCCATTATAGGGACACTGCTAGCCAGATGAAGCTAGCAGAAAAAAGCTCAGAGGGCCAGACCAAATTATTCCGGGGGCCTTATACGGCCCCTGGGCCTGAGGTTCCCCATCCCTGGTATAGACAGAATGCCCTTCTCTCTCTCTCATCTTCAATGACAAAATGTTATTCAGACTTTTCAGTTGCTTTTTTTAGTACAGTATAATATCTAACACTATCCTGAAGCTTTCAAAGTTAGGTTACGGAGACGCTGGCATTAAAATTCAGTGTTTAAGCCGCATTTCTTGAAGCCAGTTAAGCCCATGCAAAAGGATGAGAAGGAAAGAAAAACCCATGGATTTTGAACGCATCCTCTTGTTCCATTTCAGTGTATCTGACACAAGTCAACGCAGTTAAAAACTTACATTTATCTCAATGGGAGCACCTGGCAAACGCAATGAGATAAGAAGCTTTAATATACGTTTCAGCACTCATTGGGCTTGAACAAGATAAACATCCAGTCGCAGATGCAGGCTTAAAAAATACAGATTGCACACCTTTGTGAATGCATAGTAAAACACATACATGACGGCATTGCAGTTAACATGCATTTTGCCTGAGATCAGAAAATAAGTTTATTTACCCACTTGAAATTATATTGATGCATCTGTCTGGTCCCATTTGCCTACTGTAGCTGGAGTGGTCCAGATAATAGAAATTATTGATCTCTATGGGAACCGCACAGCCTGTACTGAATAACACTTGTTTCACACCGTGGCTAGACCAAACCTATCACAAGCAGCATTTAGACACAGCAGGCAAACTGAACAAGATCAGTGGGTCCAGACAGATCCCACTGCGGATAGCAAGGATCCGAGTGATCAGATCCATTCAAGCCGCAGTCCTTGGGCCTGATTGAGATTTACACTAATGCAATCAAAACACACACACATATACATATATATATACACATATATAATTATATTATTTTTTTTTTTTTCATTCATTCATTCTCTGGAATTTTCTTCATGCCAGTTCATATCACAGAAGGCAGGGACTTTTATTTACTCCTAGCTGCAATTTATGTGGCCTGTAACACAAATCCAATAGGCACTACACAGCAAGCATGGAATGGCAAATAGGGCTAGAAATGTCACAAGGGAAGACTTGATTTTTGCAGGACACATCTCTAGGAGATCCTGGATGTGAAGGTTCTGAAGGCAACTGCCGGTGGAGAAAGGGGTGTCATGAATTGCGCCACCATAGCTCAGTCCCCTAGGCAAATATAGCGCAATTTAGAGGGGCCATAGTGACGCAATTCATAACTAATCGGGTCATTGTGGACCCGTCCTCCCCACTACAGAAGTGGATATGATGAGGGAACTTTGTCTACTCCCCGAAATTCTGGACTCTCCCAGATATTCTATAGTGTAGGCACACAAGAGCTAACCCACAGTTATGTGGGAGGTAAATGATATCCTGGCCGGCATCCTGATGGTGAGTAGTGGGGTTAGGAACTAGGGGGTGGGTTATGTTCAGGCACTTGGGGGAGGGTTAGGTTATGTCGAGATGCTGACTTCGGGATTCTGACCGCCAGGATCCCAAGTGCTGGCATCCCGTACCCATCCCAGTTATGTTATAACTATGTGTTCTGAGAATGGCAAAACATTCTGCAATACAAATCCAGGCAGCTAATGACCCCTTTGGGGTGTGCAAGTCTAAAGGCCGGAGCACACTAGACGATGTCTAGTGTGTACAGACCTTGTTAACGACGGGACCCGGTGGGGTACCGGCAATGGCAAGTGGGTACACACTTTCCGGTGCCGGGATCAATGGCGAGACAGTGGGGGCCATGTTGCATTCAACAGCATGACCCCCATCTGACAATATCAGCCGTCGGACCCGCATGCAGGTCCGACGGGCGATGTCGCTGACGATGCGCGGGAGTGCGCATAGTCAGCGACACAGCGAGTACTCACTGCCCCATATGTAGACATATCGTCTAGTGTGTACCCGGCTTAACACTTTCATTTGACCAAACAATTGGAACAACCAGATCTGTGCAATCTGAACATACATAATAAATTTGGCGAGACTATGAAGAACACCAAGTTTTTCTTTCATCTGCAAACATAATGTATTAAAATGTGCTGCAACTTATACTAGTAGTTACCAGATACCAGACCAGTAAAGTCAGATAAATAAAATCTTATTGTATTGGCTGCTATGAGTTGCAGGTCATCATTATTCTATCAACAAGTTTAAAAAAAAAAAAAAAACAATCCCGCTGAGTTTTTGGTGTGACAACTTAACAATGAGTTTAATACTTTTAAAACAATTATAATTCACTTACAAGTGTTGATATAATTATAAGGAAACATATATTTGGACTTTTACATTTGTTCTATGATCATTACACAAATCTGCGATGCAATTAAAGCTTAAAATAGCCTGCAAATGTGTGAAATATAAGTGTGCCTGGAGTTGCATGACAATCTGTGAAAAAAAAAAAAAAAAATACAACTTGCAGAACTTATGACAATGAATATGATTAAGTATTTATATAATACATTGCCATGGAAAACTATAGAGGATATCAAAAGTTGTGCAGATCTCCATAACACTCACATCTGAACTTTCATTTTTCCCAGCGCATAATAAAAGCTAAATGTCTATGCTGCTATTATGGGTACAGTAATGTCACAATTTTTATTTTCCCGGGGACAAGGTTTCATAACGTTTTCTGAAATCAGGTTCTGTACAAGTAGTCGAGGTCATAGATGTTTTCTACAATCAAATACAAGACGACAATGCACAACTGCCAGAAGCTGACCATCAAATCATTTTACCGGTTGCATTTGAGTAACAAAGAGCAGGTACGAATGCCATTCTTTTCAGTATGTATCGGTAGCAGAATTAGTACAATGTGCCCCATTCACTTTCATGGTATGTTCACCAAGCGCATCATTGCCCTAGCCAGCCATACTGTAACTTGCTATGGCACTAATATGCAACGTACTAAAAAAAAACTGCAATACTCTAAAATGCACATCTGGCTTTGACAAAAGTTTATCAAATGATTTAGCGGTTAGTGGACTTTTACAGTGGGCAGGTCACCCTGACGTCATATTTGCCATATCAGTTGCACACCATAAACTACCATAGTAACCACCCCAGTCCGTTTAAGCACACATTTTTGGTGGTGGTTATACAACCCTTTACTAATAGTGTAATCCCAATTACCAATGAAAAGACAGATTTAGCAGCAGTTGCAGTTTAAAAGAAAGCTAGCCTGTGCAACTTTCAAGTGTGAAAACGTTTGTACAAATATTTAATAACCTATTCTTGTGCAATTGAGATATATTAAATAAAAAAAAATATATATATATATATATATATATTTATTTATTAAAGCAACTGCATGAACTCCTTGAGTTTATTTGGTGCAGGAAACAGCAACGCTTTGGGTCTGCTCGGGACCCTTAATCAAAGCTGAGCAGACCCTAAACGTTGCTGTTTCTTGCACCAAATAAATTCAAGTTGTTTTTGCATTAAAATGGTTTCCAGAGTGCCGTTCCTTTCTGCACATAGATCATCCATTTGTTCTGAAACCTGAAAGAATATCTTCTAAGCATACAATCAATAGAATTACATAATACATAAGGTCAAGTGTTTAATATTGCCTATCGGTCCAGAGTGCTAAGGTAAAAATTGCTTGGTGGCCTGTATTATCCAATCCGGCAATAATGCTAGTCTGGTATCAGAGGGTTGTTTGAGTGTAGAAAAGAAACACATGAGAATTTTGTGTGAACTGTGTACAGGTAATGTAATTGGATAGAATAACTTAAGAAGATCACAAGTGGTTCAGGAAATTGATAAGCTGGCATGAACAAGTACTGTAAGTTTACATTGAATGCTTAAAGGTTGGGGAACTTAAATTAATGTCTTGTCGAGCGAGGGAGGGAATTCCAGTTTATTACATTGCCTATACCAGGCTTAGGCGAGCTATACAGTGACTGACTGGAAGGACATTGTTAGGACTTGTTTTACAACATACTTAAGACTGCGGGTTACCTGGCTTTTGCCTCAGCTTTAGTTACATGTGAACAAGCTGTAGAACTTTACAATGACCATTTTAATGCACCCCAAATGGGAAAATGTTATACCAAATGTCAAAGCTAAGTGCAATTGTTAGCAAGCCATTCTGATTGAGTAGTTTATTCCTGAATTGCTTCAGTACTCGATAAGTCCCACATCTGGGACCTGTAGTGTTACAGGAGTTCCATAAAGCACATAATTTCCCTTGTAAATCTTTTCAGAGATATTTCCTGCTCTATCTTGACATAATAAAATAGTATTTACAAAGTAAATCTGTTTGTGCTGCAATCCCAACAGCTGATTTAGCAAGGTGATAGATAAACACCGGCTATACAAGTCTATTGTGATGCAGAAAATAATTCTCCTTATATCTCTGCAGGATCATACAGGAACCACAAACATGACAACAAAGCATTGAATCGCAATAGCAAAGATGTGTTTATAAATATGAAATGCATTCTTAGGGGGTCAATCCAATTAAATGCGAAGGGTGCAAGTTGCTGGTGCAATAGAGTTAATACGCCGGCAATGGACCAGCACCTTGCACTCTTCACGGCCCAAAATCGCAGAATTTTGCTTTGTGCCCTAAGGGGCTGCAAGCAATTTTAAGCTAATCCGGGCTGCCGTAAAGTGCGGCCATTGCAGCGATGACTGGCACCTGCGAGATCATCGTGGCTAATTGGATTGACCCCATACTCTTTCATAAAGGGGACTTTACCATCAAAGGAAGGAATTAAATTGCTTTTTTTTGACGGAGATAAGTAATGGGCACCCGTTGGAGCAATTAAATTGTTTTTTTGCGATTGTGTGCACCTGCATTACTTATGGCTCTGGTCGCTCCCAAGTGCACTGGGTTTAGCCATGTAAAATGGATAAACTTGTGCAAAGTCCTGGCTAGTGCACCCAAACAGCCGACTTTCGCAGATTTCATGCAAGCAGTAGATCAGCAAACAATTGAATATCTGCCATCGGGCATTCATTACTTAAGGGCGCACAAACCACAGTTGAATTCCCCCCCAAACTGTTTAGTTTATAGTTTACAGCTGTGATGCAACATTGTTCTAGATTTTCTACAGGTCAAATTAAATGCCTGGGTTTACGTTTTATGTTTGTGTTTTTGATGGCATAAAAGCATCTGTGCAATGAATTGGTAGTTATCACTGTAGGTTACTGCTGCCTCAATTTCTCTTATTTGTCTTGCTGCAAAACAATAGCCATTTATATTATTTTCACTAACATGCTAATAGTTATGCCAGCGGGGCTAGCACTATTCTTTTTATTAAAGTTGCACTCCGTGCCCGTTTGCGCTTGTTCTGTGACCTAAAAAGCAGTAATTCTTAGAAGGATATATAATCGCATATCCAACAATCAGGAGACTCAGCGGTATTGGGGCAGATGTATTAAGCTCTGGAAAGTGATAAAGTGGAGAGTGATAAACAACCAACCAATCAGCTCCTAACTGTCATTTTTGACAGTTGGGAGCTGAGTGGCTGGTCGTTGTTCACTCTCCACTTTATCACTTTCTGAACCTTAATACATCTGTTCCACTGTTACTAAAGTGCTAGTTTATAGAAGTGGAGGTGTTGCCCATAGCAACCATTCAGAGTCTACTTATTTATCTCGCACCAGCTAGAATCAGATTGGTTGCTATGGGCAACAACTCCACTTCTATAAACTCGCACTTTAGTACATATACCCCTTCAGAACCAGATTTTGGGACACAGCTTGTGGTCCAGGTAACAGGTGTTTTACATCTCGTTTATACTGTAGCTCAGTATGTGGCAGAACCAGTGGGTGAATTGAACAGATATCAGCAAGTTAGACCCAACTACTGTAACAAGGTTCTTCCACAGACACAATGTGATTATTGTTTTCAAAACAACTCATTCACAGCCACTTGAACTTTTAGATTATGAACTTGGGAAATCAAATAACTACTATTGCAGGTTTGTTTTTAAACTAAGATATATGGGGGATATTTATCAAAACTTGGGATGGGATGCATTAAGCATCGCAATTTGGATGTTATGCATTCTGCCACTTATCACATGCATAGCGGCGTTTATTACTGCTGCAAATGGCAGCCCTCCCGGGTTATGACCCGGGAGTCCTACTGCGCATGTGCACCCATTGCGAGGTAGTCTCCGAAAACAAGCCCTTAGGCTTATATTAGGATGGCGTTGCCTATCGGGTTCAAGCTCTGGTATGATTCTCTCTTCCAAAGCTTGGTGCATATGGGTAATGCGGTCAATCCTCCAAAAACTGCATGTTTCGGAGGTTTGACCACATTTTTGGTGTTGATGCATCCCGTCTTAGGAGAGAGTTAAAATTGCAAGAGATAAAAGTACTAATCACTCATCTTCTAACTTACATTTTACGGACGGTTTGAAAAATGACAGGAGCGGATTCGTTGGTACTTTAACTCACCCCAAGCTTTGATAAATACCCTCCTATATAATAACCATTTAAATTGCATCTGAGTTTGAGCACATTGCCTAGAATGAATGCATGAAAGCTTATTTCCAGACAGTGAAGTTTGGACATTATTTATGTGATATGTAATTCGGTTTGTTCTTATTAATACCAGCACTGATATTAACATCAGATCATGTTGATTATACAGGAACACCATGCAACGTACAGTATTACCAAAGAAAAAAAAATAGGTCAAGAACGAAAGCATATGGCTGAAAAAGAGTGCAGTATAATACAGGAAGTCTATTACAGTGAAATCCCCAGTTCTGCCATTTATTACCTTAATATACAAAAGATGCCCCTGTTGTACTGACACGCTTTTATTCCACAATGCAGCACACAGACAGTTCAATTTCCCACTGTGTAGGAAAAATATCTCCGCTCCAATTCATGTACATAATGAGGAGAGCTGAGAGGTTACAGCAAGGTGCTTGTTTCACAACATTAAACTGAATAAGTCAAACTGGGCATTCTGCTTTAGATGTGGAGGTAGGCGAGCCCTACAGAGACCTAGAGCGCCTATATGTATGTATAGCATAAAATAAGGACTCACTGTGAATTAATGGACCCTGTTCAGCATGATATCAATGTGTTCATCTGTTTCACACGCGGTCATACATTTTACAGCTTGCAGTATATTGCAAAATGTAATGGGAATTAGAGCCAAAGTATATGACATATATAGGTAATACTATAGATTTTTAGCAGCGGGGTAAAAAGCTCAACATTTATATATGAGGCCATTTACAAATAAATGTCAAAAGTTACCTGTTTGTGTATGTACAGATCCTGTATGCACCTAGACACTTCCATTTCCTCATCTGAATTGTGTGTTGCATGCATACTGTATAAGTGCAAACTTAAACCTGGGATACGGATGTACTTGGAGCAGGCGTGTGTCACTCATTGCCATCTCCAAACTGCACCAGTCTTATAGGCACAGAATCTGCCTGGGTTAAGGAACTTATTTCAGAGATATGAGTAACCCAATAAGACAAATCTTAAAGGAACATACTTACGTCTTCACCATCGCACTTTTCTTCTGTACTTGTGTTATGTGTGAAAGCAACTGACCTGGGGGGGGGGGGAAATGTACTGAGCCTTGGAGAGTTATAAAGTACCAACCAATCAGCTCCTATCATTTTTCAAACAGTCTGTAAACTAACTGCTAGGCGCTGATTGGATGGTACTTTATCACTTTCAGGGGTCTATTTAGGAGACAGAGTAAAAAGAGATAAGAAAGTGATAAGGTGCCAGCCAATCAGCTCCCAACTGTCATTTTTCAAACAAGGCCTGTGACATGGCAGTTAGGAGCTGAGTGGCTGGCACCTTATCACTTTTCACTCTGTCTTCTAACACTGCTTAGTAAATAGACCCCTTAGGGTTTGTGCATCTTCCCCTTATAATTCACAAAGCGCAAGTGTCCACATGCGAAATACGCACAGCGGGAAAAACACTGGCGCAAGTTGTTCACATGTGCAGCGTTATTATTTATGTTACACACAAAATGACAACACGTAAATACATTTGTAGTGTATATACGAATATAGGTCTATTAACACCAACCACACATTATGCATTGCATTAACATTTAATAAGAAAATACAAATTTTATATATTACAGCGTACTATTAGAAAGTACATAAGGCTGTAGTTCTATTATTAGCACACTGAGCACCTGAGAAAAGAACAAGTGTAATTGATATAATTTGCATCTCTAATCTTGAGTGTTGTAAGTGATCTTAATAGTGTGCTATTATCCCCATCAGTGCTAGTGCTATTATCCCCATCACTGTCAATGCTTCTACATGAGGGACTTGTTTAGCCTCCAGCAATAATAACCATCACCCACAAGTGTACCAGATTGGAGTGAAGTTTATCAACCCAGCACACTTCTTACACACCCAGGGTTTAACCAAATCTCTCATGCTGGCCATCCAGCACTTGGCATAACAAAGGCTGTTAGGGAGTGATGGCAAAATGAAGAGAGTTATCAGTCACTCAGCACAAGATCGCCATGTACTAGAAGTAATAACAGAATCACTCAGACAACTGACCATCAAGTCCTTTCACACACTACAGCAGTGGTTCCCAGCCTCAGTCCTCAAGGCAACCTAACAGTCCTGTATTACGGATATCCATTTTTGAGCACGTACAGCTAAACCAAAATGAATGAGGTGTTAATTAAGTCACCTCTGCTTAAAATGGATATCCTTAAAGCCTGAACTGTTAGGATGCCTTGAGGACCAAGAATGAGAACCGCTGCCTTACAGAGCTCGGAACCACCAGGAACCCTAGGGGTAAGATTGCAACCTGGTCTACAGTCACTACTCCCAACCAAAACTTCACAGTCATCCTTCAGTACTTAACATTTAGCAAGCAGAATTAAAAAAAAGTCACAAGTATATAGATATTTTCTAGATATTTATAAACACTATACAATGTATCAAGCTCAGGTACATATAAAAGGTACAGTACCTCTGCCAGGTCCATAGAGTGAGCTGGGCTGCTTTCTATAACGTGCCCCCAGCTTTCACAGAGACCGGAGGAATCTGACAGCAGGTTCAGGAGCCTCGTACAAAAATAAACACACAACAGTTTGGATCTCAGTCCCAGTCCTCACCCACTGTGTTACTTCTGCATCCCCTGGCACAGTCTGCTCCAGATACATGTATTAGCAGCAGCCTTATCATGGTTAATCAGTCCCAGTGACCAGTGTGGGAGAATAGTGTAGCGCAGGCAGAGCATGAGAAAACAGAAGAGCTGCGTGTAATAAAACAAATAACGCAAATGCAGCCAGGTCACTTGCAGTCCCTTTTCCCATAATCTCCTCCGCTCCTTGCAGGTTCATAAAGACTAGTAAAGTGTCTGCAACGCTGCAAACACTCCTCTACTGGAGCTCACCAGGGCAATTGCAGCTGTTAATCAGTTCAGCTGTAGTTGTGATGTATTGCAATGCCTGATTGGAGAATCCAGGACCTCCCTATTGTACAATCCCTATTGCTTTCTTATTGGCCATAGGATATTTAGCCGGCTTGCTTGCTTTTCTACAATCTATATATGCATGCTCTAGATACAAAGCCTGCTTCCCTGCAGGTGTGGGAAAGGTTTCATTCCGGCTTCCCAGTGATTTAGGGAAGGGACAGGATGCATCGTTTTCTGCAGGCTGGGCACTGAGTGGGGGAAAGGAGGCTGGTGTACTGTAAAGTGCCTCAGTTGTGATATTAGCTGGTAAATGCAGCAGTTACATGGTGGGTATAATATAAAATGTATGGCACAAGACAGACCTGTATTTAATATACAATGGGACACCTGTAATGCTAAGGCAGACTTGTCATTTACTGTAAAAATAATAGTAAATAAGACCCTAGTAATGTACAATGGAGCTGTAGCAATGTGAAAGGGACACTTGTCATATGAAATGGAGCACTTTTCTATGTCAGGCTGATCTCTTGTTTGATTACATTTCTTTGTTCAGAAACTGAAGAAGAAGAAAAAAAGAAAAACTGCACAGATATATTTTTTATGCTCCAAGAAACCTCAAACTGCAGGAAAAAAAATCATCGTCGTTAGAAAAGAATGACACATTTTATCCACATAATCAGAGACCAGGAGGTATTACTGCTCTAATATGAAAACCAGATCAGGTCTTTTACAAATGTGCAAAATGCTTTTATGATGTCATATTGTGTTCAGGTTTTGTTATATATCATATATATATATATATATATATATATATATATATATCTATATCACATGTAAGGTAGGGATTTTGTTTTTAGAAATTATTATTATTATTATTATTATTATTATTCTTTATTTATATGGTGCCACAAGGGTTCCGCAGCACCTTACACGGTACATAAACAAATAAGCACACAAGAAAAAAACAGATATTAACAGTACAAACAATGCTGGACAGATACATGATTTATACATTGCTGCATAACATTTATGCTGGGCATACACTCTACAATTGTCTGTCAGATATCTGTCAAATCTGTCTGGTGGAAAGGAAAATCTGGTCCGTTTTCTAGTGTTTGGGAGAAATTTCTAATGTTATTTGATCCCATATATTACCAGATTTTCATTCCAACCAGACAGATATCTGACAGATAATTACATAGTGTATGCCCAGCATAAGATAAGCAGCATGCTGTCTGTAACCAAGGTTTGGGTGCTATTGTAAATAATACCCCTTTTCCATGTAAATTCCGGGTCTGACCCGGAGTTGGAACAGAGTTCCTATCCGGATCAGACCCGGAATTTTGCCGGTGCCGACTCTGGATATTCCCGAGTCGGCACCGCTCACACCGGAGTCGGGTCTGTATAGACCCGGCTTTTCCGGAGTGAAAGTGGTCGCTTGGAGATGACGTCATCTCCAAGCACCACTGAAGCCGGACCAATCGGCTGGCTAGCAGCACACTCCAGGTCATCGTGACCCGGAGTGCGCTGTTCCCACATCAGGGTTTCACGGGCTACTCCCGTGTTAAACCCTGCTAGTTACCTGGTATGGATTGCCGGGTCACTCGACCCGGCGATCCAACCCTCTCCCCTTTTACACCAGGGAGCTGCCTGGGTCAACCCTTCAAAAACCCGGGTTTTAGCTCCGGTGTAAAAGGGGTATTAGAGTATAATTAAGTCAAGGAGAAGCACATGAGGGAAGATGGTCCTGCTCCTGAGAGCTTACATTCTAAAGGGGAGGGGGCAGACAAACATGGGTGACACAGATGGGCTGGATACAAGGGTCACAGTAATCTAACATCTATGGAAAGGTTAGTCTAAACTTAAGAAATATGATTATTGATTAAGGGGCCTAATTCTACCCCTTTCACACAGAAAAAAAAAATTACCTGGACATACATTTCTACCAGGTAATTTATCAACACAGGTTTTTTTTCTGTCTGACAGGGTCAACCCGGGTCGAAATTCCCAGGACTTCGAGCCAGAAATTTACCAGGGTCGGAGACCTGGGAATTTAGACCCGGGTTGACCCTTTCAGACAAAAGAAATACCCTTGTTAATCAGCAAATTACTGGGTAAAAATGTATGACCCGTTAATTTGCTCTTCTGTCTGAAGGGGGGTACAGGCAGGGACTGGCAAAACAACCCGGCACACAAATGCCAGGTAAAAGCCTGTTTTTTGGCTTTTTCTGTCTGAAAGTGGTATTATTAAGTATTTACCTTCAAACATGCGGAATGTCTGTTTCCACATATTTAAGGCAATATTAATATTATGCCTATTTAACAAATGGGTTAAACAGGTTAAAATTTCAGTATGTCTTACTTTAACCAAATGTCCATTCTGTACCTCCATCCCCATAATTTTCTGTGTGGACGACTAATTGCATTTCCTTTAGTGTTTTGCTTTATGGACCTTGGGCCGATGGCTCATGTCAACTTCAGGTGGTATTAGTCATTGCAGCCTATAGGCTACAGTGTCCCTGGAGAGGGATTTTTGGATCCCTCCCCAGCAGGCTATATTGTGCACACGCCTGGTCTGATAGCTGCACATCCGCAGTATGTAAGCCCCTTCTGAACCTGGCAGTAAAGCATAGCAAAATAACTCTTTCATTTTCTCTCTTCGCTGGGATGAGCGCGTATGACGTGACGTGCATTAAATCATGTCATCGCAGCAAGATTCCTCCCCGACACCCCCCCTCCCACACACCTACCACCTTATTGCCTATACCTTTGTGGGATGGCTGTTTTTTGTATATAGTAGGTTCATGTTTATGGGAAAACACATCTCTCTATGTTGACCCAGGAGACTGATCCAAAGTTGTACGCTATGCTGATGTTTTCGCAGTTGAGCATTTATTGGCCTCATGCATCAACGTACATTACCGTAGCTGCCCGTAGAAAGTATTACTCGGGGTGTGATTGACAGGGAGCGTTTGGGGGTGGTAACGAAGAGTGTCGGCTAAAAACGCAGGCGTGTGGCGACCGCTTGAGGGGCGTATCACATCTTGCGTCTGCGATTCTGTACACAAGAAATATGGCTCAGACATGGCATTTCCTGCAGCCATTCATACTCACTCAAGCCTGCTGACATCACAGATGCTTGGATTTACAAAGATGCCTCCAGGCGTCTCGATACATCTCCCAGCGGCCATGACATTTGCATATTTTCGCACAGTAGCTGCGTACAGGATCCCAGCTATGGTGGCAATAACGTCCATCTCAGAATTAGGGGTCTATTTACTAAGCAGTGTTAGGAGACAGTGGGCCTGATTCAGAGCTGCTCGTAAGCGGCCGCTCGTCCGCTCCGAGTGATGTTCGCACAACTGCGCATGCGTATGGGTTGTAATACGCATGCGCGAACCAGTCATTGCGGTCAGAAATTGTGTGCTCGCAAAATAGCGAATGCCTGCTAATTTGAGTGACAGAATGAGGCGTTTGTGGGTGGTAACAGGGGAAGGTGCTTGAAAACGGGGAGTGGAGATCCGAACGCAGGCGTGCCAAACGGTCAAAACGGGCGTTTTAAGGATGTGCATAATTAACAAAGCAGCGTCATCGACCACGTCACTTGGTTGTCTCTTAGCCTGAACTGTTAGCATGATTTCGGTAGGAAAATCCAACCACAAGCACTGCAAGCAGTTCATACGCCTTTCAATGTACTCGACTAATCTAATAAATAGCGGAGATGACGTAGGATGCGAGCGGCCAGGGGGCGTTTTTTAAAAAATAGCGAGCGCATGTTTCGTTCGCTCGTTCAGACATAGAGGCGTCAACAGACCGCAAACACAGACTGTGAGATGACAATTGGGAGCTGATTGGCTGGCACCTTATCACTTTTCACTCTGTCTCCTAACACTGCTTAGTAAATAAACCGCTTAGTCTCTATGTACTAAAACCAGTCACACACAGGGGAAACATCACATGTAACGAAGAGAATCCCAATGTACATCCCTCCAATGATCATTTTACTGCAGTGTTTTGTAATAAAAATGGGAAATGTGAACTTAAAGAAGGGTGTAGACCAGAATGTGGATGTGCAGACATGAACTCACAGGGCATAGAAATATTCTGTGTTTTTACACTTTTACACTGACCTTTATTGTTATTCAATAATATATCTGTGCAATGATAGTTGCTGAGACTTTCTGTTATGTGCCTTATAGAGCAGAAAATAAGGCACACCTAATCTGACCACTTGCATCGGACTGACAGACATCGCTCATTCCCCGGTTGTTAATACTTGATGAATCAGAATGAAAAAAAACTCCTGCATTTTGGTTTGTGGCACAATTCTCAACATGAGGTGAATATATTCCCAAATCTTAATACTGACTCAAAAAGTAATTTTTAAAAGACATTTTATAAGGCTTTCCTTTTTTTCTGACTTAGAAAAGATTTTTCCGAGCGGTGTTGGAGAAGTCATTTTCTAGCTCTGAGTCAAATTCACAGAATGATGACAAACTGACACAACAATTAATGAAGAGACACATTTTAACTTAATTTGCTTCCAGTTGGGTTACAGCAATCATCTTTTTAAGACATGAAAACTTGATGAGTTCCGGGCAGTAATGGTGCATACATATGGTCAGATCAGACAACGATATCGTTGTCTGATCCTCCTGCATGTGCTGGATGATTGATATCGGTCAGCCAGTACATCACCAACCCCCAAACGATTATAACAACCCGTGATTACCGATCGCTGGTCCCTATAGTAATCAACCAGGTTGGACTGCATGCCCGGGCGATGGTCATTATCGTTATCGACCATCCGTGCTCGCGCATCGTCCATCGTTTGGGGGTTGGAAGGTGCCAAACAAATGGACAATATGAACGATAACGATATGATCGATATCGTTCATATCGTCCTGTAAAGTCGTACCGTGTGTACACACCTTAACTAGGGGTGGGCGATCGGTGCCATGATACAGGACCTAGGGGGCAGAACCGTTGCTTACCCTTGATGCCAGCATCTGTTGCCAGGGGGAAACCTATAGAGCCACCAGGAGTGTCCTTCTGGTCACCACTCCAGAGGTATGTCCATGTGGCGCTTTTCTTCGGGACGCCATGACATCACATGTATGGGGGCGGGCTCAGCACAGGGCAAAATATTGTCTTGCTACAGCCCTGGGTGAGTTTATTCTGCAAGTACAAGGGCAGTGATCACACTTGATCATATAATGGGAAATAATTGATGTTGTATCAGTAAACTGTAGATGACGCCTGCATTTTGATGGACTTAGGGGGTCATTCAGACCCACTCGCGAGCAGCGGTCCGCTCGCAAGTGGGTCGATGGTCCCCACTGCGCATGCGCACGATGGAGGGAGCTCCGTCGTGCGCATGCACGAGACCCGACGAGCGAAGGACTTTCCTTCGCTCGGAGTGTCTCATCAAAGGGGGCGTGCTGTCGATGGTGACTGACAGCATGCCCCCTTTGGTGGGCGTGCCAGCCAGACTGAGGCGTTCCCAAGGGAACGCCTACCGTCTGAAGCCGGCCCCACTGACATCACTAGTGATGTCAGTGGGAGTGATTTTGGCTCTGATAGAGCCCAAATCACTCCTGGCCTTGCGGTTGAAAAACCCAACCGCAGGCTTTTACTCGCAGTTCCGATGGTCGCGATGGTCAAGACCATCGCGACCATCATTCTGCACGCTCGTATATGCTGTGGGTGGTGACCCACAGCTATACGAGCGTCCAGGAAGACGCTCCATATTAATGGAGGTGGGCCCTGATTCAGAGCGAGCGCTCTGGTCAAAGCGTCCGGCTCTGAATCAGGGCCTTATTTCTCTACTACCCTACAGTAGTCCATGTTCATCATATTGAAAACAAGGTAGCATGAGTGCTTTCTTTAAATAATTTGCAGCTTAAAAAAGTTGAATTTACAGACACAGAGTGACAAAGATCTGCACTTGGTACAACAATATTACTGCATCAGTGTGACGGAAGCCTGACATCACTACCGCGTTCTGTATAATCCCTGCTCTATCCACCCATGTCTGTGGATCTTTGTCAGGTGTAGTGTATAACACTTGGGGGCAAACAGAGTTGGAAAATTTTTTTTCGTTTTTTTTTTAAAAACAAACATACAAAAAAATCTTTTTTTTTCCAACCATGGTTAGAAAGCATTAAACCGTGATTGATCAAGGTTTCTAATACATAGCAATGTTTCACAGTAATATAATATGCAGGATTAATTTTTTGTATTAAAATATTATTGCAAAAAAAACTGTTTAAAAAAACAAAAAAACAAACAAAAAAAAAACAACGTTGTAAACAAAAAACATTTTTGTTTTCTACCAACCCTGGGGGAAATATAGCAATATTCAGTATTCTGCCCTGTTAGTAAATTCAATATTTCTAAGAAATAATTTTTAAGTGACTCTTGCTGGGAACGAGATCCTATAATGGCTAATTCGGTTAAGAAAAGGAAAGTCATAGCTTACGCTAATATGCATTATGCATACGTGTCTATGAGCAGTGTCGGACTAAGGCATGAAAGGGCCACCAGGGAAGGCACTGGTAGGGGCCTATGCTTAAAGGGTGTGACCAGCTGCCACAGAGGCTTGGCCAATCATTATAATGGACATAGCCTGCAGACAACATGAATACTACAGTGCATAGTCTGTTCATCCATATTCCTGCTCTACCAAGTAACTGACCCTGTAATAGAGGAACAATGTATAATTTCAGTGCACTGTCTGAAACCTGATATAGGAAGAGGAGGTGGGGCCCTCAGGCAGTGGGGCCCACTGGGGATTTCCCCTGTACCCCTGTGGGCCAGTCCGACCCTGTCTATGAGCTGTGCATACACCCGTAAGGGATGACAGGGAGGGATACGGACATTTGTCTCACACACATATATCTTTGTTGGCTGTGCCAGTTTGTTGTAAACTTGCACTACCTGAATTAAGGAGCCTATTTACTAAGCCTTTGAGAGAATAAAGTGCACGGAGATAAGGTTCCAGCCAACAGCTCCTGTCATTTTTCAAACACAGCCTGTGACATGACAGTTAGGAGCTGATTGGCTGGTACCTTATTTCCGTCGACTTTATCTCCATCCAAAGCTTAGTAAATAGACCTCTTATGCAGCCCATACATGGGGCAATTTTACACATGATATGCACGATTTTGATCGATCGCAATGATTAATCGTGCATATCGTGTGTGGTTTGGCATGCTGTATGACGGTGATGCCTATCCCCGCCGTTGTACATCGGCTTCGTAGATCTTATGGAAAAACCATAAGATCTGCGATCCGTCATGCTGTTAAATAGGTAACCGAAGCATCTTGTAAGATGCATCATTTACCATTCACAACAGCATGCGATGCATTGGTCTAAATTTGAAAACGTACCGAGGTTTCGTACATTTTCAAATCGCCCCGTGTATGGCCCGCTTTAGTCTTGGAGGCACCAGTGAGCTCATTGTGCTCTACGGCAAAAGGTCTCGCTATACTGTAGGTGAAAATCAGAGGCTCCTTCTATTGGTTTACACAAATATCGGGTTCAGTCACTGCACTCATCAGGCCTGACAGAGAAATTTTAATGTATTGGCGACTTCTATTACTATATAGTGTTTCCAGCTTTGATCTTCATTAGAGGTTGAAGCTTCAGATACAGATACAAGCAACTATTTACGTTATACTGTATGTTTCAATAGTTGTACTTCAGCTGTGTGCCCACATTTCAGCCACAGTATAATAAAGTGAGAATCTTGATTATAAATAAAGCTTCCAGTGATGGAATTATAAATACCACTGCACAAGTACTGTAGTGACTATCACATTCAGCTTTATCTGCACATATTTAATGACAGAAGCAGTGGCGTCACAAGGGGGGTGCGGGCCGCACACCCGGGTTTCGCCCGCTGAGGGATGACACCAAGGTGCAGACTCACCCTCAGTGACAGGAGCATGGTGCTGCACTGTAGTATTTAGTGCAGCACTCGACTCCTGACACTGTGAGGGAGCCGTCACTGCACACAGGACAGGGCAGTCCGCACCTCCTGCACCCCCTACTCAGACCCTCCGGTAAAAAGCACAGGATAACGGGGTCTGGGCCGCAAGGCCACGCCCCTTCCCATGAGACAATGCTCCCTTCCCATGAGGCAACGCCCCTTATCGGTGGCCAACATCCCTCCCCGCACCTGGTGACAACGCTGTGAGCAGGGCCGGCCCACCCTTTACGCTAACTACGCAGCTGCGTAGAGCAGCGGCCAGCAGAGGGCGCCATGATCAGCCTGCACAGCTTTTTTTTATACAGTACATAAAATCCCCATTCACCTCTCTCGGGGAGCCGTGACGTCGCGTTGACGGGTGAGTAGCTGGTGATGTCTGGCGGTGCACGGGAGCAGGGTGGGGCCACGGGGAGTACATGTCACCTGTCCATGAGGGCTGTCAGGTCCGGCGCTAGGTGTCGCCGAACCCTGCGCCGTCCTGTGTTCACCCCGCCTCTTCCCACACTGCGCCCTGCCCCTGTGCCTACATTGTGCACTACTGCCGGACACCGGCGCCCCAGTGCGACCGAACATATTTGGATCTGGCCCTGAGGGCTGTGGTGAGGGGGATATGAGAGCTGTGATGAGGGGGATATGAGGGCTGTGATGAGGGGGATATGAGGGGATAGAGAGCTGTGATGAGGGGATATGAGGGCTGTGGTGAGGGGGATATGAGAGCTGTGATGAGGGGGATATGAGGGCTGTGAAGAGGGGGATATGTGGACTGTGATGAGGGGGATATGTGGGCTGTGATGAGGGGGATATGTGGGCTGTGATGAGGGGGATATGAGAGCTGTGATGAGGGGATAGAGAGCTGTGATGAGGGGGATATGAGGGCTGTGATGAGGGGGATATGAGGGCTGTGATGAGGGGATAGAGAGCTGTGATGAGGGGATATGAGAGCTGTGATGAGGGGATAGAGAGCTGTGATGAGGGGGATATGAGGGCTGTGATGAGGGGATATGAGGGCTGTGATGAGGGTAATATGAGGGCTGTGATGAGGGGGATATGAGGGCTGTGATGAGGGGATAGAGAGCTGTGATGAGGGGGATATGAGGGGATAGAGAGCTGTGATGAGGGTGATATGAGGGCTGTGATGAGGGGGATATGAGGGCTGTGATGAGGGGATATGAGGGCTGTGATGAGGGGATATGAGGGCTGTGATGAGGGGATAGAGAGCTGTGATGAGGGGATATGAGGGCTGTGATGAGGGGATATGAGGGCTGTGATGAGGGGGATATGAGGGCTGTGATGAGGGGATATGAGGATGTGATGAGGGGATAGAGAGCTGTGATGAGGGGGATATGTGGGCTGTGATGAGGGGGATATGAGAGCTGTGATGAGCGGATAGAGAGCTGTGATGAGGGGGATATGTGGGCTGTGATGAGGGGGATATGTGGGCTGTGATGAGGGGGATATGAGAGCTGTGATGAGCGGATAGAGAGCTGTGATGTGGGCTGTGATGAGGGGGATATGAGGGCTGTGATGAGGGGATAGATATGAGAGCTGTGATGAGCGGATAGAGAGCTGTGATGAGGGGGATATGTGGGCTGTGATGAGGGGGATATGTGGGCTGTGATGAGGGGGATATGAGAGCTGTGATGAGCGGATAGAGAGCTGTGATGAGGGGGATATGTGGGCTGTGATGAGGGGGATATGTGGGCTGTGATGAGGGGGATATGACGGGATAGAGAGCTGTGATGAGGGGATATGAGGGCTGTGATGAGGGGGATATGAGGGCTGTGATAAGCGGGATAGATATGAGGGATGTGATGAGGGGATAGAGAGCTGTGATGAGGGGGATATGAGGGCTGTGATGAGGGGGATATGAGGGCTGTGATGAGGGGGTTATGTGGGCTGTGATGAGGGGGATATGTGGGCTGTGATGAGGGGGATATGAGAGCTGTGATGAGCGGATAGAGAGCTGTGATGAGGGGGATATGTGGGCTGTGATGAGGGGATATGTGGGCTGTGATGAGGGGGATATGAGAGCTGTGATGAGCGGATAGAGAGCTGTGATGAGGGGGATATGTGGGCTGTGATGAGGGGGATATGTGGGCTGTGATGAGGGGGATATGAGGGGATAGAGAGCTGTGATGAGGGGATATGAGGGCTGTGATGAGGGGGATATGAGGGCTGTGATAAGCGGGATAGATATGAGGGATGTGATGAGGGGATAGAGAGCTGTGATGAGGGAGATATGAGGGCTGTGATGAGGGGGATATGAGGGCTGTGATGAGGGGATATGAGGGCTGTGATGAGGGGATATGAGGGCTGTGATGAGGGGATATGAGGGCTGTGATGAGGGGGATATGAGGGCTGTGATGAGGGGATATGAGGGCTGTGATGAGGGGGATATGAGGGATGTGATGAGGGGATAGAGAGCTGTGATGAGGGGGATATGTGGGCTGTGATGACGGGAATATGAGAGCTGTGATGAGCGGATAGAGAGCTGTGATGAGGGGGATATGTGGGCTGTGATGAGTGGGATATGAGGGCTGTGATAAGCGGGATATATATGAGGGATGTGATGAGGGGGATATGAGGGCTACGATGAGGGGGATATGAGAGCTGTGATGAGCGGATAGAGAGCTGTGATGAGGGGGATATGAGAGCTGTGATGAGCGGATAGAGAGCTGTGATGAAGGGGATATGTGGGCTGTGATGAGGGGGATATGAGGGCTGTGATAAGCGGGATAGATATGAGGGATGTGATGAGGGGGATATGAGGGCTGCAATGAGGGGCATATGAGGGCTGTGGTGAGGGGACTGTGAGGGGCTTTGGTGAGGAGTGCTGTGAGGAGCTGTGATGGGGAGTGCTGGTCTGTGAGGGGCTCCATGGGGGGGGATGAGTGAGCTGAGATGAAGGTCCACTGAGGGGCGCCAAAATGTATATCCGCTTACCAAAATAGATTGGCTTGGGCCGGCCCTAGCTGTGAGGGATGCCACTGGTCAGAAGGTGACAAGTCACCACCTCCCACCAGATCAGCCTAGTCATATCCTGAAAATACTGTGTAATAATCAGCGGGGGACTAATGAAAATGATAAACCAGATACAGGGCCTGATTCAGAGCCGGACGCTATTTGCGCTTGCTCGTTCAGAAAAAGGTGCCGGCTATTTAAATTGAGCGCTCGCTCTTTGCAGTCTGTTGACACCTCTATGTCTGAGCGAGCGAACGAAACATGCGCTCGCTATTTTGTAAAGACGCCCCCTGGCCGCTCGCATCCTACGTCATCTCCGCTATTTATTAGATTAATCAAGTACATCGAAAGGCGTCTGAACTGTTCGCAGTGCTTGTGGTTGGATTTTTCTACCACAATCATGCGAACAGTTCAGGCTAAGAAACAACCAAGTGACGTGGTTGATGACGCTGCTTTGTTAATTATGCACACCCTTAAAACGCCCGTTTTGACCGTTTGGCACGCTTGCGTTCGGATCACCACTCCCCGTTTTCAAACACCTTCCCCTGTTACCACCCACAAATGCCTCATCCTGTCACTCAAATTAGCAGGCACTCGCTATTTTGCGAGCGCTCGATTTCCGACCGCAATGACTGATTGGCGCATGCGCATTACGACCCATACACATGCGCAGATGTGCGAACATCGCTCGGAGCGAACGAGCGGCCGCTTACGAGCGGCTCTGAATCAGGCCCACAGTTCCAAAGGAAAGAGTAACAACTAGGAAATTGTCAGACAGGGCATGGCCAAGAGTTCATTGCTGGGAATAATTTTTGGGGTGGGAAAAGTTTTATTAAAAATTTTTTACATTTCTATAGAATTTTTTTTTTTTTTTTTTAGTACTAGCTACATCTGTGCTTAATACCTTGGCCCAGCCTCAATAGATACGTTATCTGACAGATATGTATATGTGGCTATATCAAGATCTAACTCTGCGCCCGTTCTCTCCCCGTCCAACCTAGCTAAATGAGTCGCAAGTAGAAGATGTCTGCCATTCTGCATACTGACTTTTTTTGGGTATGCATGCACTGTACAAATTTATGTAGTTTATGTTCAGCAAATGTGTGAAACCCTAACACTACATGTTTTCCACATCTCTCTGCTGAAGCACAGGTGTAATTATTACTGACTGACCCATTTTAAAAGATTCACAGTTTGTATTAAATTAATTATGTAATTTGTGGTTTTGCAAGGAGATCTGGAAAACATGCACTGTTAGGGGTAAATTTACTAAAATTAGAATTTTTAGAAGTGAGTTTTAGAAGAGATGTTGCCCATAGCAACCAATCAGATTATACTTAACATTTAACTAGCACCTTCTAGAAGATAATAGATAGAATCTGATTGGTTGCTATGGGCAACATCTCTTCTAAAACTCACTTCTAAAAGCTCTCACTTTAGTAAATTTACCCCTTAGGGTAATCCTGAGGATTGGAGTTGGGAAACACTGCGTTATACTCACATCAGTGAGGAAAATAAAAATAGGTAAAAATCTAATGCAAATTATATTATTTGGCCACATGGCCACGTAGCATTAAACAAAGATCTTTTGGCCTAGATCAATATTCCCAAACCTGATCCTTAGGCACCCTAACATGCCAAGTTTTAAGTTAACCTTGGCGTAACTTCTAGACGTTATGGGGGCGGGGCTGGCACAGGGCCGCATAGAGTCTTGCTCCAGCCCTGCCAATATTATGGAACACTGAAGACAAAATTCTGAGATAATTGCGAACCTTTGTGCCCAAATACAGGTAACGGATTTGATGCAGGATCTTCAAACACTTTGCTTTCCTGTTAGTTTAGGTTGCCCAGATTAACTGTTTATTCAGGGTTAGCCACAGAACAGTAGGGCACTAAAACAATCAATGCAGTTTTAATGCAAGAGGTACGGCAAAACTGTAGCCACTGTACAGTATATACTGTACAGTAAAATGGAGGTGCTGGTAATTCTGAGTTGTTCTATAATGTGAATGGGAAACATTTTCTACAATTCAAGTGCATTTCATGCACGTAAGGAGAACTTTAATATATGCTTAAAGACCCATACCAATAGAACACATATAAAGACAGTCTGAATCATTTAAAAATAGAGGAAGCACAATTGAGCTGTATTTTAGAAAACAAAAAGAAAATGTTAAACCAATGAAAGTGGTGGACTTATTATCATAACCCACCACAATCACACAAATCTCACCAGAGGCAGTTCCAGAAAGCAGAACTTGTGTGTGCATGTTACCATGAACTAGACAGACAAATTAGCATGTTCATGCAACAGTAAATCTGCTTATATTGCATATCTGTAATGGGTGCAGCTTGTCCAATGTACACAGGACCCCAGGTCAACAAGGGCCCGCACTGAATACAAACCCTAGGTTTGTCTTCAGTGGATCCATCCTATTCAATCGGCCTGCAGTGACATCTTCTGGGTAATCTAATCTCTTCATAAAGATTGTGCAGGTATAAACAAAGACTCGGTACTGTGCCATAGTCTTTTCTGTCTCTGCTGCATGGAGAAGGATGGGCTGCTGCATACAGGCCCTGTAGGCATTCATTTACCTCTGTCTGCATATATAGCAACTAGTGAAAGAACTCTATTGTCACTTTAACTTGTATATATTATATATATTTTACCCTCCAAATGTACCTTACATGTCATAAATATATGTATTTTCAAGGGAGGCTATTGCAGAAATTGTGTAATTCATATTCCTGCAAAAAACAAATATACACAAAAAAATAAAATAAAAAATAAATAAATAAATATATATATATATATATACACACACACATATACATAAGAAATGCTTGTTGTTTATTTATTAGAGGCATACTTTTGCAAACTGTACATACATCATTATATTGCTAAATTTGCAGCTGGTGTTTTTGTGATTTTCTCTTCTGGCCTCGATGACTTTCTATATATCACTGTGCTACAAAGCAGTAGGTAGCTGTATTATCACTAATTAGCTGCTCGTGCTCTCTATAGCTCAGAGAGACAGATTCTCATCCCTTGCGCTGGCAGTGTACCCTTGCCTCGAGTATTATTCAGGTCAGTGGACATTCACCGTACCAGTTAATCTCAATCTCTACAATTACAAGCCATAAATAACAGAAAAACAGAGTCATTTGTGATACCGCAGTGGAACCTTCATGCGGCCTCTTGTGCTTTTATGTCCAGGTCACAGCTGAGTGCATGCTTGGAACATGCTTACATTGGCCTGGTGGATCTGATAACATTTGTAACCTGCAAGTGACATGTACTATATTCTCTAGGGGCAAAAGTATTCTATGAATTAGCAAGAAACTAGTGACATCACAGGAGCTTTACAGTACATGGCAATTACTGTTAGAGAGCAGTGCGCTCCGGCGCTGTCTCCTGTGTCCATTCTTGTTCTTCGTCTGCTCACTCGCCTACAGGGACCTGTAAGGAGATAATCAAACACCACAGCCATGCAGGGACTAAACCTGTGTCACTAAACATACTATGACATTATCATCCTCAACCTACAGTGTGTAAAACACGGTACTGTCTCTTTAACTGGTTGCTACCTGCTGGCCAGCTCCTTTTCTAGTTGACTGGGAAAACACTACATTTTGGTGGGATCCTGAAAGCTCTCCACGGGGTACTTTGAGAGTTAGTTATTTTCAGTGGGAGCCTAACAGGTCTCCACTGGGTACTTTGAGGGGGGGGGGGGGGCTCCCTACTTACCATACCACTGGGCCTAATACCAAGAGCCACTCTCAATGGGGTCTTACCAGTGGCTCAGGCTCCTAGCCTGCCTAATGGAGGGGTTAATGCCCATGGCCACTTTATATAGGGCTCAATCAATTGGGCCAGGTGTCCTCCTGTATGTGTACAGGCCTAAGGCATCCACGGGCCTAGTGCCCGCCTACTTTCTTGATTAGTGACCTGGTCTAATACCCAGGTTACTTGCACCTAATTGGGGCAATTAAACTCTATAGGGCCTAATGCCATCTTACAGTGCTCGGGCCTAGTGCCCGCTTATATGCCCACAGGCCTAATGCCTTACTTTGCCCCACGGGCCTAGTGCACGACAACCCTAGTGGTCTAGGGAGGGGTTAATGATAGGCCTCACAGAGGGCCTACCTGTTATGGTGGAGGCGCTGCGGGGGGAGCTTTGTTAGCTCTTTTATTTTCAACCACTGCAGTCCTCTCCGGTCCTCAGCCGCATTCTTCTGCCGCTGGCCTGTCCTGGCCAGCCGCACCGCCTCTTCTTTTTTTCCTCCAGCCGGTGCCTTCTATCCTCCGTCTTGATCACGGCGTCTTCTGGCCTCTTCCGCGGTCGCCGGAACTGTTGCTGCGATGCTCCTCTCTTCTTCAGGAGGTCTTCTCTCCTCCCCCTCCGCCGCCAGACTGACTTTTCCTGCTCACCGGCGTCTATTACAAGATGCTGCGAGTGGGTGGGGCTATGACGCGGCGAGCCGTGATTGGCTGGCTCGCGGCCAAAGCCAACCACCCGCCGCTGCTTCAAGGCTACAGGGCGGTGGGCTACAGTAAGCCTGCACCCGGAGCCAAGTACTGCCCACCGCGCTCAACGCTTGACCGGCACTGGGAACAGATACTCTGTCCCAACGCCGGCTACCCGCCGCCTCTGCTTACCCGGCGCTGGGAGCAGACACAGCATCCCAGCGCCGCAGGGAACACATCTCTGCTTGCTGTGCTGGGATCAGGCACTTGATCCCACCACAGCTTTCCACAATCATAGGTGATCACCAGACAATGGGCGGGATGTACTAAGGTTGCGGTGAACATTCCACCCGTCACCGCAACCTTACTAATCGCATATTTACTAACATATGCGATTAGTATCGCAAAGAACAGCTCTTGCGATAAGAGCTGCCCTTTGCGAAGCAGCCGACGCCGGGTGATGGGGTCCCCACCCCCTCCGAGCCCCGGGAGCTTCCTGTTGGTGACCTCCTCCTCCTCCCTGCACCCGGAAGATTAGGAGAAGGCGGAGGACCCAGGAGGAGCATGGGCCAACGACCAGGACACTCAGGTGAGTGGTGGCCAGTGCGGGGCGGCGAGGCAGCGGCGAAGTGTCAGATGCGGGATGCGGTAAGAAGACTTCGTGAATGCTAGGTTAGGGGGAGACCTTCTCCCATCTCTGGACTACATGATTTTTCTATAGTTCAGGGTTTTTTTCCATGTGATCACACTGACTCATCAGCCGCAGATTTAAGGTATATGTTGATGATGAGCCCCACTTGTCCTCCACAGTGAAGGGGATAAAGCGGTAATATTAATTGTTAATTGGGGTTTTAAATATTTTTATGATGAATCACCATTTATAAAGTCATGAAATAATAAATGTTGACCCCGATCATATAAATATTTTTAAACACCAATGATCAATTAATTAATTAATATTGCCCTTTTATTTTAATTAATAAATAATATTGCTCTTTTAATAAAAAAATAAGCAATCATTTACACAGTAATATATTAATAAAATAGTATTTCTTCCTTAAGAGAATTATAAATGTTATCTTTTTCCTTATTCAATACATAATGATTGCCCTCACTATACTCTAAGTGTATAGTGATTCATCTCCTCCTGATCACCTGTCAACCACCTCATTTTATTTTCTGTGGGTTTGCTACAGTTTCTAAACCCGACGCGTAATAAATTTGGGGTTTCTATACTTATAATGGTAAAAACATAGAGGGTCATTCAATTCTGGGCTTGATTCAGCAGAGGGAGGAATTGCAAAGCCGCACACAAGCAGCCGGACGCTATTTGCGCTCGCTAGTCCAGAAAAAGGGGCTGGCTATTTAAATTAACCGTTCGCTCTTTGTGGTCTGTTCACGCCTCTATGTCTGAACGAGCGAACGAAACATGCGAATGTAATTTCGAAAAAAACGCCCCCTGGCCGCTCGCATCATACGTCATGTCCGCTATTTATTAGATTAATCGAGTACATCGGACGGCGTATGAACTGCTTGCTTTTCTTGTGGTTGGTTTCTCCTACTACAATCATGCGAGCAGTTCTAACTATAAAACAACCAAGTGACATGGGCAATGACGCTGCTTTGTTAATTATGCACACCCTTAAAACACCCGTTTTGACCTTTCGTCACGCCTGCGTTCGGATCTCCACTCCCCGTTTTCAAGCACCTTCCCCTGTTACCACCCACAAACGCCTCATTCTGTCACTCAAAATAGCAGGCATTCGCTATTTAGCGAGCACACGATTTTCGGCCGCACTGACTGGTACGCGCATGCGTATTAAAATCCGTATGCATGCGCAGTTGTGCGAACATCGGTCGGAACGAACGAGCGGCCGCTTACGAGCGGCTCTGAATCAGGCCCATTGTCCTTGCTAATATGCTAATCAGGGGTGTCAGAACGATTTTATATGGGGCGGCAAAACATAATTTAACATTGGCTCCCTTTCTCTCTCCAACTTACCTGTTGATGGGTGGAGGCGGGTCGGTAGCATGGGGGAGCAGGAGGCCAGTACCACAGAGGAAGGGGAGGGTGGGACCAGGAGGCAGGGGCTGTGCGTTATATCAATAGGCTGCACAGCCCCTGCACTGCTAAAAGGATAAAGTGTAATGTGCAGTCTTTTAACTTAAAGCGAGCACATTACCAGAGCCTTAGCTAGACTTTTTGGTGCCCTGTGCCAGAAAGAGAATTGGAGCCCCCTCATTTTTCAGAGGGACATAATGCACCCAAAAAAGGGCCATGGCTTCATGGGGAAGGGCCAAGGAAGAGATAGGAGAGACCTGGAGATGCTGGGGATGAAATAAGAGGAAGCTACAAGCAAGAATGATAATAAACAGAAATTTGATAGGCCCAAACAGCGCTCCCTGACCTGTGGTGCCCTGTGCCATGGCATCGGCCGCACTACCCTAGCTACGGCCCTGCACATTACACCTCCTCAGTGCAGTGCAGGGACTGTGCAGCCTATTTCTATACCACCGTTCCCTGGTGCCTCAGAAATTTATGGGGGGGCATATCGTCCCCTTGCCCTCCCTGTTCCGACACCTATAGGTAATGCAACAGGAGACGTCATGCCTCCTGCATGCATTAATGATCCTGGCTGCGTCCTTGGACACAGCATTGGGTCATCTTTGTGATTGTTGGCTGATTGAGTGACCATGCTCCATCGGCCGTCGCAGCAGATGGAGATCTTGGCCTCTTCCCTCACCCCCCCAACTGCGGCGACACGCCTCTGTTTTGGAAAACGGATTCCGTCGCTGGCCCCGCCCCACCCATAAACGGCAGCATACTGTCAATCACTGACAGTCTGCTGTCAGACTGCATGCTCAGTATGGGTCCTGCGCAGATTCCTGACCATCGGGAATCTGCGTCTGAATAAGGCCCTCTATTCCAAAGTGTGTTTTCTCTGTGGTTTTGTGGTGAGTTTAGTAAATCTGACGGATGTAATCCAGCTGGTACACAGCAGCAAAACTGCTGGGATTTCAAACCCGCTGCTTATTAAATTGTCCCCAGTCTCACTTTTACAATGCTTGTTACACTCTTCCGGATAACATCATTTAAAATATAATCATACGTTTTGGATTCTAGTCTAGAGATGAAGCAGTTTTGTAGTTGTTTGACCAATTTGAGATTTATTGGCTTCTTCTACTTGTGGTCAATTTGCCAAAATATTGTCTAAAAAAAATATAGTTGGAAAAATGATTTGAGAGCATGTTGGAAACTTGGGAATACTGTTGACAACCACAGAGCACGTTGTTAGTTGCTTTTAGCAAACTGACACATCATCAATGTTACTTTCATACTTGCTGCAGTCACTGATCACAATACCTAGACAAGAAAGGACAACAGATTAGAGCTCAGCTTGTAGGAGTTGGGAAAAGTTTTGTATCTACTCGTATCTGGTGAGAGCCATTCATGTTATTAGCACATGCAGGTACCGAATAATCAGCTCATCTGGATAAAATTATAAGTAAATAAAAAGTTTTGTTCATCTTTATTCCAGTTTCAAATACGAAATAGATTTCGTCAGGAAAATACCTTTCTCGTGATTAAGGTTTATTTCGCTTTCCATAAAATGTTTAGTAAGATACCAACATGCATTCTTCAGTCCAGAAAATTATCTTTTTTTAGATATACACATTAATTAATTGCAAAAGGAGACTGCATGTTGCTTTCGCTATCCATGATATAAAATTAAAATACTGTATAAACTACAGAACTGTTTTAAACAATTGGTAAACAAGCGTAAATTACATCTTAATAATTATAAATGTAAAAAGTAAGGTGCGCTAATCAATAAGTTGATATAACCTATAAACATAATCAAGCAGGCTGCTCCCACAGCTGGTTCTACAGCCAGCTAAAAAATGAGAAATATAAACGACCAAGAAACAAAAACAATATAAAAATATTTATTTAAAGATAATCAATACGTAAAAATGCTTATCATAAACCAGGGACAGACTGGGACTGTATATGAGCCGTGGCAGTTCGCCCTTCACTCGCTTGTGAAGGGGGCGTGGTTAATTAAAGGGGGCGTGCTGTGAGTCACGGGGGCTGGCCTCGCGGAACGCCCCGTCTGTTCCCGGCCCAGCGCAGCCACCGCCGGTCCATATATGCCCTGGCATAAACATTAGTATTATAATTAATTAAGGCAAACCATGACACATGTTTAAACAAAACAGTATTACAAGATGGGGATATGATGTTATGAATAATTACCACAGTGTTATAAGATAAAGAGAAAAATTATCAATAGTCTCTCTCTTTCCGTGGACACAGTATATTGGACCTCATTCAGAGCCATGCGAACACTCGCTCTGAATGAGGGCGGCCGCTTCACATTTAAAATCTGGCCTCCTGGCCGCTCGCTAAGCTGTGGGTGACCACCCACAGCTTTAGCGAGTGATCAGGTTGATGGTCGAGACCATCGCGACCATCGGGGCTTGAAAGGAGACCCTTGTGGTAGGATCTCGTCTGCCGCAAGCCCCAGTCAGCTTTCGGCTCTAATAGAGCCAGAAGCTCACCACTGACATCACGAGTGATGTCAGTGGGGCCGCCCCCAAACGGCAGGCGTTCCTTTGGGCCGCCTACAAATCAGAGCAAGCTGTCGATCACCATGCCCCTTTTGTAGTGAGAGAGAAATTCTCTCGCTCTGGGGCTTGCACGCGCGCAGTGCGGCCGCTGCGCGTGCGCATGGCCTCAACATCGACCCTTTTGCGAGCGCTTGCGAGCGGGTCTGAATGAGACCCATAGTCTGGGAACAATTCTTATATACCGTGAAGTCCCTTACGTAAACACAACATAGAGGATAACAGATCACTGTCTATTAGGTGGATTTATATGGTCATAAGAACACTGATTGTAACAGACAAAACTTAATTTGTTAAATAGAGCTGTAATGGGAAAGTTTTGTATAAACTTATTAGGACTAGTGCACATACAGATCCATCTGTCATAGTTCGTTTTATGAAGCCGCATTATTAATTAGTAATTCAATGCCTTAGCAGCACTTCCAACAGCCAGGGCTGGGCTGTGCCATCAGCCCTATTTGCAAGCCCCGTAGGATCTGAAAGGCACAATTATTCCATTTTTTAACAGCACTATACCCTCTATAAGGAGGGAGTCAGATATTACCAGAGCACGGATGGTCCGTCTGCCTTAATCTGCTGGTGTGATAGTGGCTAGCAGTGATCTACGCTGTCACCTCGGTGATACTTCCAGTGGCAGTGGATGGATGTCTGGACGTTAATACTCACTTGTCCCGCTAGATGAACTACGTCCGCCTTTGTATGACAGTGGGCGTGCAATTGTTCCGGTAATTTGGTGCTCCATCTCCTCTCGATGGGGATATAAATCCAGATGTACAATCCGTGTCTAATAGCAGACCATATGGCAGTGTCAGTGCCCACACAATCTCTAGTCCTTGATGCATTTCTCCGGGTTAGAGCACTCCCGGTTTCATCTTAATAATTGTAGTGTATTAGTAAAGGAAAGTCCCACATTTGGATATTCCCTGGTATCAGTGTCCATCTTATAAATCCGGGTCTGATTCAAAGATGGATGCCAATGTTTGCGGATTTGAACGATACTTCTGTGCCAAGTTTTATTAATGATGGCGGTCGCAGTGAGGATTTGGATGCAGAGTGATTGAGAGATAGTTAGCCTTTGTGGGAGGTAGCAGGAGTGCGATAACTGAAAAGTAGACGTGTTGTGACTGTTTTGGGAGCATGTGTCAGTGTGCGACGGCAAATTCATATGCAGTTGTAAAGGCTCTTGCTTCCGATGGACATTCTGAGCAACCCTATGGTTCAGTGGCGTATCTATAATGGGTGCAGTGTGTGCAGGGCACACGGGCCCCCGGGTCCAGGGGGGCCCCGCACCGCACACACTGCACCCATAATATTTTAGACTTACCTGTCTGCGGTCCCACGTCGGGTGTCTGCGCTGCTCAGAACACCGGAAAATGGCCGCTGTGGCCATTTTCCCGGTTTTCTGCGCATGCGCGTTAGCCTCCGTTCTGCGCATGCACAGTAGACTCCAGACACACTCTAGTGCCAGGAGTCTACTAAGGCTCCGGTGGTTGGCTAGCCGCTTTAGTCGGCTGCCGGCCACCGGGGAGAGAGGAGGGGGGCCCGCACGAGGAGTGCACAGGGCCCCCTTCTCACTTAAGATGCCCCTGCTATGGTTCAATGATGCAACCAATGTCTGAACAATGCTGTGCCTGTGTATTCAAGCGATGGATTTGAGACGCCCTGGACGTCTCAGTACAAATACCACCAGCTGTGACATTTGCATATTTTTGCAGAATGGCTGCGTAAAAACATGCTGTCAAGACAGGATTTGTGTACACCTCTGAATTAGGCCCAGATGAGGGAAGATCACTGGGACATTTTCCAAAACCTAGAGAACTGCAAACATCAGTTAAAATTCAAATGGTGTTGGAAATGGTGAAGTCATCAGCTGATTGGAAGCTGCCACAGCCAACATAAGCAGGTGCCACACAAGTTTGCCTTGCAACAGACCTGGAATCAGGGGCGGATTGGCCATTACCTACAGCAGGAAGATTCCCCGTGGGCCTATTGGTGTGTGGGGCCGCTTATCACCTGTGACCCCGCCCCCACTTAGCGTGTCACCTGATCGTGGCTTTCTTGCATGACAGGCAGCACGCCGGCTACCAGTTACAGCTAGTAGTGCGGCACGTTGGTACTGTGAGAAGAGGAGAAGCTGCAAATCCCCACCAAGCAGAAAGAGAGCTATGCACGACACAAACGTCAGTGATGTCACACTCCTCAGAAGCAGAGCGGGTCTGCGTCCGGCAGGAAAGGTAACTTCAGCAGCACTGTCTGCACTGCACTCGCTGGGCCTCCATGAGCTGCCGCTTGTCAGCTGGACTGTAGGGAGGAGGGGACAGGTAGTGGAGACAACCAGGTGCCGGGAGACTCAGATAGGGTAAGAGTCACTGAGTGAGTGTGATTGCAATTTGCAGCCCAGTGCTGTCATTGGCACCTGCTGCAGCCAGTCTTTCAGTCTTCCAGCATCTTGCAGGACATTTTTTTAAAGACTGACAGGCTGCCTGCAGAGCTGCACTAGCTGAAGGGGGGAGATGGAGATCTGTCTGGGGGGGCGTATTCTGTACTGCGGGGAAATAATGATCAGCCTGAGGGGAGGGGGGTTATTTTGTATGTAACCCTCTCTCCCGTACCTTATAAAGACACCCTAAGTTATGGTGTAATATGATGAATTTAATGTGACATGTCATTCATACAATAGTGGTGCATTAACACTTTACTATAATGAATTGACCACCTGTTACTTTTCTCCACAGGTTTCCGTCGATGACGCTATTCCAATTCCTAGAGGTAAGTATTGCACACTGCTTATAGTAGGTTAACACTTTGTATTTACATATGTCATAAATTCAGAGGAAAAACATATTGATATAAGATTCACTACATATATAACACCAATTTTACTTCCATATGCAAATGGAATACCTTTTACACTAATATAAACTATTAGTAAGTTTAATACCTTTACACATAAAACGTTGCTCAGTATTTTAGTCTCTGCCTATGAAGTTCATTAATGTAGCAGATAAGGGTCCTTAATATGTCCAGAACCACTTGAGCATAGATCCTAGTATCACTTGGCAGTGCAAAAGGAAGTTCAAAGTCCATTAAAGTTCAACACAGTGGCCCTGATTCAGAGCCGGACGCTCTGACAGAGTGCTCGCTCTGAATCAGGGCCGTCCTTCTGAATTTTTAGAGCGGCCTCCTGGCCGCTCGTATAGCTGTTGGTGACCACCCACAGCTATAGCGAGTGGCCAGGAAGATGGTCGCGATGGTCAAGACCATCGCGACCATCGGGCTTGCGATAAGAACCTTGTGGTAGGGTCTCGTGGCCACAAGCCCTGGAGTGCTTCTGGCTCTATCAGAGCCGAAAGCACTCCCACTGACATCACTTGTGATGTCAATGGGGCCGGCCCCAGACGGTAGGCGTTCCCATGGGAACGCCTTCGTCTGGCCAGGCACGCCCACCAATCGGGGCGTGCTGTCACTCACCATCGACAGCACACCCCCTTTGTAGCGAGACCCATAGCGACGGAGCCGCCTAAAAAGCATTCCTGAAGTGATTTTTCCTCAAACTACCTTTTCCTCCCCCGAATCCTTTATAAATGCAAATGTAAGACCAATAATTAGTTTCTGCATTAGTCTTATAGTCTTATCCTTTCCTTTCCCTGTTAGAGCAGTATTCAGTTTGAGCTGAGCCGCGATACTTTTTCGCGGCCTGGACTTTTAGCCTACTTCGCCTGTTTTGCAGGCAGAAAAGTATCGTGCGCGTGCCCGCGTATCCTCGTATTCAATTTGAAAGTACGCGAAAATGGGACCCGGCGAAACTTAAATAGGTGAAAAGTACTGTCAGAAATGGGGAAATCAGCCTGACACCCCCCAAAAGATGCTCTGACATGGGGGTTCACTATGGTACCCCCCGATTTGGCTTGCTGAAAGTATTTGGAGTTTTTAAACTGGCTCAATAGCTGCTAAATAGCGTTTTTCTATACGTGGTGCAGAATAGTATTCTGGAGTATTTTTTGCAGAAAATAAGTTAACTCAGCAAATTTGGGGTACTTGAAAATGGGGGTCAGCATATTTAAAAGTTGCTAAAGTGAAGTTAAAAAAATTGTGAAAAATCCACCTGCCGCAAACACCTGCAATCAAAAAAAACTTGGGGCATACTTGGGGACCCCCCCAGAGTCAAGTTCGCTACTTTTTAACTTTGCACTCCAATTTATTTTTTCGCCCCCTTTTTCAAAGTAATTTTTTGGGGTGTCCTTAATGTTTTTACATTTTTTTTTACACAGTTTACCTTTAGGGGTCTGTCTAAAGGCTGCAGGGGGGTTCCCGCAACGTTGCACCCCAAAACCCCAATTCTGCACTATTTTCTGCCTGCTATTCATAGGCGACACTTTTTCGCCTGGTACATTGCATTGACTTTCCGCCTAGGTGGAAAGACTTTCAAATTGAATACGGGGTAAAACCAAAACATGCGAAAATTACATCATCGGCAAAAAGTTTTCGCCAAAAACACGCGAAAACGGCTTTTCGCTCCAAATTGAATACAGGCCTTAGTCTGAAACTCAGTGTCCACAGTATTGGTGTCAGCTTCTATACTATATATGTTTCTCCCTGAGTTCAGGGCAATTAGTGGACTACTGTGGCTACTTAATGCTGCTTGCAGGGCAGTGTACTTTTCTTTTACTCATTCGCTCCGTTCTGCGCTGCGACTCAGCTGATCATGAAGGGTGGGCTAGGGCTCCAGTTGTCTGTAACTGCAACTCTGTTACACTGTTTAGCTGATGTACAGGGAGACCGAATGGAGGCCTTGCCCACTGCCTCTGTAGCTGCCTGTCGTGGCTCTCCTCCTCTAACTGCCTGTCAGGTGACTCTCCGCTTCTTCACCCTTCTGATACGGCATCCTGCTTACTACCAGCATCCGGATCTTCCGGAATGGCCGTTGCCCCTTTTCACTGCTGCACTTCTGCAGATACAAAGTCTGCGGCCCGCCAGAGCTCAGCAGGTCCTGCGGTGACTTCTCCCAGCTCACGGTAAGAGCCCTCACTGGCTTCAGTGCCGTAGGCTCTCCGGCGCCGCCACCAACTGTCCCTAATAGCCAAGCGGTACCAGAGAGGTTATACGACCTGAGTGCTGAAGGGAGAACTGCAGACTGACTTAACTGTCACCCCAGCACCTATATATCCCCACTCTACATCCGTGCGACCAGTCCCTATCTGCCAGCAGCACAAACCCTTCTCTCCTGTCTCTGCATTACTAATAGACTACCCAGCTGCTCATGCCATTTCTAGCACTTTCCTAGGTAGTCTCATGCCACTGCTACTGGGTCTACCTCGAGGACCCAATATACAATGTTAATATACACAATACATATAATACACTCCATTACATAGATTTTATCTTATGCAGTTATATATTCGATATATATATATATTTCCTACCTATATTATAGTGACAATCCTTTCTGAATAAATAACATCTAAACATAAGAGTTTATCCATATATACCTGGAAGTATACACCAAACGTACAGATATGCTCTATAGTGGTCCGCGCTACAGGATTGTAATTTTACCTCTAGCTGCTATACACAAAAGAGGTATCCCAACCTCATACAAATAAATAATGATCACAAGCAGAGGTGCTAGCGCTGCGAGATAAAGCTGTGATCTAATAAACGGCTAGGTGTTTATGCTATTACTTGATTATTGGTTTTCTTACATTAAGATGCATGTAAATTAAGCTAAAAGCTGAATGTAAGATATGGTGTAATCCACCTATTATACTGTAGGGTGGGCGTTCTTATGACAAGGTCTATTGTCCTGGTGTGATCCACCTAATAAACTGTAGGGTGGGCGTTCTTATAATGAAGTCTAATGTCCTGGAAGTATATATGGGGCCTGGGTTTGCAATAACTTTAGGCAGGATGTTCTTATACAGCCAGTTGTCAGTACTTCTAATGCAAGTCACTGATGAGGTACTCCAAACAAATTGATTCCCTTCATCCACTGGTATATTTCAGTCTAATGACTCACCTCTTCGGACGTCACCCATATGAGGAAAAGAGAGAGACCGGAGCATCAGGTGCAGGCATGCAATGGTGCTATGATACAAGGTATATTGTGCAAACTTACCCAGATCCTGTAGCAAATTCACAGGTGCGCCTGCAATCCCTGCTCCACGGTCCAGTGTGTCCGGGTATAGGGGTGGGTGGTGGTCTGGCTAGACCATATATACACTATGAACGTGGATGTATGGGAGTAAAAACTGTATTTATTGCCTGTCCACACACCTAGGTGCTACAAGTGGTACAGGTAGAATAAAAATGGCAATAATCACGTATACACATACAGTAGTGCCAAATGTAAGAGTTCAGGGGTAAAAAGTCTGTAGCTGGTAGGTTCCCAACGCGTTTTGTCCCCTGTAGGGACTTTTTCAAGGGTAGGTGGTCTGGTGGGCACAATGAACAGCCTTAAATACCTTAGTTAAGATCCCCATGTGGTGTTCATCATGCTGCTTCCGGTACGCGCTATCCACTGTGCGCTGGTCCCGTCACTAGAGTGTACTAAACCCTCTGCATGTTGAGCTGACTGCGCATGCTCCGTGCGGTAACTGTAGACACTACATATCATAGTAAGGTGTGGTGGATTTAGCTGTCTGTAACACAGCGTGTATTGCAGCTATCTTGGTCTCCCCTGTCTACCTAATGAGGGCGGGCATTTTGGGTGAGATTTTTTGCTGTGTTAAGTAACTATAGAGCCGTGATTCCCGTGATGAGGCATTGTGTGCCGCAGGATAATTCCTTGTTTCCCAAACGGAATATCCCATACAAATTAAATGCACAATTATTTCCTATTACTCAACCTTCCACATCTGTAGTGATATTAAGTGTACACTATAAGGTTAATCTCTCTTAATATAATGCATAATTCTAGTTAAAGGGGCAGTATAGTTCTATCCCCCATGTCATCCAGCTAATCCTGACTTACCATTGCTTTCTATTCTTATCTTACATATGTTTCAGAACTGTCATGCTGTATGGATGGGTATTCATAATATACCTCCTCACAAAATTTTTTATTTGGACTTATTGTACTCCATTCTTCAATGTGCATCTAATTTTGGACAAAAATTGTTCAGTGTACGTCTAATTTGGAAATAATGGTTAGGGTTCTTGTGATTAAAGGTACCATTAGAATTTAAATTAAGTTGTGACTTATATTCACAATATTGTTAGTATTGCATCCCCTTCTCCTAACAAAATGACACGGCTGTATTTTTGGACTTCCTTAAGGGTCAATGTTTAGACCCTCCGGTTGTAGGGTTCTCATTTCAAATATCCACTGACTTTCTATTCTGTCGATTCTGGTTGTGTGGTCCCCACCTCTCCAATTGGGTTCAACCTTCTCTAGTCCACTAAATGTAAGACCCTCTGGTTTGCACGCATGTACTAACCTGAAATGGTCTGAAACACTATGGCCTAAAAATCCCTTTTTAATATTGTTGATATGCTCATTGATTCTGATTTTAAGACTGCGTGTGGTCCTTCCAATGTACTGAAGTTGACACGGGCATTTTAGTACATATATAATATTGCAGCTGTCACAGGTAATTGTGTCTTTTATCTTGTATTTCTTACCCGTTATGACCGATGTTATTTCTTTTGTGGGTGCCGTGCTTCTATACTTAAGTTGTTTACATGACCTACATCGGCCGCAGTGATAAAAACCTGCATTTACCCTTTGCCCATCCAGGGTTTGTTGTCTCAAAAAGTTTTGTTTTGGTCTAATGTGATTCGTTACTACTTTCCTACCAATATCTGGTGCTTTTCGGAAAACTACATCAGGGTGATTAGGTAGTATATGGTGTAGTTTCTCATCCATATGTAATAAACCCCAATGTTTTTTTTAAATATATTTCACCTTAAATGCAGACCCCGTGTAATTAGTTTAAAATAAACTTTGTTTAGGTCTTCCTGTTGCTTTTTATCCTTGTATTCTAAAAGTGGTGCCCTCAGTTGTGTTAATGATCTAGTATAGGCCTTCTCTACATGGTTCATGTCATATTGCTTTTCTTTAAATTGATCTTTCAAGCTATTGCTTTGGTTCACAAAATCTGTTAGGTTGGAACAATTCCTCCTAATCCGTGTGAATTGACTCATGGGGATGCTATTTAACCAATTGGGATGGTGATTACTATCGGCCCTGATATAACTATTCACATCCATCTGCTTGTGATGTGTCCTAGTGTGGATCTTATTGTCCTGGATGAAAATATCCAGGTCCAAAAATTGGACCTGTTCCTTGCTGAAATTGGAGAAACTACTAGAGAAGGAAACTAAAATATGGTGGGACAAACACACTTTACAATGGTACAGATCACAAGATCTTATACCCAAAGGATTAAAAATTAAGAAAAGACCCACTCACAACAAGGATAATGTGGAGTTCTTAAAAAATTGGGTCAAAGTGTTACATGATTGCTCTATTAATTTGATGGAACTGATTATTAAAGAGAGAGAATCTGAACTTGAAAAAATAAAAAAAGAGATTGACACATTAGACACTAGCCTGGAACCATACAAAACAGATAAGGAATATCAAACCTTAGAACAACTTATAAAACAAAAATTAGATAGAGAAGAAGAACAAATAATAAAAATAAAATTGTCCAAAATATTTAGGGACAGATATGGGAATATTAGCTCACACAGGTACAAGTCAAAGGACCCACTAAAGAAATTAAAGAAACAAACCAAGAAGCATATTAGGAAACCAACATTTAGTACAAGTCGTCAAGATTCACCAATTAAGAGCAATCAAAAATTAGGGAAGATCATCGTAAATCCTAAATATGAAAAGTATGATGCTTCAGGCACCCCGATATATAAAAAATTTAACCTAACCTACCAACAGTTTATGACCCGTATACATACAAAACCAACAGTGAACAGTGAAGTGATTGATCTTCTTAATTTGAGCACCTACAGTGAGGATGATACGAATAGCTTTTCCATTCATTCCATTAAGGATTCAAGCCCAAATAAGGATCATTACACGAATACTGTAAGGCAGTCTTTTGAAAGAGGGTGGAGGGATTCATTAGCCCCGAAAGAGACCATTCCAGAGGGGAACACCCCAATCACATTATCAAGCATCAACACGTCAGAGGCATTACTAAGTGCTGTGCAGGAGGACCTCACATCAGCAAAAAAATGGGGGGACAGTTTTTTAGACTTAGGGACTCAAATACCCATTTCAAAGAACCGGAACCCATTATCACAAAAAAGGAAATTAAACACGGTAGAAGAGGCTGTAGGTGAGGGAAAAAAATGCAAAAAAGTTCAAGATCCCAATCCAATGCTGAACACCCAATAGGAATCTATAACCTGAGTAGCAAAATATTAACACCAACTCAAACCTCAGTGCTAAGTAAAGGATTAAAATTCGCCCCAAGCAATAAGATTGATAAATTCTCAACATACATGGACATAAGGAGTTTCACCAGAAAACTCAGTTTAGAAAAATATTTTTTGGATAAACTAGCTGGTCTGAATAATAACCTGAATAGTGACAGATACAGGCACACTACACTGAAACCACAGTCAAAGTTTAATCCAAGTCATTTAAAGGGCCCTTATGCCCAGACCTTTGAAAAGGCAGTTATGAATGATATCGATAAAATCAATACTAAATCAAGACGCAATACATGCAACCTGACTAAATTAGAGATTAAAGCGCTCAATGATTTAAAGAAAGACACTAACATAGTCATCAAGCCGGCAGATAAGGGGGGGGGGGGAATTGTTATTCTCAATCAGGAGGACTATCAGAAAGAAGCCATGAGAATCCTAGGAGATACCGACACCTATACCAAATTAAAAGGGGACCCCACAAAAAATTACCATGAGGAGTTAACATCACTTTTGAAAGAAGGATTGAGAGTAGGGATCCTTAGGAAACACGAGTTTGAATTCCTAAATAACCCCCACCCTGTGATCCCTGTGTTCTATTATCTCCCAAAATTGCACAAGGATTCGACAAATCCACCGGGAAGGCCGATTACATCTGGGATTAATTCCCTAACTGCACCATTGTCCCAATACATAGATCAATTTTTACAGATATATGTGAAAAAACAAAGATCATATTTGAGGGATACGACTCAGGTACTCAATGTATTGCAAGATATCATTTGGACCGAGGAGTTATGGCTAGCCACAAGCGACGTCACGTCGCTGTATACGGTTATTAACCACACTCAAGGTCTAAATAGCATAAAATACTTCCTGGATAAAGATACAGAATTGGACCAACAACAGGGCACATTCATTTTACAAGGTATAGAGTTCATCCTCAGCCACAATTACATGTGGTTTGGGGATGAATTCTACCTGCAACGGTGCGGGACAGCCATAGGGACCAAGTTTGCTCCAAGCTACGCGAATCTCTTCATGAGTCATTGGGAGGACAATACCATCTGGTCCTTCTGTGAACTTGGAGCAAGCTTGGTCCTATGGTGACGGTACATAGATGATGTACTATTCATCTGGCGAGGCAATAAGGCATCCCTAGAAAATTTTCGGACCTACATCAATGCGAATGTCCGCAATTTGGTTTTTACTACCAATTTCAGCAAGGAACAGGTCCAATTTTTGGACCTGGATATTTTCATCCAGGACAATAAGATCCACACTAGGACACATCACAAGCAGGTGGATGTGAATAGTTATATCAGGGTCGATAGCAATCACCATCCCAATTGGTTAAATAGCATCCCCATGAGTCAATTCACTCGGATTAGGAGGAATTGTTCCAACCTAACAGATTTTGTGAACCAAAGCAATAGCTTGAAAGATCAATTTAAAGAAAAGCAATATGACATGAACCATGTAGAGAAGGCCTATACTAGATCATTAACACAACTGAGGGCACCACTTTTAGAATACAAGGATAAAAAGCAACAGGAAGACCTAAACAAAGTTTATTTTATAACTAATTATACGGGGTCTGCATTTAAGGTGAAAAATATTTAAAAAAAACATTGGGGTTTATTACATATGGATGAGAAACTACACCATATACTACCTAATCACCCTGATGTAGTTTTCCGAAAAGCACCAGATATTGGTAGGAAAGTAGTAACGAATCACATTAGACCAAAACAAAACTTTTCGAGACAACAAACCCTGGATGGGCAAAGGGTAAATGCAGGTTTTTATCACTGCGGCCGATGTAGGTCATGTATACAACTTAAGTATAGAAGCACGGCACCCACAAAAGAAATAACATCGGTCATAACAGGTAAGAAATACAAGATAAAAGACACAGGCCCTCATTCAGAGCCGTACGCTCTGAGCAGAGCGCACGCTCTGAATGAGTGCCGCCCTCCATAAAAATGGAGCGTCCTCCTGGACGCTCGTATAGCTGTGGGTCACCACCCACAGCCTATACGAGCGTGCAGTTTGATGGCCGCGATGGTCGTGACCATCGCGACCATCGATACTGCGAGCCGGAGCCTGCGGTTGAGGTTTTCAACCGCAAGCCCCGAAGTGATTTTGGCTCTATCAGAGCCAAAATCACTCCCACTGACATCACTAGTGATGTCAGTGGGCCGGCTTCTGACGGGAGGCGTTCCCGTGGGAACGCCCCCGTCAGGGAGTCACGCCCCCGGCACGCCCACCAAAGGGGGCGTGCTGTCAATCAACATCGACAGCACGCCCCCTTTGATCAGACACAACGAGCGAAGGACTTTCCTTCGCTCGTCGCGTCTGGCGCATGCGCACGACGGAGCTCCCTCCGTCGTGCGCATGCTCAGTGCAGAACATCGACCCACTTGCGAGCGGACAGCCGCTCGCGAGTGGGTCTGAATCAGGGCCACAATTACCTGTGACAGCTGCAATATTATATATGTACTAAAATGCCCGTGTCAACTTCAGTACATTGGAAGGACCACATGCAGTCTTAAAATCAGAATCAATGAGCATATCAGCAATATTAAAAAGGGATTTTTACATGCGTGCAAACCAGAGGGTCTTACATTTATTGGACTAGAGAAGGTTGAACCCAATTGGAGAGGTGGGGACCACACAACTAGAATTGACAGAATAGAAAGTCGGTGGATATTTGAAATGAGAACCCTACAACCGGAGGGTCTAAATATTGACCCTTAAGGAAGTCCAAAAATACAGCCGTGTCATTTTGTTAGGAGAAGGGGATGCAATACTAACAATATTGTGAATATAAGTCACAACTTAATTTAAATTCTAATGGTACCTTTAATCACAAGAACCCTAGCCATTATTTCCAAATTAGACGCACACTGAACAATGGAGTAGATCAAGTCATAATTTTTGTCCAAAATTAGATGCACATTGAACAATGGAGTACAATAGGTCCAAATAAATTTTTTTGTGAGGAGGTATATTATGAATACCCATCCATACAGCATGACAGTTCTGAAACATATGTAAGATAAGAATAGAAAGCAATGGTAAGTCAGGATTAACTGGATGACATGGGGGATAGAACTATACTGCCCCTTTAACTAGAATTATGCATTATATTAAGAGAGATTAACCTTATAGTGTACACTTAATATCACTACAGATGTGGATGGTTGAGTAATAGGAAATAATTGTGCATTTAATTTGTATGGGATATTCCGTTTGGGAAACAAGGAATTATCCTGCGGCACACAATGCCTCATCATGGGAATCACGGCTCTATAGTTGCTTAACACAGCAAAAAATCTCACCCAAAATGGCCGCCTGCATTAGGGAGACAGGGGAGACCAAGATAGCTGCAATACATGCTGTGTTACAGACAGCTAAATCCACCACACCTTACTATGATATGTAGTGTCTACAGATAGCGCACGGAGCATGCGCAGTCATCTCAAAATGCAGAGGGTTTAGTACATTCTAGTGACGGGACCAGCGCGCAGTGGATAGCGCGTACCGGAAGCAGCATGATGAACACCACATGGGGATCTTAACTAAGGTATTTAAGGCTGTTCATTGTGCCCACCAGACCACCTACCCTTGAAAAAGTCCCTACAGGGGACGAAACACGTTGGGGACCTACCAGCTACAGACTTTTTACCCCTGAACTCTTACATTTGGCACTACTGTATGTGTATACGTGATTATTGCCATTTTTATTCTACCTGTACCACTTGTAGCACCTAGGTGTGTGGACAGGCAATAAATACAGTTTTTACTCCCATACATCCACGTTCATAGTGTATATATGGTCTAGCCAGACCACCACCCACCCCTATACCCGCACACACTGGACCGTGGAGCAGGGATTGCAGGTGCACCTGTGAACCCGCTACAGGATCTGGGTAAGTTTGCACAATATACCTTGTATCATAGCACCATTGCATGCCTGCACCTGATGCTCCGGTCTCTCTCTTTTCCTCATATGGGTGACGTCCGAGGAAGAGAATCATTAGACTGAAATATACCAGTGGATAAAGGGAATCAATTTGTTTGGAGTACCTCATCAGTGACTTGCATTAGAAGTACTGACAACTGGCTGTATAAGAACATCCTGCCTAAAGCTATTGCAAACACAGGCCCCATATATACTTCCAGGACATTAGACTTCATTATAAGAACGCCCACCCTACAGTTTATTAGGTGGATCACACCAGGACAATAGACCTTGTCATAAGAAAGCCCACCCTACAGTATAGTAGGTGGATTACACCATATCTTACATTCAGCTTTTAGCTTAATTTACATGCGTCTTAATGTAAGAAAACCAATAATCAAGTAATAGCATAAACACCTAGCCATTTATTAGATCACAGCTTTATCTCGCAGCGCTAGCACCTCTGCTTGTGATCATTATTTAAACGTACAGATATGTCCACATACATTTCCCTAAATATTAGCCATATACTGTATAAAATATGGCTACATGTACAAGAGGGAGATGATCTGTCTGAGGGGAGGGGGCTATTTAGTGCTAAGGGGAAATGATCTATCTGTAGAGGTGGCTATTATGTGCTAGGGCAGGAGGAAGACGCAGGTTAATGGCGCTGGAGAGAGGCAGGTTAATGGCGCTGGAGAGAGGCAGGATATTGGCGCTGGAGAGAGGCAGGATAATGGCGCTGGGGAGAGGCAGGATAATGGCGCTGGGGAGAGGCAGGATAATGGCGTTGGAGAGAGGCAGGATAATGACGCTGGGGAGATGCAGGATAATGGCGCAGGCGAGAGGCAGGATAATGGCGTTGGAGAGAGGCAGGATAATGATGCTGGGGAGATGCAGGATAATGGCGCTGGGGAGATGCAGGATGATTGCATTGGGGAGACACAGAATGATGATGCTGGAGAGAAGCAGGGGGATGGTGCTGGGAAGGCACAGGGGATAGCACTGGAGAGACAAATGGGGGGTGGGAGAGCTGGAGACACACCAAGGTGATGGTGCTGGAGGCACACAAATAAGATGGTAGGACCACTGGTACTATTAGAAGAAAATACTGGGGCGCAGTAATCTTCAGTAAGACAATTCTAATAAAATCATATTACTGATGCAAATGGCACCACATGAGCAAATATATTTAATTAATATAAAATTTTTTGATAATGGTAACTCACATTTTGTCCTGCCCTAAAATTTCTTTTACTATGTATTATCTGGTTGAACCTCTGTTGCATGATGATGACATTGACTTTATTGGTACGGAAACAGGCGGCTTCCAGACCATGAGATCTCCTGCATGAATAGTGAATACTGACTCAAGACACTGCCTGTCCATGGAGGATCAATTTCTTCAGAGGTTCTCTCGTTGCAGAGAAATCATATAGGTAAGGTAATACTCATTCACATGCTTGCTGTGCTTATTCACTGGAAGGGACTGTGGGCATGCCCATCAGCTCCTGGAGCGGTGTGCATGCCCCCAGCATGATAAAAAAGAGGAAGTGGTTTGCAGGCATGGCATTCTCATGAGACAACACCCCTTGCCACGAGACCATGCCCAGTGCACAGATTTTAATACCTTAGGGCCTGATTCAGACCCACTCGCGAGCGGCTGTCCGCTCGCAAGTGGGTCGGTGGTGCGCATGCGCGAGACGCGACGAGCGAAGGACTTTCCTTCGCTCGTTGTGTCTGATCAAAGGGGGCGTGCTGTCGATGTTGATTGACAGCACACCCCCTTTGGTGGGCGTGCCGTGGGCGTGCCTGCCAGACGGAGGCGTACCCAAGGGAACGCCTACCGTCAGAAGCCGGCCCCACTGACATCACTAGTGATGTCAGTGGGAGTGATTTTGGCTCTGATAGAGCCAAAATCACTCCTGGCCTTGCGGTTGAGAAACTCAACCGCAGGCTTCTGCTCGCACTGGCGATGGTCGCGATGGTCAAGACCATCGCGACCATCATCCTGCACGCTCGTATAGGCTGTTGGTGGTGACCTACAGCTATACGAGCGTCCAGGAGGACGCTCCATATTTATGGAGGTGGGCCCTGATTCAGAGTGAGCACTCTGGTCAGAGCGTCAGGCTCTGAATCAGGGCCTTAGTGTGGTAATGGTAGAGGATCTCAAATAAGATATCACTTAAATAGTACACTTTGACAAATATTACAGGCATGCTCTACACTGCCTCTGTGTTGCTAGAGCCTTACCAGCTGTGGGACACTAGGACCCAGCAGCTTGCTGGAGGCGCAACCTCTGAATCAGCATCTGCGCACCTGTGACTACACAATGCATCTTTCTCATTCCTCCATGCACCATCTGTGGACGTTCATATGAGTATCTCCCAGCATGGAGAGGCCTCATGAGACCCCAAAGACCACTGTTTCACCACCACAGCATATTGCATAGATCCCATTGCCACCACTGCAGTATATGTGCTGACATATATAGTATATGTAGAATATGAACTACAATGTCCAGCATACCCTGTATGCTCCTGGCTGCAACTAGTATGTTCCTGTCCCTACTGCATTAGTGTTAACCCTGTGTTGTCTTGCTACCTGTTTTGTACCTGGTTAATAAACCACTCTATTGTTAAGTCAATCTCCACTGCAACATACCACAGTAGTGTCTGCCAATAACAAAAGTATTTTGTACATTAAGTAATACTATACTGCAGGGATGTATTAAGGTTTGTGGGAGCCTCAGGGCAGGGGTTAATGAGGTACAGTAACATGGACAGCAGGCAAGGTTGGTACACAATGATCAGATGTATCTAGGCAGATGTACAAGCAAGGATTAATGAGGTAACTGTGGTCAGTAGGCAGGGTAGGTACACAGTTATCAGATATATCCAGGCAGAAGTATGGGCAAGGGTAACCCAAAGATGAATCAAAAACCAGGATCTTATGCCAGTACACAGGTCACAGGAAAGTTCTTGATCAGAATGCAGGATAGACTTGCAATAATCAAGCACAGATTACTTGGCAGTTCCTCCTTAAATAGGGGAATTAATAACTTCAAACAGAGCTGATAATAGCTACCAGAGGGCGTAATCGTCTTAGGGATGGGCTCCAGGTGGCAATGGCAGCAGACCCAGACACCTCTCAGTCATTATCCAGCCTCCTAAACCAAGCTGCCCTCAATGTCAAAGGCCGGCTGCCCAGTACTCCCTAGCAAGGTGCCCTGCTGAAGCCAGTGACAATGCCAGAGTGGCTGTGAGTGCCGTGAGCACAAATTGTGACACCTGCTTCATGAACCTCCCACATCATCATTTGTTGCAGCCTGCTCCCTCCATGAGCCAGTATGATGCCGGTGATCTATCTATATGTGGGACCGTCTAGGAGACTTCCCCCCACCCATCTTGTGATTAATCTGGCACTTTTATACTGATTTTATTCAATATATTGTCTATAAAACTTACAGCATATAGCAAGGAGGATTTCAGGAGCACTTATGTAGGATTATCAATCTTGTATTGGTTTGTAAAAATTGCCCAAAAAGTTATTTACTGACACATTTTAAAGATTATTATTAAGTAAATCACATTATTAAATTATCTAGTAGCAAAGGTCTTCTAACCAGAGAGGGGGACCCTCCTTGACAGAGCCATCTTTCCAAAAACATTGTTTTCGGAGCATGGCTGGACACAGAGCTTATATTGGATGGAATCTATGGGGGAATTCAATTAGCTGCGGTAATTAACTGCGGGCTAACTGATCCCCCAGGACTATTCAATTAGTCCCGAAAGCAGCCGGCATGCTGCAGTTAACAGCAATTTTTTTTTCGAGCCTGAGAAGGCTGAGATTCTGTGTTAACACCCGTTAACAGTTAATTTACCAGGTGAGAAAAAGGGGCTCTAGTTGACTAGCCCCAGGCATTAAAGCCTGAGATGTTACCACCCTTTTTCACACCCTGTAAACTATCCGGGCTAATTGAATTACCCCCTATGGCTTAAAATATGATTCAGTTCAAAATAAAATTTTTGATTTTAGGCGTTTTATAGCTTTTAAATCATAAAATTCCACAAATCAAACAATAATTCTTGGTTCTGATACCCAGTCAAATCTAGTGGGTTCCCAAATGTCTGCTGCTGTCCTGAAATGAGAGAGGTTTTGAAAGCGTGTCTGCTCTACATTTATGAACCGGTCGTCAATCTGGAGGAGTCTTTAATGTGGATAATGAAAGCTTAGCCCTGAATGGATGCCCGTCTATATAGTAGACTTGTTTGCCAAATCTTAACTCATTAGCATCGGGAAGCTACATGAACTAGCAAAGAAGATCAATAATTGTAAGTACTACCTACTTCACTCTGTGTCAGGCCCCAATGTAAATTGTCCTCGGATGCGGGGGGCTTGGGTGAGTTGATGGTAAAAGACGAGGAGGCAATATATGTCTTCCTCATAGTCTACTCTCAGATATTGATGAGACCTACTCTGAGTCGTTGATTCTAATCCACTTGATGGTATTCACCAGTGACTCCTCCAAGCGGGATATGGGTTTCGCTGCACCAAGTGAACAGGTCACGGCCCCCAGAGTAGGTATCTGTGAGAAGCGAGAAGACAAGAGACAGAACTAGGAATGTAGGAACTGGTACTGGCAGAGTCAAGGAGTAATTGAGAAGTGATGATGGAATGTAGTCAAGAAATATCTGCTACAATGAATCAGACACTGATTCGTGATGGAGACAACTCCGGAGATCCAGATACTGTTTTGGTCACTAATAGCTGTACTGGGAATCTAGACACTAAATAGGGATGGGTAACAGCCGGTCATCATGACGCTGTATAGCAAAGGGTAGGTCACTGGGTATCCAGATGCTGAATAGCGATGAGTAACACAAGATTTCTTGATAGAGAACACTAGAGTATAGTGTGGAGCCTAGGATGCAGTCTCAGCAAATAAACACTAAAGAAACGAAGTTACACAGGCAATTTCCTGTTCATGAAGCCGGACTTAAATATACTTAGGTATCTGTGAGATCAGCTGAGTGACAGCAAGACTACCATTGGGGGGGGCCTAGATCATATGATGGCTGCGCCCATGAACGCAATCGTGACAAGGAGACGCAGCATGGAGGTCCTAGCAAACCCTGGGGAGAATACTCAGTCCACTACTCACCCGCGTGCCTGGCGTCTGACCGCCTGAGAGATCGAAGATGCTGGTACATAGGTGAGAGGCGGCCGATCCCAGGCTGCAACCTGACACTCGGGAAAACATGTGGCAATAAATCATAATATAACTTCAGTTAAAAAATTATATACTCAGGGGACTCAGGTAATAATGAGAAATACTGTAAGGGGCATAATAATTATTTTCAATTGTAAGAGGGTCTTATACATTATTTGAATCCATTAAGAAGGTTTTATTTACAAAGGGAGGACAGATATTTTCTTTACCTATGATGGGGGAAAAAAATATTTTTATTTGCGAAGGGGATTCACATAAATCGCTTTATTTATTAGTGGAGCACATATTTCTGATATCCAGAGGCCAGAAATACTAGGAAGGGGCCAATAGTACTTAGAGGCCTACACCTATAACTAGAGATGTGCGGTTCGGTTCTCCAGAAATCCGAATCCACCCGAATTTCGTGAATCCGGGTAAATCTTAGTCGCGGTTCTAATCTCCTGAGGAGATCCGGGTAAATCTGGGTCGCGGTTCTGATCTTTTTGTGGTTCGGATTTGAAATCTGAATTTCGCATTTTAGATTGCATAAATTACATGATTTTAGCTGTTTTTAAAACTTTTTATCTATTTGTTATTTCAAAAATCCAGATCTAAAACCAAAACACTTGAGGGTGGTTTGCAAAACCAAATCCAGATCCAAAACCTTTAAGGAGATACAGATCCAAAACCAAAGCACAGGGGTCGGCACACATCCCTACCTAACAGAGAGAGTTCATAAAATACAGGTTTCTTTTGCCTTAAATTGCATGTGAAATAGGGATTTGCACTGTAGCTTTTTTTTCGGGAAATTGGGATGGTGGACTACTGCCCCGAGAGTGTGGGGGACCTCACTAAAATTCGGAGGTCTGCTGGACATTCTGGGTGCTTGATAAATATGTCCCTATATCTAGTAGTGATCCACTAGTGATATCTTTGTCAAACAATTATATACAATAATGCCACATGTGTCCCTGTTAAAAGTTTGAAGTCTCCATGAGAGCTAGCCATATATCTGGATAGTTATTTACAGCTTGGGTGAATAAATTATGCCATACTGGTAATTAAACATGTTCACGTGATTATCTACTAGGACGTGATTACATGATTTTTCTGTATATTGTCCTATAGAAGACTTGCATAGTGCTTTTGAAAAGAGTTTAAACCCAATAGGGGATCATCTGAGTCGGAAAAATGCATTGGAAACCATAAGATCCCTGTTTCAGAGATTGACGCAGGGTTGCCAACATTCCTGCTACCCCTTCTGGGAGGGAGCAGCCAGATTGGCATAGCAGGGGGCGTGGCCAGCACAAGGGGGCCAGGCTGGACAGCTTACACTACAGTTATGGGTGGAACAGATGGCGTGGCCACATGATCACTTAATTTTGTCTTCGCCCCCACTACACAAAGCAGAGATTACCAGCATTGTGAAGCAGGGGGTGGGGCCAAAATGACACAATTCAGAGTGAATTGCGTCATCGGGGGTCGGTGGCCGCTGGGAGGCTTGCCTGCCTTTCCGGAGGGCTGGGAGCAGCACCTGATTTTTGGGAGGCTCTCGGCCAAATCAGGGGTAGGCAAGAATGGATTGACAAAAGCAAAAAACAATTTAAAATCTGCGCAAAGCCTTGATAGCTGCCTGTGAATACAGCAGAGGAACCTTCACTCTTTTTTTCTATAAACAATATAAATAAAATAATAAGTGATTCACAATGGCACAATATCACAATTCGTCAGAGTTCACAAAAGTCCAAAAGAAAGGCTCTTACTCTCTAAATGAATCAGCCTTCTTATTTCTCTTTCCAAGATGATTCTTTTACTCCTTATGGTAATGTTCAATTCAATGGGGTTCTCATATTTTTCTTTCTCAAATAAAAAGAACCAATGATACATAGTGCCATATTGTTTAAATTTAATTTACAGCAGAAGTCCTGTAGTTTTTTTGTCGTTCTTGTCCAAATGAACAATATATCATCTATATAACGATGCCATGAGGCCAGGTTTGCTCCCAGCTGTTCTCCTTGCCATATCATTAGATCCTCCAAAAGCGCCATAAATAAATTGGCATAGCTGGGAGCGAACCTGTTTCCCATGCCGGTACCAATTACCTGCATATAATAAAATCCATTAAAATAAAAATAATTAATTAGTTAAAATAAATTTGATTCCTTCTAAGATAAATCTTTTTAGTTCAACCGTGTATTCAGAGGTCTCTAAAAAGTATGACACAGCATGTAGATCCTTTTCCATATCAATAATAGTGTAAAGTGTTGTGACGTCTGCACTAACAAGAATGAAGTTTTCTTTCCACTCCATTCTTTCTAGCTTTCTAAGTACATCGCCTGTATATTTTAAAAAGGCTTTGGTCTTTTTAACCAGTGGTTGCAGGTAAAAGTCTATTATAGCCCACAGGTTAGATGTAATACTATTCGTACCACTAACTATCGGTCTTCCTGGTGGGTGGAGGGGGTCCTTATGGATTTTTTGTAGAATATATGTGGTAGGTACTGAGGGATATTTAATGTTAACGTAATAATATTCTGATTTACTTAAAATTCCTTTATCCAACGCTCTGTTAGTTCTAATAACTCCTTTGTTATTCGCATTGTAGGATCATTCAAAAGTTTTTTATATGTACCATCCTTCTCTAGTTGTTTGTTCACCTCTACCATATGTTTCTCCCTGCCCATAAAAACTACCCCTCCACCCTTGTCCACTGGTTTTATTATTAAATCCTTGTCTTCCTTCAAGGATCTCAGGGCCTGATTCAGAGCCGCTCGTAAGCGGCCGCTCGTTCGTAGTCAGTCGATGTTGTACAACCACGCATGCGTCGGTGTAACAGTGCGCATGTGCGTACGTCTGATTGTGGGCATTTTTCAGTCGATCGTAGACACAGTGAACAGGAAGTGACATGTCAAATGTGATTGACAGAATTGTCTGTTTTGGGGTGGTGACGGGGGTGGAGATGGGAAAACGCAGGCGTGTCGAGGCGTTTTTTGGGCATACATAAATTATTTTATGCGAGCGCCAAATGTGAACGGAGCAAGTGATACGTCACTGTCTCATCCAATTTCCATTAAGACTGCTCTCTCAGCTTGTGGTCTGGTATAGTCTACCACAATGACGATGGTCTCTTCGTACTTCCCTGGGCTCATCGATGGTGTAGCGATTTATCAATTGAGGTCACAAAAACAATCATCATTTAATTGCAAATCTGCTTGTAAGGTGTTTAGGAAATAGCAGGAACAAGAAAAATCCCTAAAAACAGGCGCTACTATTGATTTGATTAAATAAATAAGGTACCCGTCCTGCAGCTGTGGGGAGTTGTGTCAAAACTCCCAAAGAAGTACACTGAACTCAAGAAGATTAGATAGATAATTCACAGCGCAGGAACTCAGTGCCTCCAATATAATAGATAAAATATATTTATTTATAATAAAGGTGTTATATAAAAATAACCATATAATTACATGTAAAACAAATAAAGAATCAAAACCAAAAAACAATGCTGTATAAACAATAAGTACTTGCATGCATTAATGTAAATTTGAATCAATGGATATAATCCGGCTGAGCTGGAGAAAAAAAGTGTTTTCTGCCCTCACTAGAGGTCTCCTAGGATGCTTGTCCCGGAATAACTTGATATCCCATTGTATGGATAAATCAGATGTGAAGCGCTAGCAACTGAATACGCAATGGGAGAGTCCTATAGATGGATCAAAGAGGGCTCTCACCTATGTGTGAATGAGTGTCCAGCAACGTCCTTGATCTCCAAGGAACAAAGTGGATGCCACGTGTATCTCCAGCTAACCAGCCGATGCTAGTAGCGAGTTACACCAGTACGGCTGGGGTCCAGGTGCAGCAGATGCAGCAGGTGCGGCAGTGATTCAAGCCATGTAGAGCTCAGCACAATGGCAGAGGCAGCCTGGTAACCCGTCAGCCCGTAAGTTGGATCTATGTTGCGACAAGCAGGAATGATGTCCAATGCTCCCCAAGGGATGAAAGGATCCTGGCTGCTGGCAGTGTTTTGCCGGTGTATGCAGCCGTCAGCACTGTTGGTCAGTGATCCTCATGTAAATGAATAATAGCGGTAGTGCCTGAGGCGCTTCCCCGTGGCTCCTCCCATGGCTGACGATATATTTTATCTATTATATTGGAGGCACTGAGTTCCTGCGCTGTGAATTATCTGTTTAGGAAATAGACCTTTTTTAGTAGCTAAAATCCGAACGCAGGTGAACTACTCAGCTGCTAATTTCTGGGTCATACAATAAATTAGCTAACAAATATTTTTTATTTTGGGGCTTTTAAAATATTTGTAAGTGTTTCTTTTTTATGGAAACAATATTGTACGCATGTTTTTTTATTTGCTTTTTTTTTGGAGGACAAGAAACCATTCGTCCTTTTGTTTATTGCTAAGTGTTAATTCAAACTCATAAATTGTTTTTAACCCTTGTTTTGTTTAACAAATTAAATGTTTCTATTTCCGTTTTATTGTTTCTAAGTTTGTTTGAGGGATTACCTTTTATCCCGTTTTGGAATAAATCATCAATAGAATTTTGCAGATTTTTATCATAATTTTATTAAATGATTGTGTCCATTTTTTTTCGTTTGTTTTTCCAATAAACATATTTTTAATAAGGAAAAAAAACTTTAAAATTATTTGGCCCACACACACACAAAATAAGTGTCATTTGAACTGTAAAAAATAAAAAAAAAACAATTCACAAGAAAGGAGAGGGAGGTTGTTGTCATGAAGGAATATGGGGCAAACACAGAGATGGATTGTGGGGTAATTAGCCAGTGCTGTCATCGCCTTTTAGGCCTTTTGGCTGGGGTTTGGAGGGAGCCGGAACGGGCCCGGGAGCTCCTTTGGCTGGCCTGGCCAGAGGCAGATGTTGTTGCCTTTGGACTAGGCATAGGGCTAGGCACATTTGGAGGGATGGGTGTTGTTGTGCCAGAGGTGGAGGGTCCTGATGTTCCGGCAGGAAGGGAGGCCGGCTCCAACATGTGCTGGCAAACGAGCTGCTCCAGGGCATTTGCAATTCGTACGTTTGCCCCAGTATTTTCTGCCAGGGCATTTGCAATTCTCACATTGGCCACAGTATTTTGCTCCAGGGTGTCCGCCGTAGCAGATTGGCGTCCATCCTCAGCAGAATCTTGGTGTGCTGATCTATTTTAACATTGAGATCAGTGAGGAGGGCCACTGCCTGCAAGGGGGAATGCCATGGACTGTCTGCCACAGGGTCCCCAGCCGGATCTACTGCTTCCTCCCCTGCAGAGCCAGAAGAAATTCTGCGGCCAAAGCTCACCTCTGGAGCAGACTCATCCGCCTGTATCTCTGTGTGAAAAAAGAGAAAATATTCAAATTCAAAATGAGATATTTTACAAAACACATTTCTGAGTTCTTAACATTACAACATTTACCTGGGGCAACATGAGGAGCCGCAAAGTCTGGCATGTCGGTATCCATGTTTGACACGCCAAACACCTCCTCATCCTGCACACACCCCTGGGCCAGCTCCTCCAAATCCGTGAGCTCAAGTGACACAGGGGTGGGACCCCCACTTGTTCCCCCTGCATGCCTAGCCCAAACAGCCATTTTTTGTTTAAGCCGATATTTGAAGTCGCTCCATCTGTTGGGTAAAAAGTTGGCATTATTACTGCAGTATTTGGACCGGTAACCATTTTTTATTCAAATGTAGTTTTTACGTACCGGCGTTTGACCTCCCGGGTTGAACATTCAAACTCACCCACCCCATTGACAGCACTGGCTATGTCGTCCCACAGTTTCCATCTCTTGGTTGCACCCATATTCCTTGGTGCCTGTGCCAGGTTGTCGTTGCACATTTGCACCAAAACCTCCATCTCCTTCCTTGTGAATTGTGGCTGTCTTTTTTTTTTGGCCCTAGTTTGCCTACTATGCCCAGCAGCCTCTTCAATGGCATCCTCCACACCTTTTTTTAAAATGGTATAAAAATTTTAAAAGTTAAATGTTTCAAAATGTAATGTTAAACATAAGCATTTTCACATAATTTATAAAATAATTACATGGCGCCTCTTGGCTAGTACTTTGCTGCTCTGTACTCATTGTCTTTTCTCAATGTAGCAGACCAATTTTGGCCTTCAGTGACGTTTTTATACATGCGTCAGCATTATTCGGTCGCATCATTCCTTGTGCGCTCCTATTATCCGTCCTTAATTTGAGCAGGAAAATAAAGCCTATTTATGGCTTGGTGTGACTCCATTCGAGGTGGCATTTTTGGATTGTTGGAGGTTTTTCGGTGTAGTGGTTTGTTCGTGGTTTGTGGTTTCTTGAAGGCGTAGTTTGTATTTTTGAGAAGTTTGGTTTTTTTATTACTTTGTTTACGTTAGCATTTTTGCATTTTTTTTGCTATTTTTATTTATATTTTTGAGTATTTCAAAAATTCCCCTAAAAATTTATTATTAAATTGTTTACATTTTTTTTTTTTACAGTTATTTTGGCAGTGACCAAGGTACCTTTTCTAACTTTGGGATATTTGTCTGTTTTTGGTAAGTGTTTTTGGTTTTATGAATTAACAAATTCGATGTGTTGGTCTTAGCATATGCTTCGCTAAGTAATGTGTTTTTTCTGTGTAAAATCATGTCTTAACTCTAAATGTAGCGTACTATTTTGCGAACTAATGTGTGCTCCCTTCTCTAAATTTTCGACAACTATATTTGGCTTAATTCCTAGTTTATTAAATTAATCTTAAAAATATTTTCTAGTTTTGAAATGTAGGTTGCTTTTCACATGACACGACCCAGGCCTGTAAGAATCTTTGGTTTTCTTTGAAAAGATAAGTATATTTTTCTTCACACATTTGTCTAAAACAATAACTACCTGGCTTAACATTTCAGGTTGATGTTGGTCGTATTATATTGGCCATGGTTCCAGAACCCGTCCATTCTCAACTTCGTCCCAGGCGTAGGCATCGTAGGCGTGCAAGGCCCCAGATATATAGAACACGTGTCACCCTTTTTGGAATGCCAGATGATGAGATGTTAAGGCGATACCGTCTTCCGCCACAAATCATCATAGACACTCTCTCATTAACAGCAAATTGACAGTCCTACAGCAATACCACCACTTACGCAATTAATGTCGGTGTTACATTTTTGTGCCTCAGGATCATTTCAAACCACCATGGGAATAGTGGCAGGAATATCCCAATCCTCCTTTTCAAGGATCCTGAGGGCAGTGATGGAGGCACTTTTTAAACACCTCCATCATTTTATTAAAATGCCATTGGATATGGGTCCCCTTAATGTGGTGAAGGCTAATTTTTACCAAATTGCTGGCTTCCCACACATCATAGGGGTTGTGGATGGCACTCACATACCACTTCAGCCTCCAGCAAGGCTGGAGGCTATATTTAGTAATCGAAAGCACTTTCACTCGATGAATGTAATGGTGGTATGTGATGCCTCCCTCCAGATCCTGTCCCTGAATGCCAAATTCCCAGGCAGTGCACATGATTCCTTCGTCATCCGGCAATCAGGGATTTGGCACAAATTAAACAACCTACAAGCTGGTGATGCGTGGCTTCTGGGTAAGTTGACACCTTCTGTTGAAACCAATGCAAAGCTTGGTACACAATGGTCCTGATGTTGTTTTTTATATTTTCACAGGAGACAGTGGTTACCCTTGCATGCCCTGGCTGCTCACTCCTTATTTGGTTCCCACACCAGGGCCACAAAGTCAGTATAATTCCGCACTTACAGCCACCAGGCAGGTGGTGAAGCACTGTATCGGCCTTTTAAAAGGCCGATTCAGATGCCTCCACCGCTCTGGTGGCGACCTCATGTATTTGCCGGCTATGGTTTAGAAAATTGTGGTCCTGTGTGGGATATTTCACAACATCACCATAAGGAGTGGTGTCCCAATGCAGCCAGAGGATGCCTTGCCTGAGGACGGCCCCCCCGAGGTTGGTCGGAGGTCAGTATGTTGGGTGGCCATACGCGATGAAGTTAATTATTTCCACAAATTTATTTAATTGACACAATGTAGACATGTAATATTTTAATGTACGCTTTTAATTTTTTTATTTTTTTTTATTTTTATTCCCTATAATGACCATAAAAATCCATGCATACTACCTGATCAACACAAATGACTTTATGTGGACACATTGGATATAACTTCGGGAACAATGATTTCTTCTCCTCATTCATGTTGGCATGCTACTTCTTCAAACAGTTCCTGATTTTTTTTATGGGGGGTTTTGGTGTTGTTTGGACTTTTGTGTGTGTTTTCAATGTTTGAATTGATTGTGTCAATTCACTTGGTGTTTATTATTTGTGTGCATTAAAATTTTTTTTAACATTACCCAACCATTTCCATCGTAAATTACAACCAAGTGTAACCTGTTTCAAAAAATGCAAAGTTGCTTAATGCCTAATACTGTAATTTCTTAATTTGTAAACTTTAGTACCCTGCTTTGTTGCTCAAAACAAACACCAAAAGGTATTATGGTGAATTAGTATGTTTTACATTCTAGGCCTAAGCAGGTAGCTTTAATTTTTACATTACCCCCCCCAAAATTAATCTCTTTTTGAGGTTAATTCTACAAACCTATTGGTATTGTTATGTGTTTAATGTGCAAGCTTACATACTTACTTGAGCTTTCTACAAACAAATGTACATTACTTAAAAACTCAGGGACAAATAGTAGACTTATGTAAGGTTCAACAATCGAAGATTTACAGACAAGGAATGAGACTTAAATAAATCAAAATAAACTTTATTTTTAGGGTAATTTTTTTGTCTAGTAAAAAAATTAGTGGTGCAGGATCGCCAAAAGATGGTCCAATGCCACCAGCATGGCAATTACATGGCCCCGTATATCCAGTAATCTGGCAGCAATTGCCTCGTTGCGCCTCTGGTCCTCTGTGGGTTAAAAAAATGTGCGGATTACTAAAATGACAACTTAATTTAGATTTTAACAACCAACTAAAAATTCAGACTATACCAAAAAAAAACATCAGTTACCAAAACATTTCCAAAACAAAAGGAATGCAAAAAAATAAGATTTCAAACAGAAGAAGAAAAAAAAAGAAGAAAAAAAAATCTGAAAAAACAAAACATAAAAAAACTAAGCCAAACTACAACATTTGTTGGTAGCGTAAACAAGAAAGACACAAGTGTGAGTGTTTGGACATGTGTCATATGTGTAAGGGGAAAACATCCTTGACATTGTTTCACAAAGATATATTTTAAAAACATTTAAACTACTTTACTATTTTGAACTGCACAGGTAAAAGGACAACATCAACCAAAATAAAACAAACATGACAAAAAACCATAGTTTAAAATGTAAACATACCGGGCACATTGCTGACTGGGCCTGGAGCCCCGAATTCCTCCTCATCAGAGGTGGGCCAGTGGCTCAGGGAAGGAGGAGGGGTCATGTGGGATGAAGTGGAGGGTGAGGAAAAGAGAGGGGGGGTTTGAGTGGAGGGGAAAGTTGGAGGGATGTTAATGTGAGGAGAGGGAGGGGACTGACGGGCGGCAAGGTCTAGGGTGGAGGGGGAATTTGGGGAAGAGTGGGCAGAGGATGTTTGGGTGGGAGTGGGGGATAGGGGACGAGACACACGTCTGCGACGTGTGAGTCTCCGCTCTGCCCTTAAATGATGGAGAAAAACATTTGTAATTACAAATTGCCTTTTAGTATTTTGATTTTAGCCAAATTTTTTTTTAAAAAAAACAGGGCTATACTGTAAACATGCACATGCAGGTATGTCCAAAATAAACAAACAGGCCTATACTGTAAACAGGCACACGCAGGTATGTCCAAAATAAACAGGGCTATACTGTAAACATGCACACGCAGGTATGTCCAAAATAAACAAACAGGCCTATACTGTAAACAGGCACACGCAGGTATGTCTAAAATAAACAAACAGGGCTATACTGTAAACATGCACACGCAAGTATGTCCAAAATAAACAAACAGGGCTATACTGTAAACATACACACGCAGGTATGAGAATAAACCCCCCCCCCAAAAAAAAAACATACACAGAAACACTTACTTTGCACTATCTGGAGACGCAAACGGGCCAGCAGGCATGGGGATTTGCGCCTCAGATCCGACCACCTGCGTTCCAGCTGGCCGATATTTCGGCGATAGCCGAGGGAACGCAGGTGGCGGCGCACCTCCACGTAGGCCAGCCGTTTGCGGAGGTTGGTGATGGGGTGCAGATAGTCAGTAATTCTCTGGTCCATCACCTCAGTGAGGACCAGGAGCTCACGGCGACAAAAAGTGGCGGCTCTCATGATGGCAATTATTTTTTTTACACAAAACAGTTTTAATAATGGTCCTAGAAAAAATTTGATTGGCTAATGTACTTTGTAAATTAACAGGAACAATTTTATTGGTTATTGTATGAGTCATGTGACCTACACCCTCACAAATATAATGTGAGTTATGATAGGCTTGATGCAGTGACATGCGTAAGCTAATTTAAATATCAAAATAAAAAGTATTAAAATCTGCCTAAAAAAATAAAACGCAAAACAATAGCAGCATTCTAACAAACTATTAATTTCGAAAAACCATCCCCTTGGTCAAACGGTACGTATTCTGCGGAAGAAATGACACACACTAACAAGAATAAAGTTTATTGACATTGAAAAAAATAACAGGATTGCAAACATGTGAGTAACAATTAAGGTAATTAATATAGTGACTGGCATTAATCGATTCAAGTATGTTTGCAGAATGAAATAGCAGGCAATCGAAAACTGACAGGGCCACTTCCAGAATTGATTTGTGCGAGCGCTCAATGCAACCAAAGAGGAGACGGACGCTCGCTATTTTGAACGCTCGCTAGCTAGAGGAGGGGTTGGGAGAATATGTGGCGGAAGGTTAGCTACGAGCGAACATACGAGCGAGCGCTTAAATTAAAATTTTTCCGCTTGTATGACGGACGAGCGAACGGCCACTTGCGTCCGTGTCTGAATCAGGCCCTCAATGCTGCCCATTCCTGTTTTATAAGATTACATATTTTTTTGTTTTTATTCTTTTTACATAACAATTGATTAGAAAAACAGTCAATGGGCAGGGTAGAAAGTTGACTTTGGTTTGAAAACAGAGCTGGAGGGGCCTCCAGTTTCGTCTGCTTCATTCCCGTTTTTTTCTTTATTAATTAAAAACTTTCTGTCAATTTTCTTACATATTTTTGGAGGTCTATGTAAAATTCAAAAGGGTCCAGTCCTCTTGTCGGGGCATATTTTAGACCCTTTTTGAGTACTCTCTGGTCATCATCTGTCAATATTCTTTTGCTTAAATTAAATATTTTTGTATTATCCATTTTATTATCATTAGCTTCTTTATTAGTTCTCTTTTTATGATTATAGGTTTTTAGCTAAACCAGTGACACAAGAACAAAAAGGGAACCACTTAAACCTTTACCTGAACCCTGGGAGAAAGTGGGAGAACAGAAATCCAGAGTTCTGGACGCCTACATTTATTCTACACCATCTGGGAGGTTAACCGCATGCATGGATATCCCCATAACACCATTTTGGTGTGAAATGCCTGTTAATCTTGTTTTAAATGTGAGTGAGATGTGTAAATAATTTTTTTCTTTTTGGTGTATAAACAATAGTGCACTATGTATCTTTGCTTTTATTTGAGAAAGAAAAATATGAGAAACACATTGAATTGAACATTACCATTGTTAGGTTCAGGTACTCAGGCAGGTATAAAGGTATATGGAGGAGGTAGGGGAATCCAGCAGGGTTTGGAGCAGGTTAGGAAAAGCAGGCTTAGGCAATGAATCCAATAGACAGGTTTAAGCACAGGAACACTCTCCCTCAGCTCTCGCAGAGAAACACGTTGCACTGGCAATGCAAGGGAGCTCTGAACTCCCTTAAATCCCCAGTGCACAGCCGTGAATGGTCAGAGAGGAGCATGTGACACAACAGGATAGGGCAGCTAGGTCACCTGATCAGAGACAAGATGGCGGCGCCCATGCCAGAACGGAATGGAAGCACCCCCAGGCCTAACCAGACCAGAGTGACAGTATGCCCCCACAGAACCACGCACAGCCAATGCTCTTCGCCAGGCACCACCGCCACCGCCAGATGCCCCTCGCCATAGCGTCCTCACAGGTATTAACCGTCGACTACCATGCCGAGAGACCCTGGTCGTGACAGTACCCCCCCTTTATGGGTGGCCTCAGGACACCTAGGCTTTTCAGGATGAGCCAAGTGGACTTTGTTGACAGGACTGGAAACGTGGATATCCTCAGCTTTGACCTGCCAGAAACAGGAACTAGAAACTGAAAACCCCTCCTGGGGTACGAGACTTGAGGCCCCTTCCTGGGGTGCTAGATCTGAAATCCCGTCCTGGGGAACAAAACTTGAAACATCCTCTCGAGGTATGGGGCTGAAAACCCCATCCTGGGGCTGGACCAGTGGCGTAACTAGGGCAGGGCGAGCGGGGTTCGTGCCCTGGGCGCCGTTGGACCGGCGGTGCGGGGGGGCGCCGTCGGCCACGGTACCGGCCCGCCCGCCCTAGATAGCCAGTGTAGCGCCGACCGCAATGAGTGCGGTCAGCGCTACACATTTGCACATTTTGCGCTAGGCTTCCAGCGCCGGTCCTGTGTTTCACGCCTGAGCCCGTTCCCTCCCCCTGAGCGCTTGCCCAATAGCGCCAGGAGGCGGGCTCAGGCTGTGCATAACACACGCATCGCCACCAGCGCTGGCGGCGATGCGTGTGTTAAACAGCAGCCAGTGAGAGTCAGATAGACTCTCATTGACTGCTGCAGCACCCACTGCAAGAGCCGGACTTCCGTCCGGCTCCTGCAGTGGGTAATGGGACTGACGTCATGACGTCAGTCCCATAATGCTGAGCGCACCAGCCCTGGAGGGCAGGAGCGGCATCGCGGACAGGAGCAGCGTGGAATCAGGTAAGTATATTTTTATATATATTTATTTATTTTTAAACCTTACCTATCTGCACAACGGGGGAGGGGTTGGCTACTACTGGGGGGGGACATCTACTGGGGGGGACATCTACTGGGGGTGCCATTGGGAGGACCTCCACTGGGGGGGGGCTACTCTACTGGGGACTACTACTTGGGGGGGGACTACCACTGGGGGCATTCTAAAAGGGGCCTAGTATTACTAGAGGCACTGCACTCGGGGGACCACTAATGGGGGCAATAATAGGAAGGGCCACTACAGGGACCACTGGATAGGGGGGGTCACTACTGGGAGCCTGCATCAGGGGGACCACTACTGGGGGCACTGCATGGGAGGGGGGGACACTACTACTGGGGGCACTATATAAGGGGCTTACTGCTAGGAGCTCTGCGGGGACCACTACAGGGGGCACTAGATAGGGGGAATCACTACAGGGTGCCTGCATAAGGGGACTACTGCTGGGGGCACTATATAAAAGGGCACTGCATAAGGGGATACTGCTACTGGGCGCACTGCATTGTGGGGACTGCTACTGGGGGCACTGCATAAGGGGGAACACTATGTGGGGCACTGCATTTGGGGGGGCCACTACTGGGGGTACTGAGTAAGGGGAACTAATTGGGGGCTGTATAAGAGGGACCACTACTGGGGATACTGTATAAGGGGCACTACTATGGGCCTGCATGAGAGGGACCACAACTGCATACGGGGGGTACTACTGGGGTTAAGGTGCATATGGATAGGAATGTTCAGTTTGAAAATAAAGGGGTGTGTCATGTTGACACGCCCCATTTTTAAGTGACCACGCCCATTTTTTTGCCGCGCGCGCACATGGGGGGGCTCCCTTTACAAATTTGCCCTGGGCTCCAAATACCCTCGTTACGCCACTGGGCTGGACACTCAGAAATCCCTTAAGGGGCTGAGACTCTGGAGACCTCCTTTGATGTTGAGACCTTAGAGACATCCTCTGTGGTTGAGGCTTTGGAGGCACCCCTCCTGGGGCTACAAAGGACTTCCCAACAGGTGGTTGTAGTTGTATAGCTGTCAAAACTTTTTCCCCAAGCATGGGTGTATTCCGTAGTGTTTCTAGACCACTATCAGGGGATGATGACCGTGACAAGGCGTCGGTCTTTGGAAGGCAAGACACTTGACATTCCACACTCCATGACTGAACCTGCATAGTGTTCCAATCAATTCTGGGGTTGTGCTTACACAGCCACGGGTATCCGAGTATAACTTCATGGGAAGTCTTGGGTATAATGAAAAAACTGATATGTTCAACGTGGAGGGTTCCAACACAAACTAAAACAGGTTGAGTTCTCTTAGACACAGTTCCATTACAAAGAGATTTACCATCAATAGAGGTCCAGGAGACAGAATAATCCAAGGTGCTGCAGGGAATTTGTAATTTATCTACCAACCGAGACGACATGAAATTCCCCGCTGCCCCGGAGTCCAAAAGGGCAGACACAAACACAGGGCTAGAATTAATGTCTAAGGCTATGGACAACACAGAGTCAATATGTTTAGAGGATGGAAGAATTGCTCCTAGCTGACTGCACCCAGAATTAGCTAGAAACGGGACGCTCCCCGGCTTGCGGGTACAGGAAGCCACCAGGTGACCCGAGTCTCCACAGTATAGACAAAGGTTCTCTTTAAAGCGTATCTGTCGTTCTTCGTTAGAGAGACCGGTATGATTTACCTGCATGGGTTCTTCCTCGGAAAGGGAGGGGAAGGGAAACGCTTAGCTCTGTGTTTTTCATCTTGGCGCTCTCTAAAGCGTATATACTGTTAGGTTCAGGTACTCAGGCAGGTAGAAAGGTATATGGAGAAGGTAGGGGAATCCAGCAGGGTTTGGAGCAGGTTAGGAAAAGCAGGCTTAGGCAATGAATCCAATAGACAGGTTTAAGCACAGGAACACTCTCCCTCAGCTCTCGCAGAGAAACACGTTGCACTGGCAATGCAAGGGAGCTCTGAACTCCCTTAAATCCCCAGTGCACTGCCGTGAATGGTCAGAGAGGAGCATGTGACACAACAGGATAGGGCAACTAGGTCACCTGATCAGAGACAAGATGGCGGCGCCCATGCCAGAACGGAATGGAAGCACCCCCAGGCCTAACCAGACCAGAGTGACAGTATGCCCCCACAGAACCACGCACAGCCAATGCTCTTCGCCAGGCACCACCGCCACCGCCAGACGCCCCTCGCCATAGCGTCCTCACAGGTATTAACTGTCGACTACCATGCCGAGAGACCCTGGTCGTGACAACCATAACGAGTAAAAGAATCATCTTGGAAGGAGAAATAAGAAGTCTGATTCATTTAGGGCTCTATTTACTACTATCTGCATTTTGAATGCAGATTGTAGTTTGATATTACCGACTGAATTTGCATTGCGAATTCAGCCTATATCACAGGGATTTACTAGAATTCCCTTGCAGGGACAGAGCTTGCGATAAAGCTCCGTCCCTGCGAATCCCCTCTGCACACTTATCACTGTATTTTCACAAAAAATACCATGACAAGTGCCCCTGCATGCCCCGACTGGCCACCACTAAGCCCCGCCCCCTGCGATCATGACCCCCTATGTCCCACCCTCCCTTAATTACACTTACCTCTGGTGATCGGTGCTCCGGTGATGTCCTCCATGGCTTCGGTTAGCTGACATCCCATCCTGCACTGGGACCCGGTCAGCTGATGAATGGGTCACAGTGCAGGATGGGAGACCAGCTGACCAGAGGGAGGACATCACCGGAGCCTCGATCTCCGGTCCCTGGACTCTGGTAAGTTTTTTTTTTTTACTAATTTTTTTTTCTTTTTTTTACAGTGTATCAGCGTGTGGTCAGTTTAGACTACACAGCTGATCACTGGGGTCGGCTCCGGGCTCTGCTCTGCCTTTTAGAGCAGAGCAGGAGTCTGGTAACCGGGGAAGACCCTGGTTAACGCCACCTCTAGGTGGCATTATTATCACAGGGCTTTCCCCGGTATTTTTTCACAATTTATTTTTAGTAACTTGCAGACAGATCGCATTTCCCATTACAATTATAGGAAATGTGATCTGCTTACTAAAAATAAGTGATAATTATGGCTTTTAGTAGAATTTTACGAATTCTTCTCCAATTGCCCTTTAGTAGCTTTAGGTGATACTAAAATTATGTGAAAAGGGGGTGGAAACACTTTTTCACTTTATTTTAGTAAAACTAATGTTAATAAATAGAGCCCTTAGAGAGTAAGAGCCTTTCTATTGGACTTTTGTGAACTCTGATGAATTGTGAATCACTTATTATTTTATTCAAGTATGGATTGACGTAATTTCAATACTGCATGCAGTGGAATGAAATTTTACTACTGCACATGCATGACGCCGCATTGCATATGTGTGCAGATGGATTAGCGACAGTGGTCACAGAGTGGATGTATTCGCAAACTGAGTGACAGTGAGACAGTATTTGTAAACGGGGTAGTTAAATAAATGAGGCATCTCAGGACCGCTTTCTGGGTGTGTTTTAGTGAGGCTCTGCAAAATTGTTCACTGCTGTAGAGATCCCGGCGTCTTAGAAGAGCCGCTCTGTCTGTATGTAAGCGGTGGATGCAAGACACCGGAGGTGGGCGTCTCAGTGCACAAGGCATCAGCTTAGTCATTAGCATATTTGCGCAAGTTCACTGCATACGGAATCACAGTCACAACGGCATTTGCGCCCATCTCTGAATCCGGTCCATGGGCAGATTACAGCAAACCATGAAGAAAAATTAACCTGAGTCTACACATGATATGTAATGAGAGAGTCGACAGTCACGCTGTTGACAGTTAAAATGTCAATAGCATAATGCCAATGGGAGAATAAAGCATTTTAACACTGCCAGCATTATAACTTTAAACATAATGTTTTACTATCATGTTTAAAGTTATAATTCCGACAACATCGTCGGCATTCTCTCATTGACATTACCCTATCGACAGTTTAACTGCCGACAGCGTGATATCGTCAAATAATATGTATACAAGGATGCAAAAACACAATTTCTTTCTGTGGGATGAGATGTCTAATAAACTTCAAAGAGATTCCAATTACCTAGAGGTGTTCTCAGCTAAGTGCAAAATCCTTTTTAGTAACACAAATTTGCCAGATTTTTACAGCACCTCATAATTGGAGGTAATCGGGCTGTTAATTGAATGATAATGACATCATTATCGTTTAATCGTTCGTTAATTGGGCAAAAATTGGGCAGCAAAATATCGGCAATGGCCAGCAATAAGCGTTCACGCGGGTCATTGCAGGCATGGCTCATTGCCCGAACATGCTGGTCCAGCTGACGATTTCATGAGGTTGACCATGTTCAGGGATGAGGGAGGGTGCCTACACTGAACAATATATCCTTCAGTGTGGGCACTGTGCAGTGTAGTGAATGACTGAACGATAACGATATTGTTAAGTCTTTTCACTGTCGGGTAGTGGATACCCGCCTTGATAGGTCTTTTGACATCATCCATTAATTAATTCATTAATCTGCGTGTATATATATATATATATATATATATATATATATATATATATCAATGTTTATTAAAAAATCTAAATATAAAATATAAACAGACCTGAATCCCCCTTACTGTTGTGAGGTCTTTAAATAATATTTATGGGTCCAACACCAGTGTTTAAAGAAAATAGAATTGTCATTAGCAGTCCAAGGGATATATTTATAAGCAATGAATTTTCAAAACCCATGTTTTCTTTTTACGATTTTGCCTGCCATATTTAAAAGAGCAATCATAGTAAATACAAAATCAGCCTTGTCTTACATTAAATATTATTGCCCTTTTAAATCTGGCAGGCAAAATCTGCAAAAATCAAAGGTTTTGAAAATCCATTGCTTAGTAAAACCCCTTTCAGACATAAACAAAAACCCGGAAATTTGCCGGGACGCGGCGAGTCGACTCGGGTCCTGCTTATGTCTGAAATGGTCTGACCCGGGATGTCCTTGCAATCAACCAGGGTTATTCCTGGGACTTGCAACCTTTGTCAGTGCCCCGGCTTATATCTGAAAGGCATAACTTGCCTATTGATGACTTGGGTCATGCCTAAGAGGACTTAATTGGCGAGCACAGTGGCAGATCTCATAGACAGCTGGATGGGATGTGCAGTGCAGGTGGACCTATGCATCATCTGGGATTGATGTGTGGTCACAGCGCAAGTGGACCTCAGCGCTAGCTAGAACAAACACAGCAGAGGTAAAACAGATGAGAATACAGGAAAAATTAGTCAGGATCTTGACAGGTAGCCTATAGGAATCCTATATTGCACTATTAAGATTGATAGAAGAATATACGCAAACGTGAAAATCCTGTAGAACCAAATATGCTCAGGATCTAAATAGGAAAAAGGTTTAATGTAAACATATTTCTCTATTTGTTATTCCTTTAATGACAAGTTTACGGCTAATATTTACATGACGGTCTTTCTTATATATTGAGAAAATAGAAATCAAATAATCTGACATTGTCGTCACAGTTGTTGCTGGTATGATAACAAATCGCTCCCTCTGTTTTCCATAGTGCCACTTAATTTTATTGTTCCGGTTCGCTTAAGAAATAACATTCCAGAACTCATACATCAATTCTATGTTTATTTAGCACTACAGCATAATATTACATATGAACATATTTTTTTTTAAAAAGAAACTGCTGCTGCTACTTTTCAGATTAATAAAAGACATTTTCCCATTTTAAGCCTCCTCAATATATCTCTAAGGTGACAACTGCTCTTAATTGAGTTTGCAGGATATGCTATTCTAAATGCTGTCATATATAGAGATCAGAATGCAAATGAGGAAACATATTTAAATTGTGGCTATCAAAATTAATAAATGTGTCACTTTTATTGTCTTCTATTTGAAAGTAGACACTTTCTCAATTAAAAAAAAAAAAGCAACATGTATAAGAAACAAACATCTTTGTTATACTGCTACAACAGCCAGTATTATTTCCCCTTACTCAGATCTCTAGAGTATAAGTACATAGGACATATTTTTCTAATGAGTCATTTCATTAATATAACTCTTGTAATACTGACACAAATTTTGTACTTCATCATCCCCAGAGAAGTTATTTGTAGCACGGATCAATCGCTCTTTTAATGGGCCGATATATCTTTTATTATTATTTTTTTTTAAATCCCAGAATACAATATATATAGAGATCCTAAAAAAAATATTTTTAACCCCTTTAGTGGTACTTCCCATCTCAATGATCCAACTCTTCATGACATGTTTGCAATGGGCCAAGTTCACCAGGAATAACGTAACATAATATTGTTGACCCGTTTAAAAATGTATGCAGGATTATTGTTTCCTGCAGTAATCCAAATAGATATATATATTATATAATGTGAATAGACGCCTATGAATTACTATAATAAAATCACATAGGGCCCGATTCAGAGCCGGACGCTCTGACCAGAGTGCTCGCTCTGAATCAGGGCCCTCCTCCATTGAAATGGAGCGTCCTCCTGGACGCTCGTATAGCTGTGGGTCACCACCCACAGCATATACGAGCGTCCAAAAAGATGGTCGCGATGGTCTTGACCATCGGACTTGCAATGGAGACCCTGCGGTAGGGTCTCCCTGCCACAAGCCCTGGAGTGAGTTTGGCTCTATCAGAGCCAAAATCACTCCCACTGACATCACTAGTGATGTCTGTGGGGCCGGCTTCAGACGGTAGGCGTTCCCATGGGAACGCCTCCGTCTGGCAGGCACGCCCCCGGCACGCCCACCAAAGGGGGCGTGCTGTCAATCAACATCGACAGCACGCCCCCTTTGGTGCGAGACCCGGAGCGACAGCTTGGCTGTCGCAGTCCGGGTCTCGCGCATGCGCACGACGGAGCTCCCTCCGTCGTGCGCATGCGCAGTGGGGAACATCGACCCACTTGTGAGCGTACTGCCGCTTGCGAGTGGGTCTGAATGACCCCCATAGCTAATAATCTAAGTACTATCAAAAGGCGTCAAAACACAATCAGACAATCAGAAACGATAGCAGTAATTGTCATTGCGCAATATGGCGCCAGACCTTCAGCCTGTAAAGGCATATCTGGGGTCTTCGTCATATGTAATTTTGAATACTAAATTATTGTACACAATTCCATAAAGGGACACAGGTAAATAATACACATAAATGTATATGTGGATGTAGGCTTATGCATTTAATGCAATACAAAAATGTTTATCTTACCCAAAAAATATTGGCATGTACTGTATCCAATTCTAACCCCTTCACTGCTAAAGATAAGTGGGGCTCATTGTAAGCACTGCAGACGTTCAAGTGGGATGGAGAGACTTGCCTGAAAGTCACCCCCTAATAGTTGCTGTTACCTGATCCTGGGAGGGGGCATGGCTTAATTATATAATCTCACCTGGGCTATGATGCCATCATTTAACCCCGCCCCTTCATGGTAAAAAACTGCAGTGCATATATTTTTACATATCCAGAAATAGGCCCTTGAGAAGTTATTCTCTGATGACATTGTGTCATATCCAGATAACCCCCCATGCCATACATAATTATTATTAAGTCCAGGGATAATTGATAATGGCTTCAATATACTTAGGGGCACCATTATTTGACAAAGGAGAGTTCCCTCTATCTTTGATGTGACCCATTACTGATTATTGTCCGGTAACACTAGTAATGGAAACGGATGGGGAATGGATGCACAAACTCACCCATCCTGGCACTTGTCACTCAATGCACCCTCATTTGCAAGAGCTGAGGGCCTGATTCAGAGCCGCTCGTAAGCGGCCGCTCGTTCGCTCCAAGCGATGTTCGCACATCTGCGCATGCATATGGGTCGTAAAAATGCGCATGCGCCAACCAGTCATTGCGGTCGGAAATCGAGCGCTCGCAAAATAGCGAGTGCCTGCTAATTTGAGTGACAGGATGAGGCGTTTGTGGATGGTAACAGGGGAAGGTGCTTGAAAACGGGGAGTGGTGATCCGAACGCAAGCGTGCCAAACGGTCAAAACGGGCGTTTTAAGGGTGTGCATAATTAACAAAGCAGCGTCATCAACCACGTCACTTGGTTGTTTCTTAGCCTGAACTGTTCGCATGATTGCGGTAGAAAAATCCAACCACAAGCACTGCGAGCAGTTCAGACGCCTTTCGATGTACTCGATTAATCTAATAAATAGCGGAGATGACGTAGGATGCGAGCGGCCAGGGGGCGTCTTTACAAAATAGCGAGCGCATGTTTCGTTCGCTCGCTCAGACATAGAGGTGTCAACAGACTGCAAAGAGCGAGCGCTCAATTTAAATAGCCGGCCCCTTTTTCTGAACGAGCAAGCGCAAATAGCGTCCGGCTCTGAATCAGGCCCTGTATCTGGTTTATCATTTTCATTAGTCCCCCGCTGATTATTACACAGTATTTTCAGGATATGACTAGGCTGATCTGGTGGGAGGTGGTGACTTGTCACCTTCTGACCAGTGGCGTCCCTCACAGCTAGGGCCGGCCCAAGCCAATCTATTTTGGTAAGCGGATATACATTTTGGCGCCCCTCAGTGGACCTTCATCTCAGCTCACTCATCCCCCCCCATGGAGCCCCTCACAGACCAGCACTCCCCATCACAGCTCCTCACAGCACTCCTCACCAAAGCCCCTCACAGTCCCCTCACCACAGCCCTCATATGCCCCTCATTGCAGCCCTCATATCCCCCTCATCACATCCCTCATATCTATCCCGCTTATCACAGCCCTCATATCCCCCTCATCACAGCCCACATATCCCCTTCATCACAGCTCTCTATCCGCTCATCACAGCTCTCATATCCCCCTCATCACAGCTCTCTATCCGCTCATCACAGCTCTCATATCCCCCTCATCGTAGCCCTCATATCCCCCTCATCACATCCCTCATATATATCCCGGCTCTGAATCAGGCCCTGAGTCTCCTCTTTCAAACAATGTACCTGTGAGAGATGCCGGATTTATGTGTGTCTTACATTATGTTTATACTGTGACACGGCTCTCATTGCATTGGACATCACAAAAGTGCAGTGACAGATTTTACCTCAGAGCTGCAAGGCTAGACCACACCCAATAAAATCCGCCACCCCCAGTGAAGTTAAACAGTGACTCTGTGCACTGAGTGTCTTCCCTGGCAGTGGCTTCCCATTGAAAGCGATACCTACGACTCAAACACCAGACAGGCAGTCCCAGGGGGAGGTTTTTTCATCCACTGTGACTGCCAGTCCGAGCCGCGATTAGCAGAGAGAGTGCTTCCAATTACCCCTTCCTTTCTGTCATCCTTTCTTGACTTCTAAGGGTTGCAGCCAATACAGTCCCTAGAAGCTGGTGTTTGTGCCCATGCACCAGTCGGGGCGCCTACTAGATCCATTGTGCATGTGCAATGTACCTGGCAAGCGCTGCAACAGTCCGGACCTACTACAGGACTGCACCGCAGGTAGCCCCCCTCACCGATTACTGTAGGAGCCTCCACTGCAAAGAGTCAGGTAATAGCGAAAGTACAATGATCATTTTATTACATGTTAGACCAATAACAGTGCAAACTGTAACTCAGAAGAATATAAACACAATAACCTTATACCTGTGTTTAAATATCATCATGCATCAACATCACTGGAGTGCTATCCCCACCTATCAGTCCCACCTTGCTTACCCACTGCAGCAGTCACTGAGCATGGTATCCCGCAGAAATATTCTGTTGAATGTGCTCTCGCTTTTCCATTGCTGCTAGGGTACGAGGAACTCCAACTTAATCATGCTGTTCCCGGCTGATTAGCCTGTTATGACCTCTACCACCATCTACCTCTACCACCATCTGATTGTCAGCTGACTCCTACAAGTAAACCACGTCAAGAGACCACAGACACCTTTTGATGGAGTAACTGCATTTGCGGGGTTGAGCAACGGAGTTTGATGAATACTGAACCAATTAATAACATTGCAGTCAATTGCCGATCTGCTACTGAATACTGGTAGATGCTGCAACTTCAATGTCTGCGTATTCAGCAACCCCCCCCACCACCACCACCACCACAAAACACACAAACTCCCCGATGCCCAGTCTTTTATTTTATGTCCTGCTACCCATGAGGGTAAAAATCCAAAACTCAGAATAGGGATTGAATAAAAAGGGTGGTGGTTGACAATTAGTAGGGAAGGGTACCACCTTGTTACCTCATGGGGTTAAGAGTAGTGGTGTCACAACAGTATACCAATAATAATAGATAATCCATTAGTCAAATATGGGGATTGAAAATGCACCACAGAGCTCCCTAGTATCTCTGCAACAGGTGACTTGTAAGAGGAAAATGCGGGTCTAAAAAGGATTGATTGTTCTGTCAGGATTTTTCCCAAGGATTTCATATTTAAGAATCTGGCCTCCAACTTTTTATGCCAATGTGAGAGTCCTCAGCTGTTTGGAGTATGGTGTGAAAGGTCGACAGTATAAATAAAGGTATAAAGGATAATAATAATAAAAGGTCAACATTCAGAAAGTCGACCCCAGAAGGTCAACTGGTTCTGAATGTCAACAGTAATAAGGTCAGCATGGTCATTAGGTCGACCATCATTCTGTAGACATGTATTTAGGTCAACAGTGTTAAATGGTTGACAGTCAAAAGGTCTACATTTAACATTTTCATCCCCGGTGTTGTCCTCATGTCAGTACTCTATTACTTTTAGCCATTTTCGGTGAATAACCGCAAATAATTAGTATCCCCCAGATGTATTATGGAGGGACCGCAGCAGATATGTCCAATACCTGCTGCTGTCCCTCCATTTCTCGAAAGTAGCCGCAGCCCCTATAGGTTTCTATGAGGGATGCAATGCTATCAGATTACAAAGCCCCCCGCAGCTAATACCATCTAAATATGGCGTTGTGCTACTGTAGCCTATTGGCTACACATTTAAAAATTTACCGGGAGAGGGTTCCAGAGGAACCCTCCCCCCGGCAATAGACGCCAGGCATGTGTGGTCTGTAGGCCGCACATTTGCAGGAGTCCCGGCACAGGAGGGAAGAGACCACTGACGCAGTCACTTCACTCCAAGCACTTCATAGAGAGAGATGGGCTCATTTCGGAGCCCCTGTCTCTATGGGTACTCTTTAATACATCCAGCTGGTATGATCACAAAATGCAATGCAATCATGGGCACTAATATCGAGCCTAGAACGCACTGAGCATGTGAGCATTGATAAATGTTCCCCAAAATCTGCACTGCAGGAATTTATTAGTGCTTGTTTCATTGGTTGCAGTCTGCTCCTGGAATATATGTTTATTATTTTGTTTTCTCCATATACAGATGGATAAAGCCTATTAAGAAAATATGGTGCCACCACGTGGCTTATTAGTTATTATTACATGAGGTTGATGAATTAGGTAGCTTTTAAGCTTATGTGAGCGCGGCATGAAGGCGTAACGATCATTGCATTGTGTGACAGACGTTAGATACTACCGTTTCAAAGGAACTCGCTTCATCTGTAATGCATATTTAATGTTAAGAAATTTACTGAAGCAAAGGCTGAAATGGCTTCTATGAAGTGTTTTTTCTTTTTTTTTTTTTAATAACAAATAAAGATTAACGGAAAGTGAACTGTTTGTTGCACAAGAGCTTCTGAAATATTGAAGAGCTTCTATTTCCGCTGATAGGAAAAATGCTGCCTGAAAAGTTATATGTTATATTCGTGCAGTTTTTCAGCAGCTGTTTAATTGCTCGTGTGACAGGTGCAAGAGAAATAACAGCCGTCTGTGAAGCACTTTTTTGCATGAGCTGTTTTGCTGCTAAACAATGCTTGCAGCTTTCAGAATAGAAAATCTGCTTCGTGTGACACCCTCTATGCAAAAGCCATTAGTTTTAACAGGACAGCATCTAAAAAAAAAATAGATAGATAGATAGATAGATAGATAGATAGATAGATAGATAGATTCTGGAGATTCCATTTTTGCAGAAAAAGCTGACACGTCATCAGATAATTCAGATTATGAGTTTTAACTTGAACCAAAACTGGTGCTGATTGTATGTATATTCAGTAGCATGCATTATTAAAGATTTTTAGGGCTCTAGCCTGGCATCCTGAGCACACATCTTTGTCCTGCAGATCAGACAGGCTGGAGACATGACTCGTTCACTGTAGTCCCTCTGCACCAACAAATCAGTGTTTTGGGGAGAAATGAAAGGCTGGCTTATCAATGAAAAAACAACTATCCACAAAATATTTATATATACAGCTTACATAGGATTTAGGACCACTACACTAAAATATACCATTTAGCCTATGATGGGGTACACACATACTGACTGACACAGACACACAAAGACAGACAAACACACACACACCTCTATCCCTAAAAAACATGAATGCAACAGGCAAATAAATACAGACAGCATGTATACAGGGGCAATACCCCCAGTATTGCCCCTTATACAGTGCAACCTGTAGTGGTCCCCCTATTCAGTGCCCCCAGTTGTGCCCCTTATACAGTGCCCCTCAGTAGTGCCTCCTATACATTACCTCCAGTAGTGCCCCTTATACAGTGCCCCCACCAGTGGTCCCCCCTAGGCAGTGCCCCCACTAGTGCCCTTTGTACAGTGGACCTCAGTCAGAGTCTCTCGCTAGGGCACGCTCGCTGGCTGGGAGTGATAATCGCACATCTGCACATGCGTACAATTCGCAGTGCGCGTGCGCAAGTCATTCGTTGCGATCTGATTTTGGTAGCTCGCAAGCCACTTTCTGGTCGCTGCTTTGAGCGACAGATAGTGCCATTTGTGGGTGGTAACAGGTGAAGGTGCTTGTGAACGGGGGTGTGGATGTGCGAACGCAGGCGTGATGACTTGGTTGTTTTTTAGCCTGAACTGCTCGCAGTACTTGGGGTATGTTAGGTCAACCCCAAGAGCTGCGGGCGTCTCCGATGGTCCTCGATGTTCACGATTAATTAGACACTTCCCAGAGATGACGTGTGCTGCGAGTGACAGGTGTGAGGTTTTATAGTCCAGCGTATGCTAACTGCCGTCACTCACTAAGACATAGAAGGGCGTCCTTACAGCGCAATGAGCGAGCGATAGCATCTTGTGAGAGACTCTGAATGAGGTCCAGTGTCCCCAGTAGTGGTCCCCCATATGCAGCTCTTCCAGTAGTTCCCCTCTATACAGTGGTTCTTATTAGGGATGAGCGGGTTCGGTTCCCTGAGAACCGAACCCACCCGAACTTCGGGGATCGGGGGCGATCCGAGCCCAAGCTCGGATCTCCCTGTCTGCCCCGGATCCCTCTCCCGAGGCAAAACCTCGAGATCTGCTGTCGGATCTCGAGGTTTTGCCTCGAGCGGCCATTTAAAAAAAAATGCTTTTGCCTTTAATGGGCAAAGTGCTGATTGGCTGACAGAGCCGTCTGTCATGGCTCTCAGCCAATCAGTATTATGGTGCTCATTTGCATGTAGCATGGACTCGTGAGATCCGTGCTACATGCATCTGTGTGATTGACAGTGACACAGAGCACAGATGGGTCCGTGAGACCCGTCTGTGCTGCTGTGGTAAAAAAAAAAAAAAAAAAAACGCAAAGTTATTAAAGTTTACCCTGCGGTTCCCACCATTGACTACAATGGAGGGAGCCGTTCATTGGCTGAGAGACGAGAGATGACCTCTCTCAGCCAATGAACGCTTAGCAGCGGGGTTTCCATGGTGATACCCCGCCGCTAAGCTCTCATTCGGGAAGTACCGTTCTATAGAACGGTACTAAGTTCGTGGATCGCGTTTTCGTTTTTTTTTTTGCCAAGTCCGGGGATGCCTACTTTGGAACGAAGAGGACAGAACCTCGCATAGGAGATGGTGAGTATGTTTTTTATCACAGGTCCCCTATGGATACTTTACCGGACAAGTGGACCGATGCTACAGGGTTACATAGGTGAGTATGTGTACATGTGTGTGTGTGTGTGTGTGTGTGTGTGTGTGTATGTATGTTTAATAAACTTATACTGTCACGGTGTGTGTGTCCTGTGTTTTTTTAAACATTTTTTTTGCAGGTGAACTACAGGTACTAGTGGGCCCTTAATGCCCTACATGCTGGTACTTGTGGTTCTCCAAGTACCAGCATGTGGGGCAGGCTAGCTGGGACTTGCAGTTCTACTTGTAAAGACAATGTTTGATATTCTTTATTTACACCACACCACACAATCAACCCGCCACCCACCGCCACCAGGGGTGGCGGGGATAGCCCCGAGCTATCAGCCTGGGCCTGGTGTGCCCTGGAGAGGGTGACCCCTTTATTGGGGGGGTCCCCAGCTCTCCAGGGATCCCCGGCCTGGGCTGACTAGCGGTGAGGGCTGATTCTGCGGCTGGGGGGCCCGGTGAAAGGGCTGCCCTGGCTGTGGCATCAGGCCCCCGCTAGAAAAAGTCCAGTGCTGGTTCTGGAACATACAGGGGAACCCTACTAATTTTTTTCCCCTGTATTTCCAGAACCAGGACCGGATCAGAGCCCAGAGCCGGTTGCGCAGAATACGGGGGACCCCTACGTCGTTTGTCCCCCGTATTTTGGCAACCAGCGCTGGTTCTGACTAGCCCGGTGCTGGTTGTGCTTAAGTACAGGGGACCCCTACGTCGTTTGTCCCCTGTATTTAAGCACACCCAGCACTGGGTTACTAATGTCCGGGGTTGGTTGCTCTTTTTTGGGGGGGTGCACGCCATTTTTTCTCTTTTTTTACACGGCTTTTTTTTTTTTTACCACAGCAGCACAGACGGGTCTCACGGACCTGTCATTGTTCTGTGCCAATCACACAGATGCATGTAGCACGGATCTCCCGGGTTCGTGCTACATGCAAATGGGCACCATAACGCTGATTGGCTTCCTGTCTGCCACTGCAGTGCCACTCCTAGATGGGCCACGTGTTTGTGCGCCCACTTGTGTCGTTTAGCATAGTCATACAGCTACCTCGGTGCAACCTTTTGGCTTAAAAACAATATTGTGAGGTGTGAGGTGTTCAGAATAGAGTGGAAATGAGTGGAGATTAATGTTATTGGGGTTATTAATAGCGTAGGAACAAAAAAAGCCAATTTTATGTGATTTTAGCATTTTTTTTTATTTTTTAAGAAGAAATACAGATCCAAAACACAAAACCCAGAACCCAAAACACGGAAGGGTGGTTTTGGCAAAACCAATCCAGATCCAAAACACGAAGAAAGATCCAGATCCAAAACCAAAACACAAAACACGAAAAGTGGCCAGTGCACACCCCTAGTTCTTATACAGTGCCCCCAGTAGTGGTCCCCCTATGCAGTGCCCCCAGTATTGCCTTTTATACAGTGCCCCCAGTAGTGGTCCCCCTATGCAGTGCCCCTAACACATATAACACAAGACACACACAGTACTTACCTGAATTCCCTCTCCTGCGCTTGCCACTGTCCGCTCCTCTGTCCTCCTGCTTGGCACTATGGGAGAGACGTCGCGATGTCTCTCCCATCACCCACTGCAGAAGCCGGAAGGCGGAGCTCATGAGTGAGCTCCAGCCTGACTCCATCCATGGGTGCAGCGGCCAATGAGAGTCTGTTGACTCTCACTGGCTGCTAAAACAAACACACCGCCGCCGGGTGTACTACCCAGGCCGGTGGCGGTGTGTTGGTTACTGTGTAGTGCAGACTGCACCACACTGCGGTCCGCACTACACTTACTGAAACCAACGGCACTACTCCGCTGATTAGCGGGCAGAAGGGGTTTCTGGGTACTCACAAACCCCCCCTGCATGCGTGTATGTTATACATATACAATGGAGATATATGGGGATGTTCCTTATGCACTCAGGGCCTAATTCAGTGATGTACGTAAACCTGATGAGTTACAAACTTCTCTGATGGTGTAAGATCTATTCATGCACACATGCCGCACTGCACACGTGCAGATCTTGTTCTGCAAGATTGCTCGCAGTGCCCTGGCCATTTAGGGGTGACGACTGGCAATGTCCCAGAAAAAGGGGTGCTTTTGGCCCCGTTTTTCTGGGTATGCTGAAGCCAGTGGCTGCGTCCTTGGAGGCAGCTTCACTGTCTTCAGCAGAATTCCCTGGCCATCCTGAGGAACCTGAGGGTTACTCAGATGGCTGATGATCATCGGATGCCGCAGCGGATCAGTGAAGCTGGCATGAGGCCTCTTGGCACAAGACGTCATTAGCATATTATCACTCAGCCGCTGTGTGATATGCGTTCATCTCTGAATCAGGCTCTCGGTACACTGTGTTGCAGGGACTCTTTCGGGACATGCTTTCAACACTCTTTTAAAAGCGGCAACAAAGAACAAGGTTTTGTCTGTGTGTTTAACTAGCAGATCCACTGTCCATGTACAAGTCAGCAAGACTAGCATTCATAGCATTCAATTGCTCCCATGGTAACTGGCTGAAGAGGAAACACTCTTCTTCTGTCACATAGGAGCAATTAAGCTCAGAAAAACCATTACATGTAGCGTCTCCAGAATTTAGTTGCTCTTGTATATTCCCCCCATTCACGTCAACCTGTCAACAGAGTAGCCACTAACTGCTCTAAGTGCTAGCAATTTTCTAGCTGGGAAAGTGATAGCATTCAAAGCAACGAGGTGATACCACCAAAGGGTAGCATCACACAGATCTACAAATAGTCACTATTCTGTAACTAATTAAATTATAGTGTGGTTATTACAGCATTTCCTTCCTTTATAGTCAATGTAGATTCTAAGTACCAACATTTTACAGCTCCACATCTGTGTTTTGCAGCTCTACATGGAAAGGGAGAAGCAGAGAAAAAAATACTGTAAACACCAATTTGCCAGTGTTTTTGTAGCCTTGTACGAGATAACAGGTAACGGATGACTATGAGGGTACTGGGTTTATTTCACCAACTTGTTCCCACGCGGTGCTGTCTAGTCATCCAGGAGTGCCTATGTGCCTTGGAAGGGTACCCAGTACCTTCTATGGGCTCTCTAGAGTCACCAAAGCAAAAATACAGTGATTAAGTACAACTGGGCATTTGTTGTGCAATGCGAACACCACAACAGCGTACACCCAACTAAATGCCAGGTGGTCCAATCCCTTACCCCTATAACTCAGATGTCTGCAGTCTCCTTTCTCCCACAATCCCAGCTGCTTGTCTTGATCTTACAGAGCAGATCTGCTTCCCCTCTACAAAGTCCCTGTGCTCCAGCAACCCCAACAAGATAACGCACTTACTGGATGTGATACTCTGCAGGAGTGAGCTTCTTATTCCAACAGAAACTAAACTGCCAATATAACCCAGGACACTATTTTCTCCCTAAAAAATACACCACCAGCTGACCGGGGCTTCCTGTCCCTTGTGGTGCATGGTACTGCTCTGCCTCTGAGGAACGTGTGATCCTGCAGAAAATTACCCAGAGCCCACCAGGCAACACATAATAGATCCAGTAATACCATATAACTTTTTACACACTTTCTAAAAAATATTTTCACAATATTTTCTCATTGTACACCAGGATTGCACAGATGGTGTAACACTATGCTATTTCCCTGTGACCTAAAGGTGGGGGAGAGGAAATACACAGGTTGATAATCGTTCTTGGACGGGTCAGATACCGTGCTTTCACAACAGAAATTATTATCTACTGCATGTGGCTTCTCTATTACTCACAGAGGGTTTGTCCATTCCATATGTGCACAGACAATATTGGAAATTCAAAAGGTAGAAAGCAAGTTCAAACCTCGTGCCTCTTATTGTCAGCAATGAAAAAAATACACACCCAGCAGGAGGTGCACAGCAATCGGAATAAAGGACACAGCTATACCTGCTAACATTTGTATCAAGACACGGCCATACCTCCCCTAAAAGGTGGACGGGATGCATTAAGCATTCCGCCACTGATCGCATGCATAGTGGAGTTTAGTAACACTGTATGTATGTACTTTTAAGAAAAGGACAGCTCTTCCGATAAGAGCTGTCCATTGCGGTGTGGGGACTCCCTGGCAGTCCTTCTATGCATGTGTGACCAATGGCCGCGAGCCACAGGGGACCTTGGGAGGGATCCTATTGAATCCCTCTTGGGGAATCTCTGAAAAGGTCCGGTGTCGCCTCCCCCTCCCCTACCTTACAGCAGCTCAGCACACCGCTTGTCTCCTATGGCTGTGGGGGGGGGGGAGTGATCACAGTGATCGCACCCCCCCTCCTGCTTAGCGCCGGGCTGGGGAGATTACAGTGCCCCCTATAGCAGTCTCCTATGGCTGTGGGGGGGAGCAATCACACTGATCGCACCCCCCTCCTGCTTAGCACCGGGCTGGGGGCTTACAGCACCCCCCTCTTCAGCGTGCAGCGCCGCTACACGACGCTACAAAAGTTATTTATTCTTTATTTTTTTGTCAAGGGGGTGTGGCCACGCCTCCCACAATTAGGCCATGCCCCCTCCTTTACCTGGGCCCGGCGGGGCTCTCTACGGCCCTGACACCATCTATAGAGTATGGGAGTCTGCTGTTTGGTGCATAGTGATTACAGTCAAACTGAATTTTCAGAGTTTTGACCGCATTTTTCAGTACAGTGCATCCTGTCTGTGTCATGTAAGGGACAATGTCATGCTAAAGGGGCATGACTAGCGCTCCCAACACCCCTCTGTTATAGAATGAGCCTCCATTCTGTTTTAGAATACTTCATTTTTGAAACTAAGGCAGCAATATATTGTCAGAAGAGGCTTATAGGGTTGTGTCTTTCATGAGAGATCTAGAAACGGGCACTTCATGGAGGATTTATTTGTGACAGTTAAACAAAAGGTAGAAATACAGAGCTAGGAGACCAGAAAACCCTGCAAGGTTTGCAAACAATTAAGCAACTTACTAATAATTGCGTAAGGCAAGTAAAATGTTTTAGATAATAGCTTAACCAATCATATCATACCAAAGTAATGGGCCAATAATATCACACCACAAGTTTGTACATTTACAAAGGTAGACAATTCTTTTAGCTTATAAGAATTTCATATAAATGTATTGTTCAGAGTTCATTCCATCAGCCAACTATTATGAATACTTCATGCCGGTATAAACTGCCTATTGTATGCTGCTATGTTATGCCTTCGAAGAATAAAAGCTCTGTGAAAGATATTATTTAGTGCTATTTCCAACACCGTCCTGTCTCCTAAAACCACTATTTGATTGTTGCATAGACTAAAGACACCCCCCAGCTTCCTGCACCTCAGGACAGATTTACAGAATACAGGCCAGCGGGACGGCCTTCGGCCTCTCCAGAGCAGTCTCAGAAAATTTACATTTTCACATACTTTTGTAAAAAGGAATGGTCAGGGCCATTCATCAAGTTCCAAAAAAGCATTTTTTTTCAGTACTTGATGGTGTTACTGAACGCCATTCTGAGATGGCATTCAGCCCCCCGATAATCTTCACAGGCTGCTGTTTACACCGCAGCCTGTGAAGAAATACCTGCCAGCCACAGATCTTAATAGATCCCTCTCTGCTGTGTCTGCACTGCAAAGCTCTGGGGCACCGCAGACATGTGGCCACACTCCCTGGCCGAAGACGGAAGAGGTGAGATGGAGAAGGGGGATGCGGCAGGGGAAGGGGGGCATCGGTCACCTGCGGGGAGAGCATCGGACGCCCACGGGGGGGGGCATCAGACACCCGCAGGGGGGTGTGTGCAACGGGCACGCCTTGGCCGAATCGGACAATGAAGGTGCCGCGGGGGGAGGAGGTGAGACAGAGCTGGGGAATAGTGAGTGAGGGAGGGGGGGGGAGACATGCAGCAGTGAGGAAATCCTTGTGGATACCTCAGCTGCATGGGGAAAAGGATCACTTTTTCCCAAGCTGACTCCGGCAAAAGAGCAGCTTTTTGGAAGGAATACTTTTGTTAGGGAGGCATGATGAAATGCCGCCAAAACATCTTTTAAACTCACAGCGAGTTTAAAACATAATTATCCCCAGTGATAATTTTGTCATGATGAATAGGCCCCTTAATGTCCAAATACAGAGACAACTAGACTGTGCCCTTCAGGGGGATCTGGCGTAAGACAGGTCTAAGTTACTGGAGTATATACAAACCTTCAGTTACATGGATTAACTTAACTAGCAGACTCACTATTTCTATTCTGTGATGACAGTTGCACACACAAAGACTGACAGCGTTTTGATTACAGACACAGGCACACTCTCTCCAACACATAATAAATGATGGGTATCAGATGGCTAGCTATTATACTAACTGTTTGTGGGTATTTCTATTCTGCTTTTATAGAGTAATTTATGTGTGATACCCAGAATAAGATTTAAATGTATTTGTTTACGATGTTGTGGTAAATGGATTATCACAGGCCCTGATGTTACCTTCTGTTGGTGCATGAGAAAGGAGTGGCTCTTGTCCCAACTCTTCTTAGAAGCTTTCTTTTTATTTCCCCCTTTCACACCACAGCAGAGAGGCCAGGATTTCTCCCTCAGAGGCAGACAATTATGCCAAAATAAATCCGTATTTATTACTAAAGACACCACCGTAAAGGCTAAGGTGGGTCATGTGACTCACATGGTTACTTAACATAGGGTATTATGATATTGGAAGGTGGGGTACAACTTGCGTTCGATGATATGCAAGTAATCATGTGTATGAAGGAGCGGCACATTATTTCTAGAGTGTTCCATCTCTTGATTGAGGCATATATGTGAAAAGGATATACTTGCACTCACTACACTCATATACTGGAGTGTATAGTTACACATGGATTACCAGAGATGAGCTGTTCAGATTCAGAGAAAACTAACAAAACCGAATTTTGGGGTACCGAGTTGAACTGAGACATGCCTTGATTTCACCCAGCAAATTCGGTTCATAAAAACAAAGCAAAATGGAAATGTTTGATCGTGCGTGTTTATAATTCACCCTGTCATATTCTTTTTACTTCCGATTCCTCCCTGAAGCAGCTATGCCTATATGGACATGTGGAAAGCAGGGCACAAATCAATATGATCTGCAGATTTCATTACGTGCTAAAAATAGGAGAAATTGTTAATTTTTTTTTTTAAAGCGTTGGACCCCCCCCCCAAATCCAAAACCAGTCCTAGACATCTGAGCCTGATCTGATATTGGAAAATCAGGGGGAAATAGCATGGGGTTCCCTCTATTTACCAATAATTAGCACAAGGCTGAACCAGCCATGGAGGGGGGTGGGGTGGGGGGGCAACGCTATAGCAGGGAGACACACAGAGTGGGGTTCCCCTGCCCTAACTATAACCAGCCTCAAACTGGTCAGCCCAGAGCTGGAATGCATCAGAAAATCAGGACCCCCCCTAATAGGGGGTCCCCCCTCAAGAAGGAGAACCAGCCCTGGGTTAAAAAGCTTGCTTATTATATTGCTATGGGTGAGATTTTTTACACTTTGTGTACAGGACAAGTGGTCACAGCAAAAAATCAGATTCTGCTGACTGTCTCATTTTATGTAATGTACTAAATAAATAATAGCTAGGATCTGATTGGTTGCTATGGGTAACACCCATGGGCGGATCTAGACTCTTGCTTTAGGGGGGACAGTGTGTGTCTGTGTAAGTGTATGTATGTATGTATGGATATATATATATATATATATATATGTATATATATATATATATATATATACAGTATATACGTACATACAGTATATTACAGTGGTCGAAGTGGAATTTAGAAGTGGGGGTATAGAAAACTGAATAGAATGGCCTGGGGTCTGGGGTACATCTAGAACAAAAACTTTATGGATTTTGATGTGAAATCAATTTTTGGTATAAAAAAAACATATTGTATGCTATAAAGTTATGAAACTTGTGTTGCCTACCTCTCCTGTGTCCATACACCACTTCCCCATATATTTTTTATTTCACCTTTCCTTAATGTCTCTCATCACCCCTTTTCATCTTATTTTTTTCTACCTTACTTACCCCCTTACCTCCTGCACTCTCACTTGTGTTTAACCGTGCACTTTTCACTCCTTCCTTCCCTCTCTCACACTTTGCACCTCTCACTGTTTCCTTTCATCTAACAACCCTGGACCTCTTACTCCCTCTATCCCTTTCTTGCCTCTGGACCTCTCACTCCCTCCCCTCTCTTTCTGACCTCCTGCATCTCTCACTCACTGTTTCCCTTTCTCGTCCCCTGTACCACTTACTCCCTTCTCTCTCTCACTCCCTGCATCCATCTCTCACCTCTGGGGGAGCCAGAGACAATCATTGGGGGAGGCTGAGTAACATATAGGGATGGAAGACATGACGATGACAGAGACACCCATGGAGGTGGCAAGTAGAGAGGCATGCATATTGTTCTCTGCATGTATCTTCTATTTATCTTTGTGGGCACTGCATGTAAGAGCTACTTCCCTGTGTGGGCACTGGCCATGCTACTGTGCCACTGTCCTGCATGGCAACTTCAAGTATCTGCTACTGGGCCACTACTGTGTGGGCACTGCATGTGCCATTTTACTTTATGGGCACTGGCTTTGCTACCATGCCATTACTCTGTGTGGGAGCTGCACATTTTCTATGGTGTCACTGCCTTGCATGGGAACTGCACATATGTGCTGCAGAGCCACTGCACATCATGGGCAATGGGAGGGCTACTGTGCCACTGCTCTGAATTGGCACTACTTAAGTGCTACTGATCTGTACGGGAGCTGCATGTGTGTTATTGTGACACTTCTGTGTATGGGCATTAACATGTATAATATGTGCCACTTTTCTTTGTGGGAGCTGCTTGCATGCTACTGCTTTGTATGGGCAGCAAGGCTCCAGTTTAAATGAGGTGTTACAGTGGAAAAGAACATGGTGTCCTGTCTGATTACTGGAGTACTCACGTACTGTATGTCTATTGGTGCTGTGCTTTACAGGAGCTCCTTTCTTATAAGGAACCTAGATTTTTTTTAAAGGGTTTCGGGTCAGCTCTAGTGGAAAAAACTGCCATTGTCGGACATCGGGACACTTCCACTCCACAAATACAGCTACTGGCAGCCTACTAAGCAGGCACAGCCATTCACAGCGCAGGGCAGCCCACATGCAGACACGGCCACTCAAAGGCATTGGGAAAGGGGGTAATTCACAGCAACCTACCTGTCTTGTCCCTGTCACCTGCCATAGAGACTAAAAGATTCGGGGCATGGCCTAACCGCGGTAAGCGTGGCCACGTCCACTTAGAGGACAAAAATTTTTTGCAGCGCCTTGCGGTGCTGCATGCCCCCGGGCTCCAAGCTGCATTCAGAATGCGGAGCGCAGATCACTAAATCCATCTTTAGAGGTAGGAGGCTGCCTCTACTGTGTACAAGGTGGCTGTGTGTTACGGGGGGCGATCGCCCTGATTGTCCCCCCCCTGGATCCACCACTGGCAACACCTCTACTTTTATTTTTTTTAGAACAGTTGATAAAACTCCAATTTGTTATCTAAAATACAGGAGATTGTTTAGTCTGCAATTACTCTGGTCTTTATTGTATTAGGTTATAAGGCAGTAAGAACCTAAAAACTCCCATCAATCTAATTTTGAACTCAATCTTGGGGGGCAAGCTTGATCATATACAAAGTGCATTTCTTATATTTGTTAGAATTCCGTACATGAGGATTTCAGGTTTTACAATTAATGAATAAATCAAACAGGATTTTGCAGAGGTCTATTATATTATATATGAGTGAGTGATGACAATTGTGTGTAACTGCACTCTTTTTTTTCATTATTTGATAATTGAAGAAATGGTTTATAGTGAAAGCCAACAAAATAATGTGTGATGCCAATAGATTACTACTTCCATAATATTATAAGTGTGACAGCCACCATTCTGTTCTGTATTGATGAAGTGAATCTGATTTGTGAATAGCTCCACTTGTAGCAACCCTATGCGTTTCACCTGGGAAGACTTTTTGAGGGGATACAGTCCTCAAGTTGTACAGATGAAAAGTGATTAGGCGTTCTTATATATAGTTCAGTTGTTTTCCCCAAAATTGCACTCAAATCAGCATAACCTAAAATCCACCAAATTTCCCCAGATGAAACGCGTAGGGTTCCTACAGGTGGTTTTCATTTTTGCTGCTCATTTTGGATTGGCTCCTTGAACTAATGACTATTATCCCTTGTGATTCTGTGTGGCAGGCAGAGCACTAGTACTTTATAAATATCAGTCCAAGACTTATGAATTGATCCAAATAAGCTTTGTTTGTCTTTCTTTAATGTATTTGCGAAATTTAACTATTAAAACATTTCTCTATATTACAAAACTATGGGGGTGATTCAAGGCCCGCTGCTATTGCTATCGCACCTGCTACCATGGAATCGGTATGTAATGCCGGCTGTCGGGATGCCTACGGTCAAAATACCGACAGCGGCATCCCGATGGTTGGTATCCTGACAGGGGTCAGGTAAGTATTCTTACCCTCCCACCTTCTCCCCCTAACCCTCCCTTCTTAGCCTAACTCTAACACTCCCCACCCCGCACCCTAACACTCTGCCTCAGTGCCTAAATCTAAGTCTACCCTCTTCATGCCTAAACCTAACCCTCCCCCCTTAGTGTCTAACCCTAACCCCCCCCAGTGGTGCCTAACACTACCCCTCCTCTCTAGCGGTGCCTAACCCTAACCTACCCACAAAAAACCTAACGCTAACTGACCTATACCTAACCCTACCCCCCCATGACTAACACTAAGGGCGCCCCAGACTTACCTCATTCGGGCAGCCTTCCTTACGGATTCTGGCATCAGTATTTCGATGCCTATCCTAGGTCCCTTGTCGGGTTTCCTCCGTTGGGATTTAGACTGGCGGCCTCTCATAACTACATCCCCTCTGAATTAGCCCCTGTATTCAGTCCCTCATTGTATTCTGGAAGATAATGGAAAAGTTGTATCAAAAATCCACTTGATTCAGTATCCTTATACGGTGTGAGACTATTATATCTTTAATAAAATGTGTCTGTTATTACAATTACATTGTATATGAGCTCTATCCTTTTGAGGCATCGTAAGTGTGTACCTGTCAGTTTGTTAAATTAATTGAGGGCATTAACAGATCAGACAGGATGATTATATTAATGTATAATTGTAGCTATAATGAAGGTCACTATCTGGATGTGGTCATTAAGTTGATTGCTAACCAATTACAAACTTCTGTTGATCATAAAACTAAGGGCATAAATACATAATTACAAACTATTAGCCATCATCCTATGGCACTGAGGAAGAGACTCCCATTTTCACAAATATTGAGCAAGAAATGATTGTTAGCTACACCTGGATCGGGTATTCTGGTTAAAAGACAAGGACAAGCGAGGACAAGATAGAACACAGAAGTCCTAGTAGTTGTACAACTGCTAGTAAATGTATACATTGAGCTACCAAAATATTTTGTTAACGTTTTAATGCTGTTAAGGAACTTCCCGCATTGAAAGACATCACTCTCATGCAGCACTACTTGGAGATTGATTGGGGCCCAATAGTAAAAAAATGGAAAGATGTCTACACCCTGTTGCAAATACAGATGCTCTCTCTTTAAATGTTTCAAGGGGCATGGTCATACTATCTTGGAAGACTCGGGCACATTGGTGGGTGGGCTCCATGGTCAATTCAGGTACCATACAAAAGAACCCCCTTTGGCTATGTCCTGTTATAAAAGGGGAAGAAGTATCTGAAACCATGAGCAACTTTTACTCAATGGTGGTGTTGGTGGTTCCTACTAAAGGCAAAACCACCATTTTATAAACCTGCCTGCAGCACATTGCAATTATTCTTTTTTAAATGTAAAAAACAGAAACCGCAAAGGCATCACAGTTTGAGATCAGAAATGCAAACTGATGCTAGTAAATACAATGGTTTGAAGACCAAACCACGGGCAATGTGTAGCAGTTTCAAACCCCTTGCAAAATAATAATTAGTAAGTTTAGCCCAATGTGGTCTGTACAGATATCACCAATTACACCACAAAAAAGACCACTTCATTTTTGTACTAACTACAACTGAAATAATTGAAATGTTCTCATTGCGTCACTTTCAGATACTTGGATTACTCATCCATATTTAAGCATCATCATTTTGTCAAAATTGTAACAGACAATTTTTGACATGTACTAATAAATTTGCTGTTTATATAGTAATTTTAACATATTTGGATGAGCATCAGTCCTCAGCTATCTCTATCTATCTATCTATCTATCTATCTATCTATCTATCTATCTATCTATCTATCTATCTATCTATCCATCTATCGTATATATACATATATTTATGTACATATAACACATTTGATTTTGAAAGTTCACAGGATTAAGTTCAAGTAATATGTGATGATAAATATTATTATCTTTGCAGTAAATGCCTTGCCACCATTTTCCAATCCATTTGGCACAAACTATTTAAAATTAATAATTAAACCCTTGGCTTGCAATTTGGTCCTCACTGCTTTTAGTGGATAATTGACCAATTACCTTGTCACTGTCAAAAACCATATCATCTAAATATGTGGGACTTTTCTAAACACACCTAAATACAACATGATAATTAATACTTTATAGACTTGCTGAGACTTCTCTTTATTTATAGTCACCACATAAATGTGCATGACAGACATAAATTAAAATTGAAAATTACAATTATGACCTCCGAACATGCACTATTTGTAGTTTTATTTTTAAAGTGAGAATGTGACCTTAAGATAAAAACTCCTGGGGGTAAATTTACTAAAGTTTTTACAAGTGAGTTTTAAAAGAGATGTTGCCCATAGCAACCAATTAGATTCTACTTATCATTTAACTAGCACATTCTAAAAGATAATAGCTAGAATCTGATTGGTTGCTATGGGCAACATCACTTTTAAAGCTCACTTCTAAACACTCTCACTTTAGTAAATTTACCCTCTGGCCTTTTTTTAAAGCAAATTGTCAAATGCAGCTACCACAAGTTAATGGCTTGTGACTAATTGACAACCCTTTGTCAGGGCTGTAGAAAGCAATAATAAACTCGGGTATGCGTGACCAAATCATGGGGTCGTGGCCACGCCTGCCTGCCAGGAAACAAATGAATATAAAAAACACCATGTGTTCTGCCGGGCAGAGGTGGCTAGGGTTGAGGAAGGGGACATTTTTCTCCCTGCCCCTTAAACAAGCCCAGATCTAGGTAATTTGTACCTACGTCACCACTTGCCATTTGTACGTGAAATAACATTGAGAGCTGCCACATAAATGACCCATGCAGCACAATATCCTTATTTGATAACCTTCTGCAGAGAATCGTGCTTCCACTGGTGCTCTCTCTCTCTTGACACCAGCGCTCTCTCTCTCTCTCTCTCTACTGTATACTTTATTGAAAATCTTTAAGCCATAGAATATTCTACTCATTTATATTTTAGAACATTGCACTTTAAGTGCTGTCTCTACATTTTTTATGTTAGGTTAGCTTGGGCTATGTGACTGACAACCCCTGTGACAGCTGCTAATCCTATTGTTTACATAGAGCAGGCCCAGCCAACTCTTGGCCTGTGGACCAAATACAGCCCATGACACAATTGAAACTGGTCGAGTGCTTCCTCCACTAACAGCAAAAATAATGATAACTGATCATTTCAGAGTAACTGTGATTTGCCGTGTAGTGGGTTGCGGTTTTGTTGGGCTTTTTCCTGTTTGTTTTGTGCAGTAGATGAGACTGCCATCATGACTTCATAATGTTTTCTCCCTGGAGTGAAACTGTTTGAAGGGCAGTCGCTCAAGTTATATTGGGGGTTGGGGGACACAAAATCAGCAAAGTCTAATCAAGGGGGAGAAAAAAAAACCTATAAAGCTATATTAAAAGATCTACAACATTAAAATGTATTTTATACCTTTTTGTTGTAGCATAGCAGTACATTAATATACTATATAGACAATAATTGCAAGTTTGAAAAATAGTATAGTAGAAAAAGGGCAGATTATGCTATATACCTAATTATCTCAATGATCATGTACCTCTTCTCACTAACTACTGTATAAATTACACTGGACATTTCAACTTTCCCTTTTTTGTTCCATTGCCCACATAATAAGTTTTATTAGATCCATTCTGTACAAGTTACACTGCAATGGACGTAGAAGAAACAGGGGTGATAAGAAAACTCTAAGGGGTCTATTTACTAAGCAGTGTTAGGAGAAGTGAAAAGTGAAGAGTGGAAAGTGATAAGGTGCCAGCCAATCAGCTCCCAACTGTCCTTTTTCAAACACAGCCTGTGAGATGACAGTTGGGAGCTGATTGGCTGGCATCTTATCACTTTTCACTCTGTCTCCTAACACTGCTTAGTAAATAGACCCCTAAGAGAAGCAAAGATGTGTGCACGTCTGTCCCGCTACTCCAAAAGCCATCATCAACAAATTTTAACCCTGTTACCGGCCTGTTTGGATAAATCCTTCTGCCACCACAATGTATTGGTCCTTTGTCTCCTATAGGACTTCTTTTCTGCTAGAATTCTTCTCCCATAGTATTTAATGTACAAAGGTTATCACTTATTCCTTGTATTAGACCCCATACACTATTATTCTTCTGCTTGCGTCTCTCTACTGTACAGAATAGGTAATCTCATCTGTATTCTGTTGAGTTCCCCACGGCATGTTGTTGTGTTGGGATTCTGTATGGCTTTAAAGCATTTTATATTCACTGACTCGTTGTCTTGACAATAAATTGCTATGTGTACTTTCATTCATGGATTAAACTATAAAATATTACATAGCTCCACTGAAATAAAATTATATGGTTAGTTTTCAAAAGGGGAATCAATTTTAAATTGCAAATCTGCTGTGGTGCTCTAAGAGGCTGCATGTACAGTATGACATGGGCTCCTACCCTACATGAAAGTCTCAACTACATGTCATATTGACATCATGTGGTGCCCCATACACCTGGTCCTGGTTGGCACATTATACCCCCTTCATCCCATTGTCACACTACCCTCGGTCCTCTTATATTCACTCATAGTACCCCCTGTCTCATATGCACCCCATCCTCCAGCAACTTGACATATATATGCTCCTCATTTTTTATTCCCATGACATATCTGCCCCCCACCTTTACTTAATGATACGTATGCCCCCCACGTCTTTCCATTTTGGCACATGTTTCAAACATAATGAATACCACCCATCCTCCATTCATTTCACATGTACTGTATGACACCGATCCTTCCATTTTGGCCAATATGCACCCCACCCCTCAATCCCATGAACAAATGCTATCCTCCTCTATGGTGACACAGATGCCCCCTACCATCTTTTACCTTGCCACAGATGCCCCAATACATCTACCCCTGCAATGATGCCTCCCACATTCTCTTAATGCCTCATATTAGGGAGCCAAGTTCCCCTAACTGATTTGGGGTTCTATATTAGATACTTGTGATATATTACATGTGGTATACTAGCCGTACATTAATTAAAACAAATGTGGATAAGGACGGTTCTGCTTGTATCTGTTGTGCAGCTATTTGCCATTTTGCTGCATGCAGTATATATATATATATATATATATATATATATGCATGCCATATTAGTTTCTGTGCATGTGATTAGCACACCTGAAATAGATCAGGGTAGTAAATAGTATAGGGGCAACTCTGCAAGGTAATGTCTGTAATACTGATTCAGATCCCTTCAGAAAGGGGGTAATTTTGGGACAATTTCACCAAATGTGTACAGTGCCCACCCCACCCCATGGACCACTGTAAAATATTTTATATGACTTTTCTTTGCTACTCATCATGAACATTTTTACCACAATTGATTTGGGTTGAAGATCTCCCCCTTGTTCACCATCCATTTAGGTTATTTTGGGTATATTGGTTTTCTGTTAGCAAGAAGAAGATTTTATGTAGTCTTTATCCCTTGAGGATAAATAATGGTTCCAGCAAGGAAGACTGGGCACTTTTGAATGGGATGTAGTTGGCATCCTGGCCAGTCGGGATACCGGCGGTCAAAATCCCGAAGGTAAGTATCAGGGTTAGGCGCTAGGCGGAGGGTTAGGGTTAGCCTGTGGGGGGAGGAAGGTTAGGTTTAGGCTGCGGGAGGAAGGGTTAGATTTAGACTGCAGGGGGGTAGGTTTAGGGGTAGGGTTAGGAGTAGGGTTAGATACTTACCTACAAGCGTTGGTATTTCCAACCATTTGGGATTCAGGCGTCGGGACTTTGAACACCAGTTTTCTGTGCGCTGGGATCCCGTACCCAACCCATATTCACCGATATGCATACAGGGAAATAGTGGTGCTGATTCAAATTTGGACGCATCACAGTGAGGATTTATTTACAACGTGATTGACAGATCAGGACCATATGGGCGGCAAATCAGGCATGTCACTACCGTTTTCGAGGCCTGTCTCAGCCTGTGACTGCGATCATGAATGCAGTAAAAATGGCTTTGGTGTCTCAGTTCCCATGCCAATTCTGCTCAACCAGAGGGTAACCGAGAAGGCCGATAATTGACTAATCTGTGACCTTTGCTGCTTCTCTGTATGCAGAGGCTTGGATTTGTGAAGCTGGCGGTGGGCGCCTGAATACAAATCCAGGCGGCTGCGACATCTGCATATATGTTATTCGCACAGCCACTGCATACAAATTTGCAGCTGTGGTTGGCATTAGCGTACACCTCTGAATCAGGCTCTATGATCCCATGTCGTCAGAGGGAGCAAGTGGAAACTGCTTAACTATTGCAAGCCTTAGATAAGGACTGATCCATACTAGCATGGATATGGAGTGAGCAAAGGTCAAGTCAGCTTCCATTTCAGTCCAGATTCTGAGCTGAAACAGAGACTGTGATGGCATGCTGTGTTATATGCAGTGCCGAATAAGATTCAGTTAAATCAGTGACTATCAGACCACCCTCCCTGAAATGCCTGTGAGGTAGGCGGTTACGAACCCCAGGTTATCCACCTGCACAGATGATCTTAGAAAGTATATGCTGTAGGTGTTTTAGAACTTGACCCCAAGGGGCAGAGTTTGAAAGGTATAGGGTAATTTTGTCAAGATGGTGATTGTACCTCCAGCCACTCTTCTGAGCCATAAGATAAATTGTTCATCCGATTCCTGGAGATCAATTTCATTGACTGGTTGCAGGAAATGAGTTGTGAGTATACTCTGGTCAGATAAATGACCAAATATTTGATTTTATGTCTCTGCCAGTAGAACTTGAAGTTTTCTTGGCGAGATCATTATTCATTAGCGACATCTGATGCTGTGCAGTCATGATGTGGAGCTGCTACTCCAATATACAAGGAACCTCTCTAATACCCATGCAACATTGTATTTGCTGCATAAAGGGCCATGCAGCTCTTTCAATTGCCTTTTCTGAATCTAGGGCCATGACCATACCTGAAAGTAATTGTTTGGTAGATCAAATGTGATCAATGACCTTCCTTGTCTTGTCTGATTCCTTGTGGCTTGGTGTAAAAGCCACCTGATCCAAATGGACTACAGATTTGCCCAGCTATTTTGTTGCTCATGGCTTGGCGTGAGTCACGCCATGGACTTGTGGCGTGGCGTGCAGGCCTCTGAGTCGCGCCATGGACTTGTGGCATACCGTGGTATTCTTCAACGAAGGATATGCTACGGCATGTAATACAGTGCTTAACCGCTGGGTGGCGAGTGCTCCACTGTTGTAATTGCATGTAATACAGTGCTTAACCGCTGGGTGGCGAGTGCTCCACTGTTGTAATTTGTACTGAATGCCTTGTACTGAATGCCATACTGTTAAACTTACAGTAAATTGGATGGATATCACATTCACAGCATTTGCATGTTCGCACAACCAATATTTTTAATGTCACATAATGTACATACAGTACAGTACTGTACCGTACAGAAAGATCTTATAACAGGATGCAAATCACTGCACATACAGTATTGTACATATGGTGCAGTAACTGAACAGTAGAGAAGTTGCCCGAGTTGTTATAATGGTATAACCGATACTGTAGATTAATGAGATGCACGCATAGCTTTCACTGAGATGGGATGAATTACAGTATGACAAAAAATTTTTTTTATTAAAAACAGCAGCGGGAGGAGTGCACAAGGATGAGACCGCTCTGTGCGGTTCACTGTAGCTGTTGTGTGGGCTAGTGGTTAGGTGATCACTTTGGAAGAATTATGGTCCCGGGTTCGAACCCTGGAAAGGAATATACCGTACCATATACTGCATATTTTTTTTATTGGCACTGTCTGCTCTGGACACTATAGTGAAACTACTTTAGTAGTGTTGTACTGTAATACTGTAGTGTTGTTGTTTAAAAGGCTGCTTAAAAGTAAGACATTACAAGCTGATTGTGTGTTTAAATAGTGCAAAACTTTCGTCAACTCTGCGCTGTGGTGGCTGTCTGCTTCGAGGGGTTGCAATGGGATTTCATGCGCATGCCCAGTGGAGGGGTTACAATGGGATTTGTAGTGTCAAGAGAGGGCTCTGTATTTCAAACTGTGTGCCTAAAACGCAAACATGCGACAACGTAGATGCGGTCTCAGCCTTACACACTATAGCGACGTCTCTTGGACTGTGTCTGAGAGTGGTGTCTGTCTGTGAGAGAGCTCTCTATGTTCAAAACTGACTGTGCGTTTGAAGCGCAAAACAGCGTTTCATCGCAACCTTGTGACAATGGTGATGCTGTTCCAACCTTGCACACTATAGTGATTTCTCATGTCCAGTAAGTACGGTAGTAGTGGGATCTGTATGAGAGAGAGCTCTCTGTATTACGTGGTTGGTGCTATGGTGGCTGTCATCCATCTGCGATGGATTAAAAATGGAGGGGGTACAAAGGGATCTGTGGTGCCAAGCTATACGCCATGGCGTATGGAAGATCAGAACTGAGCATGCGCATTTGGCTGTATTACTGCAGTCGGTATGCTCTTGAATTTCCATCTAAGGCGGGCGCATGCCCAGTAGGAGGGTTGCGATGGTATTTCTGGCGCATGCCCAGTGGGCCGAGAGTCATACACAGTGCATCAGGTCCCTTCCCCCAAATCAAGCAAGAGCCTCTCATTACCATAATAAAGGATGCTTTGTTAATCCATTTAGTGTAAGCAGTCAGCTCTGCCCTAGTGTCCTGAAAAATGCTACGAATAGTGACCATTGCCAAGGACACCATCCCCCATCTGCTAGGACAACTAGTGTGCCGCTATGAATGTGTCTGTACTGTATATTAAAAACTGACGGTGCCGTTGAATTTTGCACCACACAATAGTGATTTCATAACTGCAAAAACTGGTAGTGGATGGACTGTATAGAATGAGAGAGAGGGCTCTGTATTACAAACTGCGCCTAAAGCGCAAAACGCAAACATGCGACAACGTAGATGTGGTCTCAGCCTTACACACTATTGCGACGCCTCTTGGACTGTGTCTGAGAGTGGTTTCTGTGTGAGAGAGCTCTCTGTGTTCAAAGCTGACTGTGCGTTTGAAGCGCAAAATAGTGTTGCATCGCAAACTTGTGACATTGGTGATGCTGTTCCAACCTGAATGTTACACAATAGTGATTTCATGACTTCAGAAACTTTTCAATCCCGTGATGCCCACACTACTTTGCCACTACGGTTATGACTACATTACAGTGCACCACAGACGCCTGCCGTAACGAGTGAATTAGTGTTGTCATGTGCCATGCGCCATATGTTATGCGTCGTGCGATGTACGACGTGCATCACTGGCTATTGAAAATGGCTGCGAATGGGGCGAGAAGATTTTCGTCCGGCGAGCTCTTTGTCTTGGTGAAGTGGCGGGACGTAGCCTTCGCCACAAACCAAGACAAAGAGCTCGCCTATCGAAGCACGAGCACAGAAATATACAGGCGCAACGGCCTGCGCCGCAACGTGAGGTCACTGCAGCACAGGTGGTCGGACCTGTTGAGGAGGGACAGGCCTTGCCTAGAACGCATCAGGAGGCGTATAAGGCGCAGTAAGTACAGTATTGCTGTATATTCACATGAATTACAGTATACTGTACAATAACAAATACAGTACAATGCACGACTCTGACATACAGTACTCTACATTACTGTACACTGCACTGCAGGGTGTTGGATACTACAGTATCTGACGATGACTGACAGTTGTTACCACACACTGACATGACTGGCAGACATTTGATTGACAGGCTGATAAATCTACAGTACTGTACATAGACTAAAGGGTGACACACTATTGGTCGACATGGCTTGTTTGTATAATAAACCTACAGTAACAAAAGGCAAGTTGATTGATCCACCATTCTAATGCCTGTCGACCAAATCTGTGTTAACATACAGTACTGTACACACTATTTATCTGTGCTGGGCCTGCCCCCTTTAAGTCTGACATTAATACTGTACGTCACGGACAGATTCAGGGGTCTCCAATCAGCTCCCAACTGTCATCTCACAGGCTGTGTTTGAAAAATGAAATTTGGGAGCTGATTGGCTGGTATCTTCTCACTTCTCACATTGAATGCTTCGTTGAAGCTGGAAAGGCACTGCTGGGTCTCCATTGCCGGCAATGGGGCCCACATCGCTCTCGGCATCTTTTGTGCCATCTTGTACAGCTCGTGGGGTGGCGACAGTGCCACCCACAGAGCAATGTGTGACGTTGCACCACTTGGTCATACAGTACTTTACTGTACTGTATATTATTTTATATACAGTGCAGTACAGTACCATACTGTTTTATGCTGGTCCCAATGCCAGCTTCATAGACTACAGTAGTTTTTGTACTACAGTATACTGTATTGGTTTGTATTTTAATCAATAGCTAATTCCCTAAGGCCATCTACAGTACTGTACCGTAATCCCTCTCCAATTTGGAATAGAGGTCTGAACTCTTGTTTTCAAATTCTCCTTAATGACAACATGTATTTTTCCCCACAGGGCGAGAAGCCCCCCCTTCCCCGGCAGTGCCACCACCACCGCCATCACCACCACTGCCACCGTCGCCACCACCCTCACCGCCAGCAGCCGGGCCCAGTTGGCTGAATTGTACACACTACTGTACACTGCTCTCTCT